>PKMM01048745.1:2111914-2196992 GCA_002933915.1 Eutrema heterophyllum | reverse complement strand
GTTCTTGAACTCAAATCACTAAAGTATAGCTAACCAACTCTCGTTGCGAAAACTATCTAAGTCTAAATCCTAGAATTCCAAATCTCTTTGCGAATCCTAAAGTCTAAACCAGCTTTTAGTTCAGGTTTGATCTGTTCACAAAACAACTAAACCAAATCTCTTTGCGAATAGTTATTTTGCTCACCTAGGTTCTGTCAGGTAATTAATCGCACTCTCGTGCCTAACCAATTATCCTAAGATCTAAGTTCTAGGTGATCAGGCTAGAATTAGCTTTGGGAACAACCTAAGGCGAAGAACTAATTTCAGATAATGAATCCTAATTACTCAATTAACCTAACATTCAGAGAAAACCCTTATGAAAACCCTGAACCTAACAAGAGAACTACTCAGACATGGCAATTGAAACAATAAACATGAATGAAATAATACTCAGATAAATAATGAAAAGTAGAGTAACAAGAGGGTTCGAAATCTTCTCTCGGATGAACAGAGTCTCAGACTTGTCTCCCTCAGAGAGCTCTCTCACAAAACTCATAAATCAATCCCGCGTCAATTGAACGTAATAGCCAAAGTGGCTTAAAAACCTAACTTAAACTCATAAAACACGTTTTGGGCTAAATTGTAAATAATAAAGTCTTCTGGGCAATTTTGCAATTCATCAACTCTTCATAAAAGTCGCGACTTGTGTCTTGCTGCAGTGAGTATTGACCGATACTAGGGTAGCATCGATCGACACTGAGGCTCCAATTTTGGTACTCAGCTACACAACCTCTGTTTTGCTCCAAAATGCACCAAAAAGCTCTAATATCTCCAATTATGCTCCAAACATGCTAAAACCTGTAAAAGACTCTAAAAGACTCCAAAATAGTAGAAAGACTCTATAAAACGGACCTATATCATGGCTTAAAAGGGGTAAAAACCATGATATATCAACTCCCCCAGACTTAGCCTTTGCTTGCCCTCAAGCAAATAAAAGACTAAACCAGAGAAAGAGGTTTGAAAACACGGAGACTCACCTGTTCATGAAACACTGCAATGACCCTTTTCCCAAGCACCCAAATGTCACCTAACCAGTTCAATCTAACCACCATGTACTTCTCCGTAGACATTCGCAGCTTCCCCAGACTACACACATTATCTCACAACATCGTTCAATTAAACTCATCATCGCCAGTTTCATCGCTGTGATTAATACGAAAAACCTTCTAGATTCTTTCCCATACAATATCATGACAAGGAACCACCCAATTTCACACTTTTTGTATCACTTTCTCTCCCCCAGACTTATTTCTTATTTTGTTCTTTTTCTCTTTTTTTTTTCTTTTATTCTTTTTGGATATACACATCAATGTATGAGACGCGAGTATTGATGGTGTTTGCCACCGAATCCCCCGTTCTTCCCTCTCAATGTATCAAAGGGTGTAGACAAATAATGGCATCATAGGAAAATCCTATCCTCGCTTCCAACCTTTGTGTGATCATTCCTCACCAAGTAGAATAATGGGATCGCTGTAAACATTCCTAACCCTCTACTCAGAAGAAAATCATTTCATCTTTGTATGCTCCTTTTTTATTAACTTATAACAGGGGAGAGAGATACCATTACTTTAAACACATGGGTTCCTTTGTCAGATATGAATGAGGAATCAAGCTCTATGAATACTAACCACGTCGATGAAGTGCAGAAATTTAGCTCAGGCTTTAAAGGAACTCTGCTGGAAACATGTGTGTCTTCTAGTTAACTGGTCAGCCTTTGGATTTTTCATTAGTCGATCTAGGGCTGATTCTGTAACAGTGGTCACTTAGAAGCAAAGTCAGAACAATAGGGTCAAGAACAAGATCATAATCTCCAACAAATTTTGACTCAATAAAACAATTTTGACACAAAAAACAACTGACTCTAAGAAAAACAAACACGTTATCAGTGACTACCTCCCCCAGACTAAAACAACACTGTCCCCAGTGTTATCTAGCCTAAGGTTGGTAAAAGGAAACAAAAGAGATGAGTGGATGGGTGAAAATCGAAGGAGGAGTACCTGGGTGACGGGTATCGACCAATACCATGGTGGTGTCGATCGATACAAGGGAAAGTGGTCGTTGCAAAGTTGACATCGATCGATATGTCGCTCACGGTTCCTTAAGAAATACCCAGCTCCGTTGTAGGGTGGATGGTGTTGATCGATACCCAATGGGTGTCGATCGATACTGCTCTTCTGAATTTGCTGCACGTGAAACAAGACACAAAACAAAAACCAAAAACCAAAAATAAAACGAAAAAGGAATGGACAAACTCACCAGTGGGTTGCCTCCCACCAAGCGCTTGGTTAACGTCATTAACTTGACTGTACTGCCTTTCAGGCAGTGGGTGCATCATCCAGAGACATCATGTGTCCATCTGGAATCTCAGTTCTCCGTATGTAGTGCTTCACCCTTTGTCCATTGACAGTGAACTCTTCGCCAGAGAGATTAGTCAGGACAAGTGCACCGTGTGGTCTAACCTCCTTGACAGTGAAAAGACCTGACCAATGAGAACGCAATTTACCAGGAAACAAATGCAAACGAGAGTTATACAGAAGTACCTGATCATTGGTTCAAAAACTCTGTGGAGGATTTTCTTGTCGTGGTACGCCTTAGTCCTCTCCTTGTACATCTTCGAGTTCTCATAGGCATGATGCCTAATCTCATCCAGCTCGTTCAGCTGGATCAAACGCCTCTCAGCAGCAGGCTTGATGTCGAAATTCAGCAACTTTGTAGTCCATGCTGCCTTATGCTCGATCTCCACCGGAAGGTGACATGGTTTCCCATACAGCAAGTGAAAAGGTGTAGTGCCCAAAGGTGTCTTGTAAGCAGTCCTATAAGCCCACATCACATGGTCCAGCTTTGTAGACCAATCCTTCTTAGAAGTACCCACTATCTTCTCCAGAATCTCCTTGATTTGCCTGTTGGAGACCTCAACTTGTCCACTGGTCTGAGGGTGATATGGAGTAGCCACACGATGATTCACACCATGCTTCTTCAGTAACTTCTCGAAAACCCTGTTGATGAAGTGACTGCCACCATCACTTATAACAATACGAGGCACTCCAAATCGTGGGAAAATGATGGTCTTAAACAGCTTAAGAACCACCAAAGAGTCGTTGGTTGGACTAGCAATTGCCTCCACCCACTTGGAGACATAATCCACATCAACTAGAATGTACTGGTTCTTGTATGACGGAGGAAAAGGACCCATAAAATCGATACCCCAGCAATCAAAAATCTCAACCTCAAGGATGAAATTCTGTGGCATCTCATGTCGCTTACTGATCTTCCCTCTCCTCTGATACACATCACACTGCGAGATGAAGGTATGAGCATCCTTAAACATAGTAGGCCACCAGAAGCCTGCTTGAAGAACCTTGGACACTGTCCTGAAAGTAGCAAAGTGTCCAGCATACTCAGAACCATGGCAGTGAAACAAAACTTCAGGTACCTCCGATTTAGCAATGCATCGCCTGTAGATACCATCAGAACAATGCTTGTACAAGTAAGGCTCATCCCAAAAGTAGCATCTTATGTCTTGCAGAAACTTCTTCTTGGTATATTTCGGCAGGTGCTTTGGCTCTGTACCTGCAGCGAGGAAGTTGGCAATATCGGCATACCATGGTAGATCGTAGTCAGCTGCAGCAACGAGATACTCCTCAAAAACACCAAGGTGTTCCACGGTTAAAACAGGGTCAGAAGCCGACGGGTATCGACCGACACCAGGGGAGTGTCGATCGATACCGAAACCTGCAATTCGTGGTAAGTGCAGATTTTCGGTGAAACCACTTTGAAACCCAGCTTCAATAAAGTAAACGGACTCCTAAGGTAGTTGATCATCAATAGGCACGTCTGAGTCGAGCTTCAACCTCGAAAGATGATCAGCAACTCCGTTCTCTACTCCCTTCTTGTCCTTTTTCTCAATATCAAATCCTTGGAGCAAAAGAACCCAACGATAAAGACGAGGCTTGAGATCCTTGTTCTGCATCAGATACTTAAGAGCAGCATGATCTGTGTGAACAAGCACTTTGCTCCCAATCAAGTAAGGTCGAAATTTGTCAAAAGAGAAGACGACCGCAAGTAATTCCTTCTCTGTTGTGCTGTAATTTCTCTGAGCATCATCCAACGTTCTGCTGGCATAATAGATAACATGAAGTTTCTTCTCTTTCCGCTGACCCAGAACAGAACCTACAGCAAAATCGCTGGCGTCGCACATAATCTCGAAAGGCAAAGTCCAATCAGGAGGTTGCACAATAGGAGCACTCACCAAGGCCTTCTTAATCTCTTCAAAGGCTGCAAGACACGCTGGTGTGAAATCGAATTGGGTCTCCTTGCATAATAGGGCGGTGAGTGGGCGGGTTATCTTGGAGAAATCCTTGATAAATCTCCTGTAAAACCCAGCATGACCCAGAAAACTTCTAATATCCTTCACATAAGTCGGTGGTGGCAGACTTGTCATAATCTGAATCTTAGCCTTATCAACCTCGATCCCAGCTTCAGAAACCTTGTGCCCAAGAACGATGCATTCCTGAACCATAAAATGACACTTTTCCCAATTAAGGACTAAGTGTTTCTCTTCACACCGTTGTAGCACCTTGCACAAGTTAGCCAAACAATCCTTGAACGATGATCCATATACTGAAAATCATCCATGAACACCTCCATAAAGTCCTCAATCATGTCTGTGAAGATAGACATCATGCATCTCTGAAAAGTAGCTAGAGCATTACACAATCCAAATGGCATTCTCCTGTATGCGAATGTGCCATAAGGACATGTAAAAGTGGTCTTCCCCTGATCATCTGGATGAATAGGAATCTGGAAGAAACCTGAATACCCATCGAGAAAACAATAGTAGGGATGACTAGCCAACCTCTCTAACATCTGGTCAATGAAAGGCAATGGGAAGTGATCTTTCCTTGTAGCCGCATTCAACTTCATGTAGTCAATGCACATTCGATGCCCAGTGATCGTCCTCATAGGAATCAACTCATCCTTCTCATTCTTCACCACATTTATCCCTCATTTCTTAGGAACAACGTGCACCGGACTAACCCAAGAACTGTCTGAGATGGCATAGATAACCCCTGCATCCAAGAGCTTCATAACCTCCTTCTTAACCACTTCTTTCAGATTTGGATTCAGCCTCCTCTGATGCTCAATGATAGCCTTTGACCCGTCCTCAAGATGAATCCTATGCATGCACAGATCCGGTGATATACCTGAAATGTCATCAAGAGAATAGCCAAGAGCTTTGCGATACATGCGCAGCTTGCTCAGCAGTAAGGCAACCTCTGCGTTGTTCAAAGAAGCATTGATAATCACATGGTATGTGGAATTAGGACCAAGAAAATCATACCTCAGATTGGCTGGAAGTGGCTTGAGTTCCACCTTAGGAGGTTTCTCCTCGCTCCAATCTCCAAGCTTAGTAGCTTGCTTGGAGCATTCGGCCAACTCCCTTTCTGGGCGTAAGGTATCGACCGATACTAAGGGAGTATCGATCGATACTGATGGTGCAGTGTCGAGCATCTTCGAGTAACCAGCAGTGTCTTCACTCAAGCAAACCTCAGACTCAGCTGAACAGACCAATGCCCTCTCTAATGGATCCTCAAGATGCATCTCCAAGAAGTACTCTTCAGCAATGTCCGTGAAAGTATCAACGAAGAAGGTCTGCCCATCGATGGTTGGTCGCTTCATCATCTTCTCCATGTTAAAAGTCATGACCAAATCGCCAATGTTCAGAGCTATCTTCCCATGTCTGCAATCAATCAACGCACCAGCTATTGCAAGGAATGGTCTGCCCAAGATAAACGGATCTTTGGGCTCAGCATCATACTTCAGGACAATGAAATCAGTCGGGATCAAGCAATTCCCGATCGTAATAGGGACATCTTCGAGTAGCCCCTCTAGAAGTCGCACTGAGCGATCAGCAAGTATCAAAGATATCCTGGTGGATGTGAAGTCTTTCATACCCATCCTCTTGGCAACTGAGTATGGCATGAGGTTGACACTCGAGCCAAGATCGCATAGAGAACGCTCAAACCTTTCGGTGAATATCTTGCAATCCAACACAAAGCTCCCTGGATCTGGAAGTTTCTTTGGGATTATGTTGGTCAAGATTGCACTGCACTCCTGAGTAAGCATCACACACCCTTCTTCAAGGTTCACGTTACTAGACACCATCTTCTTGACATATCTTCTGAAAGCTGGAGAAGTCTTAATAGCATCGAGGAAAGGGAGCTCAACAATCAGCTTGTCCAATATCTGCTTGCATCTAGAGTCTTCCACCTCTTTCCTAGTCTTCCCAACAGCTCTGGGATAAGGTACACTTGGTACATACACTCGTTCTGCAACTACTTTAGGCACCACATTCGAAATCGCAGGTGTCTTCTCGACAGTAGGCTCAGTATCGACCGACACCTTAGGAGTGTCGATCGATACACGGGGGTTGGGATCGTCCCGTTTCAGTATTTTTACTGGTGTCGATCGACACTGGGGTGTATCGATCGATACCTTGGGGATTTCAGAATCCTCCTCGTCGAGATCGACGAAATTCTCTGCATGTAAGCCACCTTTTACTCCTGTATTCACCTCTTTTCCACTCCTCAGAGTGATTGCATTGATGTGCTCCCTCCTTGGGTTTTCTCCTCTACCTGGAAGAACACCCTCTTGTCTTTTCACAGCTTCTGAAGTTTGAGCAACCTGAATTTCCAACTTCTTTTGGCTCATGCTGAGAGTTTCGATCCTTCCATTCAAGGTTGTGTAAAGATCATCCAACTTCCCATTGAAACTCACTGTCATCTTATCCTGCCCTTGAACCAGCTGTTCAAGCATAACCTCGATCTTACTCTCCTGAGTCTTGGGCGGTGGAGATTGATAGGACGAACTCCAATAGTTCCTTGTGTAATTGCTGCTTTGCATTGGTTTCTGAGCAAAGATGTTCGCTCCAAAACCTGAAGGCTTGAAATCAGATTTGAACACTCCTTGCTGAAAGTTGTTGTTGAAGTTTCGGTTGTTGTATTGTTTTCTCTGGCCCTGAAAACCAGAACCACCAATGTAGTTAACATCCTCTACCTCATTCTCATTGAAAACCTCGACATCATCAGCAAAGTGAACAGCCTTCTGCTGCTTGCCCATCAACAAATCATGCACCGAATCCAGCTTCGCATGCACCTCAGCAATCTGTGAACCTTCCATACCACCAGCTAGCTTCCTATGCTCCATGTCAGCACTCTTGGTGCTATTGCTAGACGCAAAATTCTCAATCAGCTGGTAAGCATCATCAGGATATTTGGTAAAGAAGTTTCCATTGCTCGCAGAGTCCAAAGCCATCTGATATCTCCAATCAATCCCTCTGAAAAAGAAACTCAGCAACTGAACCATAGTGTACCCATGATGTGGACAATCCCTCTGATACGATCTAAATCTCGCCCAAGCAGCCTTGAAAGCCTCAGACGTTCCCTGAGAAAACTGGGAAATCTTGTTCCTAAAATCTTCTGATCTCGCATCGTCATAGAAGTTATTGAGGAAAGCGGTCTTAGTCTCATCCCACGTAGTCAATGACCCAACTGGTAATTGCTTGAGCCAATAAGAAGCATCCCCACCAAGAGAGTATGGGAAAAGCTTACAGAACAGGTAGTCGTAGGACACTCCATTGCATTTGATGCTAGAGACCAAGTCCTCGAACTTCTCAATATGGTCCATAGGGTGTTCATGAGAAAGACCATGAAAAGGGTGCTGGCTCACAAGAGTGTAGTATGCGGGCTTCAGCTCAAAGTCGTTCCTCTGAAAGGCAGGAGGACGAATCGCTGATCGATTTGCGTAGAACTGATCAGGTCTGTTGCATTCACCAATTGTTCTACTACGCAGGACCGCAACGTTCTCAGCATTCGCTACCGCTGGAGGGGCAATAACATTCTCATCTTCATATAGTCTCTGTCCTCTCTCATTGCACAGTTGACCCTCTTGGTCTCTGAAAGCACCAGCCTTATCCTGAATCAAAACCACTGGGTTGTAGTTCATCTCTGCTGGCTTCTTTGCTTTTCTGAGTGTGCGTTCCAAGTGTGCTAGCTGCTCGGTTGACAGATCAACTAGCTGAGTGTTCCTGTTTCTTATGGTTTCTCGAGTAGGCATACACGTGAAACACAAAAGTCAAGAACGTAAGTAACTAAAAAAAACGCGACGAGTGTCGATCGATACCACTAGGGTGTCGATCGATACTCGACGATTTAGTTGAAATTCTTCACTAAAATCTAATGGCGAAATTGAGTCCCCGGCAACGGCGCCAAATTTGATATGCTCAAATTAATACCCTAAAAGTACTAAAGCAGTTGTTGTAGTATAAATAGGGGTCGAACACAAGAACTCCAGAATTCACCCAATAGATTGTATAGTTTGGAATTAAGCTAAACCAAAAGATGTAATTGAAAGCAAGTGCGTAAATTAAACGAGTTGTAAGTCAATGGGAAGGAAGATAGGCTCAGGGTATTTCTTAGGAATTCAATGAATGTAGATAAACTAACTAACATGATTCAGATTCAGCGCGGTTCTTGAACTCAAATCACTAAAGTATAGCCAACCAACTCTCGTTGCGAAAACTATCTAAGTCTAAATCCTAGAATTCCAAATCTCTTTGCGAATCCTAAAGTCTAAACCAGCTTTTAGTTCAGGTTTGATCTGTTCACAAAACAACTAAACCAAATCTCTTTGCGAATAGTTATTTTGCTCACCTAGGTTCTGTCAGGTAATTAATCGCACTCTCGTGCCTAACCAATTATCCTAAGATCTAAGTTCTAGGTGATCAGGCTAGAATTAGCTTTGGGAACAACCTAAGGCGAAGAACTAATTTCAGATAATGAATCCTAATTACTCAATTAACCTAACTTTCAGAGAAAACTCTTATGAAAACCCTGAACCTAACAAGAGAACTACTCAGACATGGCAATTGAAACAATAAACATGACTGAAATAATACTCAGATAAATAATGAAAAGTAGAGTAACAAGAGGGTTCGAAATCTTCTCTCGGATGAACAGAGTCTCAGACTTGTCTCCCTCAGAGAGCTCTCTCACAAAACTCAGAAATCAATCCCGCGTCAATTGAACGTAATAGCCAAAGTGGCTTAAAAACCTAACTTAAACTCATAAAACACGTTTTGGGCTAAATTGTAAATAATAAAGTCTTCTGGGCAATTTTGCAATTCTTCAACTCTTCATAAAAGTCGCGACTTGTGTCTTGCTGCAGTGAGTATCGACCAATACTAGGGTAGCATCGATCGACACTGAGGCTCCAATTCGGGTACTCAGCTACACAACCTCTGTTTTGCTCCAAAATGCACCAAAAAGCTCTAATATCTCCAATTATGCTCCAAACATGCTAAAACCTGTAAAAGACTCTAAAAGACTCCAAAATAGTAGAAAGACTCTATAAAACGGACCTATATCATGGCTTAAAAGGGGTAAAAACCATGATATATCAAGGGTAGATAGGGATTTGAAAGAATCTCGAATATCCATCAAAAAAACAATAGTATGAATGATTTGCTAATCTTTCTAGCATTTGGTCAATGAATGGCAAAGGAAAATGATATTCCTAGTTGATGCATTTAATTTTCTGTAATCAATGCACATTCTATGACCTGTAATTGTCCTCGTTGAAATCAATTCATCTTTGTCATTTTTAATCACTGTAATTCCACCCTTTTTTGGAACTACATGAACCGGGGATACCCAAGTACTATCCGAGATAGGATAGATTATCCCTGATTTAAGTAG
Organism: Eutrema heterophyllum; assembly: GCA_002933915.1. Taxonomy (NCBI): domain Eukaryota; kingdom Viridiplantae; phylum Streptophyta; class Magnoliopsida; order Brassicales; family Brassicaceae; genus Eutrema; species Eutrema heterophyllum. Next base: position 2,187,198 of record PKMM01048745.1, on the reverse strand, counting down.
CTTCAAAATTTCTTTTTTAACCACTTCTTTCAAATTAGGATTCAGCCTCCTTTGTGGTTCAATTGATGTTTTATTTTCGTCCTCAAGGTAGATTATATGCATGCACAATGATTGAGATATCCCTTTAATGTCATCCAATGAATAACCTATAACTTTTCTATATTTTTTCAGTTCATGCAAAAGCAACGAGGTCTTCATCATTTAATTCATCATTAATTATGACGGGATACGTTGAATTAGGACCGAGAAATGTGTACCGAGCTCGCTCCATTCATCCTCCACACTAGTCTTACCATTGCTAGTGTCTTCTCTCTCCTTCTCGTCCACGCCTTCTTCTAGTTCCAAGAAGTGTGCATCTTTCCTCAAGGGTTTTTGAGAATCGAGAAATTCCTCATAACCAATAGCTTTTTCATTTTCGATCCCACGTTCTTCATTCGGCTTTGTAAGGGTCACTTCGAGAGGATCTTTCATATTTAGCTCCTCTAAGTACTCATCAACCATTGTCTCCAAGGTTTCTATGTAGAAAACCTTTCCTTCTATGGTTGGCTTCTTCATTACGTCTATAATGTTGAATTTTAGGACGAATTCTCCCAAGTGAAGATCAATCATACCTTTCTTCACGTCAATAATGGCTCCAGCGGTTGCTAGAAAAGGTCTCCCTAGGATAATAGGATCCGTAGGCTCTTCATCCATCTCTATTACCACGAAATCAGTGGGGACAATGCAATCTCCAACCTTTAATGGCAAATCTTCAAGAATACCGATGGGATAACGGATTGATCTATCCGCCAAGACTAGAGAGATCCTTGTCTTCTTGAAATTGGTTAATCCAAGCCTCTTGGAAACCGTTAAAGGCATGAGACTCACACTTGCACCGAGATCAACAAGGCATTTTCGAAAGGACAAAGGTCCTAATGTGCAAGGGAGAGTGAAACTACCCGGGTCTTGAAGCTTTTTGGGCAAGTTGTTTTGAATGATTGCACTACATTCATGGCTGGCCACCACCATTGTTTCTTCAAGATGTCTTCTCTTGGTCATGACATCTTTGAGGAGTTTATTGTACACCGGACAGTCAAGCATGAAGTCAGCAAAGGGGATGGTTACTTGAACCGTCTCCATGATCTTCTTGAACTTCTCAAATTGCTTGTCCAATATTTGCTTCTTGAATCTACCGGGGAATGGGAGTTTCTGTTCGTATGGTGGAAGGATAAAATCCACCTTCTTCTTGATGATCCCAGTTGCTTTCCCCTTGATTCTCCTTGTTTTGATCCTCAGAAATTGGATCATTGGAAGTGACATTTGTCAGGGTCTGCTTCTAGATCGGTTTCTCTGAGTGGTTTGAAACCGCTCCCAGCTTATCTTCATTTAAAAACTCATCAACTTCCTTCAATCCTATTTGTCCTCCATCTGTAATCTTCACCACAACTTCCTCCCTTGTTGGTAGTTCAGTTCCACTCCTTAATGTGATGGCCAAGCAATACTCCTTTGGGTTGGCTTCGGCTTTCCCCGGTAAAACTCCATTCGGTCCTTTTGATGTCGAGGCTACTTGGGCAATTTGGTTGTCTAAGCCTCTTACATGAGTGGATAGGTTCTCAAATTTGGTGTTAAGGTCGTTGTAAATCCCGTCGACCTTGTTGTGGATTTCCATCATCTTCTTGTTGACCTCCGTTTGGCCTTTAGCTTGGCCTTCCAAAAGTCTTTGGAGCATGTTCTTCATTTCATCTTGTGCTCCCGGGTTTGATGTGTTTCCTGGAGCTTGGAAGTTGTTTGGCTTTTGTTGGTATCCTTGCTGGTAGTTGGAGTTGAAATTCCTTGGTTTACTTGGAATCCGCCTTGGTTAGTCTTGAAACCTCCTTGGTTCCCTTGGTTGAATGGTTTGGGTTGGAAACCTTGTTGTTGGAATCCTTGTTGTTTTTGTGGAGGATAGACTTGGTCTTGGGGATTTTCCACGTTATTGCTCCGATATGACAAGTTAGGGTGATTCCGGAAATTTTGATTGAACCCTCCTTGGTTCCCTTGGAATCCACCTTGGAATCCTCCTTGATTCCCTATGTAGTTTACTTCCTCTTGGGGTTCCTCTTCTTGTGTAACGTCTTGGTATCCTTGTTGTCCTCCACATTCTCCAACAAAATTTATCGATCTTTGATTTGCAAGCAAGACCTTGTCTAGCTTGTCGTTGATGTCTTTGAGTCTTTGATCTTCATATTTGGTGTCTCTCATCGTGCGATCGTAATCTCCTCCATATCCTTGGTCGCTTTGAGCTAAATTTTCAACCAATATTTCTCCATTGACGACATCTTGGCTAGCAAAACTCCCGTTGCTTGCCGTATTTAAGGCTAGTTGATATTTTTCTAGGACCCCTCGGTGTAGGATTCCTAGAAGCGCTTCCTTCGAAACTCCATGGTGTGGACATGACCTTGTATAGCCTTTTAGTCTCTCCCACGCTTCGTAAAATGACTCGTTGACTCCTTGTTTGAAGGTGGTGATGTCGTTCATCAGTTTGGCGGTCTTTTGCCTTGAGAAGAATTTTGCCAAGAATTGTTTTTTACATTCTTCCCAAGTTGGTATGGTGGCGGTGACTACGCTTTTCTCCCATTGGGCAGCCTTGTCTCCCAAAGAGAATGGGAAGAGAGTTAGCTCCGCCACGTCCTCCGGAACTCCATTCATTTTTACCGTCCATAGGCGGTCAAATTGATCGATGTGATCAATCGGGTTTTCCATCGGCAACCCATGGAACTTAGAGTTTTGTACCATGTTGATAAGGCTCGATTTGATCTCGAAGTTGTTGTTCGCACATGGTGGAGGTCGTATTCCGGTTCGAAGTCCTTGAGTGGTGGGTTCGTCAAAGGCACCAATCCTTTGTGGTTGTCTTGGCGGATGGATTGGCACTCTTGGATTTATGTTTCCTAAACCCATGCCTTGGGCTTCAACGTGTGGTGCTTGTGGTGGTTGTGGCTCTTGCAAGAGCGGGTTGTCTCTTGCGGCGTCCATCGGAAAACGCCTTTCGTTTTCTACTCGTTCTCTTGCGATTCTTACGTTTTCTCGTTCTAGTCTTCGGATGTCAAGTACAAATGGTTGCAGATTTTCTTGTCCTTGAATTCTTGTGATCATGCACCTACAAGATAAGAGCACACACACAAAAAAAATTAGTAACAAAATCTTAGACTTAGAAAGATTCCAAATCTTAACGGCTATTGCAACTCCCCGGCAACGGCGCCAAAAACTTGATGGGTACAAATTTTAATCCCAATACTAAACCCCAAGTGCAAGGTAAAAGTTGTAGTAGTGAAGGGTATCGAACCACAAGGAGGAGAATAGCTCACTAAGAATTCAAGAAACTCTTTAAGCTAAGCAAATCGTTTTTTTTTTTGGTTTCTTCGTTTTAATAAACAAATAAAGGATGTAAACACAAGATTAAGAATTATCGAAAGCACAAAATAAAAATTAAGATTGATTCAAGAAATTAAGACATGAGTTTTTCAGGTTTGGTATTTCTTTTTAGATGAAAGATAATTGAGAGATGATGCTTAAAACATTTAATTTAATTCAATTCCTAGACCATGATCTCTTAAATAGACTAGTTCATTCCCATGATACTAATCTTTTTACAAATCATTTATTTAGGCTAATTTTCCAATTGCAAATAGATGATTTATAAACTATGAACACAAGATCATTTTATTCACAATTTATCTTAACTTCAATTCCCATTGGTTAAGAATAAATTGCATGAGATGAAAATTACAAGGCAAATCGCAAACATCTTCCGGGTAGCGATTTGTCTAAAATCAAGAAAAGGTTTTCCAACTCACTTCTAGCTTTAAGATTATTTTCAAAACATGAGGATAAATTAAATTCTAGTTTTAAACACCTTCAACATTTTAACCATACATCTTAAAACTACCAAACCCTTAACCCATGATGGAACTACTCACACATAGTGCAATAACAAAGATAAGCAATAGAAATAAAAGACATAATTAAATAAAAATGAAAAGAAGAAGAGTTTTTAGAAGGAATCTTCACTATATGGAAGAGGATGAGCAATCCTTGATAAGCATAAAGAGAAAAACGAAAATAAAGAAAAGAGAGAGTGTTTAAGCTTTGAGTAGAAGATGTGTTTGTATTGTGAGTTGATGATTTTAGTTCTTCCCATTACAATGGTATTTATAGAAGATGTGAGGGGTTGTTAAGCTTACATTGTTGACACATCCAGCTTTCATTGTTGAAAAATCCAGCATTTTTTGTTGACAGCTTCTTTTATTGACAGCTTCCATATTTGACTACCAAAGGTTTGGTGAAGGTTGTGGGGGTTGGTGAAGGTTTGATACGTCTTCACCAAATCGGTCATAACTCTTGAACTAGATCTCCGAATGATATGATTCCGGCGCCCACGTGACTCTAACTCAATTGTATACAACTTTGATCAAGACCTCATATTAAACTGGGCGCGGGAAGACCTTCATTTGACACGATCTTTCAGCCGCTCCAGATTACCGCTGCATTTTCCGGGAAAAATATGTCATCAGTAAATCGCTCGTATTTCTTGGACTTCTGATGCGAATGACATGGAACCACTTCCGTTGGAAAGCTAACTCAATTTTGTATAACTTTCATGAAAATCTCCCAAGCTAATTCCAAATGAAAGGGCTTCATCCAATTTTATCTTTTAGATCCCGCAAACCGATCAACTCTCGTTTATGCTCCATTTGCTTCTTTTTTATATTCTCCTTCAAGCTCCAAGCATCTCCTTTGATCCAAATCACTCACAAGTACCAAAAAAAACTCCAGCAAGCCACAAAAAGACACAAAACAACCTATGACATCTAAAATGCTAGACAATATAAAATAAGACTCAAATGCATGAAAAACATTCCAAAAACTATACGAAATGGGAATAAAACTAATAGAAATAAACACACTAAAACATGCAAAATATGGTGTTATCAAGGCATACCGATACAACCTTTTCCGTCGCTCAAAACATCGCACATCGGTGTGCATCATACCGATGCAGCATACCGATGTGACTTCTGCGAACCATTTTTCTATAAATACTAAGTGACCTCTTTGTGTTTTAGAAGTCTTCTTTTATTTCTTTTTCCTTTGTAAACTTGTTTCTCTTGTGTTCTTGAGACTTTTTGATTGAATCCTTTGTTTTTAATGCAAGTTCGTGTTTCATTTTTCTAATCTATCTATCTTTAATCATCTAATCATGAATATAAACACCTCCTACCAAGGATTTGTTGAGATTCTTATGATTTGTGAGTAGTTTCCTTAGAACTTTGGGTATGGTAGATTAGATGTTTTCTTGCTAAATCATGATGGTTAGGACTTAGTTTATGAAGAATCTTTACTGGTTAGGTATGATTTATGTTAGATTAGCCTTGATTAGGTTGATTTAGAACTTAGGGAATTTTTCGCCCGGAAGATGTTCGATGAAATTCCTCAACCAAACTTAGCAAGTGCTTTACATTCCTAGCCTATGGAAATGGATGTCTAGGGTGTTTAATGGCTGTTTAGACTTGAGATTAATGCTTGTTGATCATTTAATTGTAAATGGAAGTTTGTTCTCAATTAAGTGATTAGTGAAGTGATTATTGCCATGGAAGTGGATTAGTCTAAATTAGTGATCTAAGGCCTAAGGATTAACATTGTTTGATTGTTTAAGTGTCATGGTTTAGCTAGAGAATGTCTAAGTCGATTACCAATACCCGAAGTTCATTTGCTTTAACTTGTCTAAATCGTTTTCGTTTCGTTTCGTTTCGGCTCAAAACTTGTTAGTCTTTTAATTGCTATATGCTTTGTTATTTATTGTCTTGTCTTTAATTCCATAGGATTTTTAGATAAAAACTTATTTGAATCGCTTAGCTCAATTAGTGTCTCGTATTCTCGGTGTGTTGTTCTCGTGCCTCCCTGGATTGATCCTTAAGTACTGCAATGACATGAGCACGCTTGAGAAATTGATTTTCAACTTGCAAAAATTTTGTTATCACTTGCTTGTGTCTGAAGTATCAATGCTATCAGAACTAAGATATTCATGTTCATCACATGAATTCAAAATTAAAAAGTTATATCGAATGGAAGTCAAGAATCATAAACGTTCACAAAAACACACTAAAATTACATGCGAGCTGTGACAATATAAAATCATTTATAACATCAACATCTTGATTACGGGGACTCAAAATAGCCCTTTCCTGATAAAATTTAGGGTCATGTGTCGTTGCATACATTCGACCGTAAACCTATGTTACAATATTTTTCACAGGTTCGCCATCTTCAATCTTCCTCCTTGCCGTATTCAAATTTGTATCAAAACCTTCCATCATCGGGTTTCATTACTCTCTCTCTCTCTCTCTCTCTCTCTCTCTTTCTCTCTCTCTCTCTCTCTCTATTTCTCTCTCTCTCTGACTAATTCTTTTTATCTCTCCATCACCGGAACTCTCTCTCCATTTTTTCATAATGTCTCTCCTTCTAATCGGTTATTCCTCGTCTTTTCCTTCTTCTTCTTTATTATTTTTGATTTCTTTTTTTTCTTCTTCTTCTTCTTAATCGTCTTTGACTTCTACTTCTTCTTTATCATCTATGTTTTCTCTAAAAATTCTTCTTCTTCTTTCTCTTTTGGTTTTTCGTCGTCTTTCTCTTCCGGTTTCCTTCTTTATCGTCTTCATCGTCTTCGTCTTCTCTGGGTTATTATTCTTTCAGTTTTTCTCCGTCTCGACTTTGACTTCTTCTTCTTCTTTATTGTCTTCGTCTTCTCTGGATTCTTTTTCTTCTATTTTCTTCATGTTTGTCTTCATCTTCTTCTTCTGGTTTTTATTCGTCATCTTCGTTCACTCTCATTCTTCATCATCTTCATATTCTCCAGGTATCTTTTCTTCCGATGTTTTTTTGTCTCATCTCTGTCTTCTTCCTCGCCGTATTCAACTTTGTATCAAAATCTTCCATCATCGGTTTCCATTACTCTCTCTCTCTCTCTCTGACTAATTCTTTTTTATCTCTCCATCACTGGAACTCTCTCTCTATTTTGTCGTAAGTGTCTCTCCTTCTAATCGGTTATTCCTCGTCTTTTCCTTCTACTTCTTTATTATTTTTTATTTCTTTTTTTTTTCTTCTTGTTCTTCTTAATCGTCTTTGACTTCTACTTCTTCTTCTTTATCATCTATGTTTTCTCCATAAATTCTTCTTCGTCTTTCTCTTTTGTTTTGTCGTCATCTTTCTCTTCCGGTTTCCTTCTTTATCGTCTTCATCTTTTTTGGCTTTTTATTCTTTCCGTTTTTCTTCGTCTTTCTCTTCCGGTTTCCTTCTTTATCGTCTTCATCTTCTTTGGCTTATTATTCTTTCCGTTTTTCTTCGTCTCGTCCTCGACTTCTTCTTCTTCTTTATTGACTTCGTCTTATCTGGCTTTTTTTTTTTCTTCAGGTTTGTCTTCATTTTCTTCTTCTGGTTTTTATTCGTCCTCTTCTTGTTCACTCTCATTCTTCATCATCTTCATATTCTCCATGTATCTTATTCTTCCGATGTTTTTTTGTCTCATCTTTGTCTTCCTCCTTGCCGTATTCAACTTTGTATCAAAATCTTCCATCATCGGTTTCCATTACTCTCTCTCTCTATCTATCTCTCTCTCTCTATATCTCTCTCTCTATCTCTCTCTCTAGGTTTCTAATTTAGATCTCCCTTGGTTATTCCTCGAGAATCTCCATCATGTTCTTCTTATTTTTCATCTTCATGAAAGATAAATTCCAAAATAGATAGATTTACTCTTGTCTCCTTTAACTTCTCATTCTCTCTTTTGTCCTCTTAGTTTACCTTAAAACATCCTCACTATCTCTTCCTCTTTCTTCTTCATATTAATCACATATTTCTTCGTCGTAACAAAATCTTCATCGTTTCATCGTAGCTTCCATAAATTTCCTCTAACATTTCAAGCACGGTTTGGAACCAGTTTAGCATTGTCGAATTCAATACCCATGAAATTTCTTTGATCATACATCGATAGGTTTGACTTCATTTTCTTTTTCTGGTTTTTATTTGTCCTCTTCTTGTTCACTCTCATTCTTCATCATCTTCATATTCTCCAGGTATCTTATTCTCCAGATGTTTTTTTTTGTCTCATCTTTGTCTTCCTCCTCGCCGTATTCAACTTTGTATCAAAATCTTCCATCATCGGTTTCCATTACTCTCTCTCTCTCTCTCTAGGTTTCTAATTTAGATCTCCCTTGATTATTCCTCGAGAATCTCCATCATGTNGATCAAAATAAAATATATCTAATAGATTAAATTTTTTTCTCAAGTTAATTTTTTTAATATTTTAAATTTTGATTATGCTAAATATTTATATTTTTATTTATCAAATAAGATTTTATATATTTAAATTTTTTAACAAATAAAAATATTATAATAATTTTTTATTCGTTCAAAATATACTATTCAATTTAAAAAATACGAACATGAAAAAATTAATCAAATTTATAAGTCTATTAAGTCATGCTTCCTACTTTAACGGTTTCTTATCATTTTGGTCATTTTTATATTATGTATCACGACTACGATTCATCTTTATAGCCGATGTATGACTTTTAAGAGTATTTAAAAAATTGAATCATGACATATGCAAAAAAATCTCTATGTTTCTTATATTATATGGATGATGTGATGATTCAATTTTGTACAAACATATGATTAAACAAAAATGAGAGTGTATATAATAATTAAAAATATTTAATAATATAATTGGGAGAGAGAGAGTATAATCGATTATGGTAAGTTTTTTTACAAATGATTAGTTTAATACTTAATAAAAATATAATGAATTCTGTAACAATTTAATGTGAATTGCATACAATGTAATTTCTCTAGTAACATAAACCTATTTTTAAAAAAATTTTGAGATGCTATGTGGTGATAACACATCATCATGGCATTTTTGTAAATCATACATAAAGAAAATGTTATTTTTTATCAATAATTCTCAATTAATACATACGGGATTTGTTGGGTTACAATACGTATCTTAAGTGTATTTCATTCAACAATTATATATTTACATTCCTTGATTATAGGAAACAATTTAGGCAAGTAACTCAAGTGTATAAAAGCAAGAGAGAGAGAATCATTCAAAAACTGAATGGGGCAAAAGATATAATTTAGTGGTGACAATTAATAGAGGTTTACGTAATTAGCAAAGGAAATAAAAATTTTACTAGTGGCAGATGCCCCCACGCTGGTGTACGTGGATCCGTCTCTGCTCACGCTACGACTGCGGGGGAGTGATAGATAAAGAAACACAATACAATATGAATGTAATATATTTTGTAATTATTATTATACCGTTGTAATGATTCTATATATATTCTCAATAGAATATAGAGACAGCAACCGATTGTGCTATTCTCCATTTAACAGAAAAATGTGCTTTGGGCAAAATAGAAGCATAGGTTGAGTTCTATTCGTAGATCAAAATTCACACAAATACGTTCCAAAGCACGCTTTCACTTTTTGGGTTGCTCAAAGAGATAGGCTTCCAGTAAGGGAAAGATTGCTTAGATGGGGCATAAACACTACTGGATTATGTTGTATTTGCAGCCTTCATGTGGAGAGTAGATACTATCTCTTTCTACATTATGATTACAGTACTCAGGTATGGAACAAAGTCTTCTCTCGACTTGGATATGCAAGTTTTGTCTTTAGGGAGTGGCGGAGTATGAGGAAATGGATCTCTGAAACAACACAACAATTCCCGGTATTCCTTACTCATCTTGCGATCCAAGCTACCATCTTCTCTCTATGTAAGGAAAGGAACATAAGACTCCATGACGGAATCTCAACAACAACGGAAGCCGTATTCAAGGGCATTGACAGAATGATCAAAGACAACCTCTTGGCACGTATAAGGATGGGGAAATCAAACCTTCTGTCATATTGGTTTAGTTATGCCTAACCATCGTTATGTATTTTAGCTAAAATCTTTTTCTTTGGTTTATTTAGGCTTTTTATAATTTTTTTGGGTCTGAAAAACACTTTTGGTACGCCAAGCATTGTAAAGGAACGTTCCGCTATTTGGTATTAAATTCACATTTTATCAAAAAAAAAAAAATTCACACAAATAACCTTTTCTGATAGCATAATAATGTGATGAATTATTGTACTATTGATAAAAGATGATTACATATATATTTATACATAGACAAAGAGTCATAAGGAGAGAATATATGTACATTGAATGGAAATAAGTGAGATTGATATGAGAAGACGATGAAGTAGATGATGAAAGAGATGATGGAGGAGAATCATATATATCATAAGTAGATATTCTTAGTAGGATCCATATAGAAAATGTACAATACAATTGAGAGTATCTGTTAGGCTCTCCTCTGTTCTAGTTTCTCTCCATACACTTAATTAGTATACATATATACCTACATGCATTGCTTCATAGTTACGCCACACCAAATTCTTTATAACCTAATCTTGTCAGTATGAAAACTTTATATAGTCAACAATTTAAAACGAGGCCATCTCTGGCCTAAGGCGTTCGAATGACCCTTCTCCTAACTCTTTCTCCTTGCCTTTTGCTAACTGAAGAGAGGAAGTTTGAAAAGAGAAAGAGAAAGAAAGAGAAATGGTCCGTCCATTATTTCGGCGTCCATAAGGAAAACCTCTCCTCTCGCTCCCAACGCTACCGCTCCTATACCCTCGCCTTGAACTCCTAGCTTGTGGTAACGACCTGTGGCTCAATTGTCTCCTTACCTCTTCTGGTAACTGCAATGTGAATCTGTCTAGATTCTCTCCTAGTGGGACCAGAGAATGCCCCGTCGAATGAGATCTTGGGAATAATATCTCCGTTATTCGCCAGTTGGATGACCCAGTAGACCTCGATCGAGGTGGTCTGTTTGCTCCGTTGTTATTGCTCCATGTCAATCCATCTAACAAACGCATGTCTGGGGATTCCAATACACTTCTTCGCGCGTTTCCCGTTTCAAGATCCATATCTTGATTGGTATGTGGGCGTAAAAATGGATATATAAAGCTTTGATCGCTGCCCGGTTTGAGAGCGAGATTGGCGCGGCAAACAGGACAAGTGGAGCGAGAAGAGAGCCAGACATCGATGCAATCAGCATGAAATGCATGGCTACAAGGAGGCATTAAACGCAACGTTTCCTCATCCTCAAACTCGTTCAGGCAGATGGCACATTCCACGCCGCCTTTGCCTATCTTTAGCCCTTTAACTTGTGAGTAAAGAAAGGAAGGAAACGACTTTATGACATCCTTTTCAAGTCCACGGGTTGTCTTCCTTGTCCACGCTACTCCTCCGCCACGACCTCCTTCATTGGTATCAGAGCCTGTTCTTGGAGGAGATGTGTTTGTGTGTTTATAGCAAACGCAGCAAGCGAGGATGCTGAATAAGAGCGTGAACATAAGCATCCCAATTATTACCGCTGGTACTTGGTTTGGTCTTCTTAGTTGGGGACCATATGGACTGGTACTTCCAGGCGGGGGCTGTCCAGTGACTTGGAGGACAAGCAACAATAGGAAGGCAGCATGATGACGTAGCAGGATTGGATTCTTTCGGATTGTCATGATGTGAATGGGTTTTGTTTTTGGCTGTGGATCATATCTTGATCAACTACATGTTCGAAGGTAGGGGAAGAAGTCATTATGTTATAAGAAAAAATAATTATTTGGGTGAAGTGCTTCTCACGTTTGATCGTGACGGAGATTATTAAACGTATTAAAGGTTTGAATAATCATTTCGTTGGGTCGTAATGATTGGTTCGGCTTTGTTCATCTGACGTTTTGACTTTGATGAAGTCGTAGGTTTTTAGTAGAACAAATGTAATTCCATTTTTCCCCACTCTCTTTAACTAAATTGTTGGTTAACAAACTTGACTTTTCCACACAATAGCTTTGTTCTGACTAGTCCTACGAATTCGGATTAACCGAACGTTCATTCAGTTTTTCGGTTAATTCGATTAATAAAAATTTCACAGAAATTAAACAAAAAAATTACGGTTCAGTTCGGTTATCAGGTAATTCGATTTTTTAAAAATCTACAGAATATAACAAAAAAATTCCAGTTTTTGTGTTAAAATTCGGTTAAAATTGGGTAATTTTGGTCATCTTCCGTAGATTTCAGTTAATTCGGTTAAAATTTGGTATAATCCGGTATAATTTGGTACAAGTCGGTTTGGGAAAATGAAAAAAACAAAGAACCGATCAGTTCGGTAAAGAGCCAAACCGAACCAAATTTTCAGAGCTGCTGATCGGTTCGTACTTCCAAACCAAACGGAAACCGAAAACCCAAAAGTTCATTCCAGCTCGGTCGGGTTCGGTTAAAATTCCTAGACCTAGTTCTGACATAGTCTGATGTTTAATTAAATTGAAAACGAGAGGGTCAAATATCAGAAAATAATAAAGAAAGGATTTATATTTTAGTACGATTCTTCATTTCTTCTACAGCTTTTTGATAAGTAGTTTCAGGGTAATTGAGATTTAGGTAAAGAAAATTTTGCGAACCTTAATTGCAGTTGTTTGGTTTGTTGGAAAGCATATTTCGCTGACTTTCTTCTTGTCCAAGTGCGGAGTTCATTGGAGTTTGGGAGAATTCCCATTGAGTTTTCTTCTTTGAAGACTTCAGGTCTCAAACCTGAAATGTCCGGATCAACCATTTTCGTGCTCGTTTCGTTTCAAATGCATCACTTTGCTTTATTGTATCTTAAATTGCTGATATATACAAATCCGCAATTTCGTGCTCGTTTCGTTTCAAAGGCCAATAAAATCTACACAAAAAGTCCAAAAAATGCAATAGACTACGGTAGGAGGTCGAAAGAATAGGGGTCGTGGTGGCCGAGGAGGTCGTGGTGACCCAGGAGGGCGCGGATCTCTATGTAACGTTTAGAAAATGTTTCTAGATCTTACTATCTTATCTTTAGAATTCTACCTTGTTGTAGAGCTCTAATTTTCTTTTTTCAACTTTCTCAAAACTACATGGCCTTATAGTCATATCCGTGTAATATTTTTCTTTTTCTTTTTAATGGAAACCCTTTAACGAAAAAAAGATATATGCAAATCCAAACATATTTGACATTTTTCGTATATAAACAGACAATTTAACCTAAAAAGCATAGAAAATTGCGGGTAAATGGGTCTAAAATGCGCTTATCAACATGTTCATGCATTGTGGTACGAGGAGATGAAAAAGAGGCGTCACTCGTCAGCAGGCCCGGCTCAAAGAATTTATGGGTCATGTGCAATAATTTTGTTTTTTCCAAAAAGTTATGGACTTAAAAAAAAAATTTCCAAAAATTGGGCCCTATTTGATAAAATTATAAAATTACGGGCCCTAAAATACAAAAGAAAAGGGCCCTATTTGGTAAAATTATACAATTTCGGGCCCTAAAATACAAAAAAAAAATTAATCAAAAATTTTGGACCCTGTGCATTTCCACAGTCAGCACACCCTTAAAGTCTGGCCTGCTAGTCAGTATCAATCCGTTTAAGACCCAACTCGGAGCGAAATGTGGATCGTGATGAGGAAGCCATACATTCCACCACTACAAGAAAACAAATGAATTTCCGACCACTACATTCCTCGGAAAGTGTTTCCAACGACTTTTTGACAAACACATTTTTGTCGGAATCTGAGCCTCGAAAACCAAGTTTAGTAGGAAATTCATCGGAAAATTTCCGAGAAAGAAGGTTTTCGGAAAATCATCAGAAAACGTTGTCGAAATGTTTCCGACGAATTTTCGAGAAAATATTAATAAAATAATGTTTTTAATATTCATTTTTTCGATAATAGCAAATGCAAATTAAAAAAAATTGAATATAGCATAGCCTATTAGATAAGAACATAATCTATTTGATAACTATAAATAAGATAGCAAATGTAAATAGAAAAAGGGAATTAATTTTTTTTTTAAATCCATAATTTAATCGATCGGATGAGAGGTAGAGAGGAAGAGAGGATGAATATAATTTTTTGAATGGAATGGTGTGAATGGTTTAAAAAAGGCGTGAGTGGAGAAGGGAAAACACCTAGGGAAAAGTTCCGATAACCGTCACCTCGACATCGCATTCGTAACTGCGAATTAGAATTCTTACGAGGTGACGAAGCCCCCGAACTTTGATTTGAGCTAAAGCAAGGTCGTGAGATCATAGATAGCGAATGATCACCTCGGGAATTAGAAACCAAAGAAAACATAAATTGAAAAAGGCCTCATAAACAGTAAAGCAATCTGGAGGAGGATCGTCGGCCCGATCAGACGGTTCGGGGATTACGAATTCTACTTCCTCGGATATTTTGAATCGCACTCGCAATTCGCCTAAAGACGTCGCGTTGGAAAGCGTAGAACCGGGCGGAATAGCTCTTTTCCTCTTAGGTTTTCTCGCAGATTTTTGCTTTGGTGGATTCGGCTGGTACATGCTCACCAGGCGATCTATATCTGCCCTCGCCTCGTTGGGATTCCAAAAGAAGTCCTCATCCTCAATCTTTATCTCTTCGGTCCTCACCGCGTCGTCAGGCCCCGCAGTGATGGGGTGAACCTCGGAAACCAACATGAAAAGTGCACAATTCTCAAGATATTTAAAGACGAGTGCGTGAACGCAACTGTCGAGGACCTTCAAACAAAGTCGACGGTGACGCTATTCCAACATGACGAGGTGCATCGAACTCACTTCAAGGAGTTCGCTATGGAGGGTGTCTTGGGAATCATGGCTCAGTATCTTTCAGATCGTGGCTAATCTCGATCTCGTCGAATCTTACCTCATCACAATCGCTCCCGAATCTGATGAGCTGGGGGCAAACTGTTGGGGTCGGTTTTCACCTTTTCGAGATTAACATTTCAGACGACGAGAGGTACTGATCTAAGCCGAAGCATGATGTTCCTCGGAGGCGACCCATTTCGCCGAACAGATTAGACCTGAGGCGAGGTTGGTATTTCTCAACCAAACCGAAGCCAATTCAGGGCGGGTCGTTTCACCTCGAGGAAATGGCTGAGCTTACCCGAACGTTCATGGGCCAATGCTCATGTCAACCGCCAAGGGATTCGAGCACCACCGGTTGAGACCAACGACTTTGAGGTCAAAGCTAGCTTCATCAACATGGTGCAAAGCAACAAGTTTCATGGCTTGGCGGTGGAAGACCCTCTTGATCACTTAGATCACTTTGTGGCTTGACAAAGATGAACGGTGTCTCGGAGGATAGCTTCAAGCTAAGGTTGTTCCCATTCTCTCTTGGGGACAAAGCAAGGCAATGGGAAAATAACCTTCCCCAAGGTTCCATCACTTCTTGGAATCAATGCAAAACCGCATTTTTTGCCAAGTTCTTCTCCCATTCTAGAACGGCTAAGCTATGAAATTTCATCTCGAACTTCACTCAAAGAGCAAATGAGAGCTTCAATAAAGCTTGGGAGCGGTTTAGGGGCTATACTACGCAATGCCCTCATCATGGATTCTCGGATGCTTCTCTCTTGAGCACACTCTACCGTGGAGCACTTCCAAAGATCCGTATGTTGCTCGATACCGCTTCTAATGGAAACTTCTTGGCCAAGGACGTGAATGAAGCAATGGAGTTGGTTGAGAACCTTGCTTTGAGTGATGGAACATATGTTGATGAGTATGATCGGTCTACAAGGACCACACGCGATTTTGAGGAGCAACGAAGAACCAAAGATATGAAAGCTCTAAGTGAAAAGTTGGATAAGCTTGACAAGCTTATCACTACATCTCAAAAGGCGGTTCACTTTGTTGGTGATTGTGAAGCAAACCAAGGGTTTCAAGAACAAATGGTGGATTTGAGAAACAAAGAAGAAGTGCAATATGTCGGGAATCATGGTGGCTATCAAAAGAACTTCAACAACAATCAACAACAAAGCTTTGTCCCTCAAAATCAATTTCAAGGGAACCAAGGAGACTACTACAACAAACCTCCATTTATGCCTCAACCCGGTTCTCAAGGCAACAACTCCATGCCTCAAGACCTTGATATGAAGAACATGCTTCACCAACTTCTTCAAGGACAAGCTAATGGAGCAATGGATGTGAGCAAGAAGATGGAGGAAATCCATACCAAAGTAGCTAGCTCCTACAATTATCTACATAAGAAGCTTGAGGCATTGAGCTCAAAAGTGCAACAAATGGAGACCAAAGGAGCCATTTCTTCCTCACCTCAACCTCAAAGTTCTTCAAACGGGAAAGCCATACAAAACTCAAAGGAGTATTGCAATGCCATCTTCTCAAATGAATCACGTCCCATTGATGCTCATGAAGCGGCCATTAGAGAAATTGAGTCTCTCCTTTATGGTTCACATGTCGACGTGCTTCGCTCTAGCAATGTTCCATTTAAGCTCAATGTGGACATCGAGGAACAAGGTGGGGGGATGACCTTTGAGAAGGATGAAGAAAAGGGTAAAGTTGATTACATTGATTCACCAAGCACGACAAGGATTGAGCCTAAGTCTCTCCCCAAGCTTGGGAATCCCGGTAAGTTCTCCATCACTTGCTCTCTTGGTGATTTGGAAATTGAGGATGCTCTATGCGACTCCGGTTAAAGTGTGAATGTCATGTCTCGTGAGATGTTTAAGAGTCTAGGGATAAGAAGCATCACTCATCACTCATCACCCATCACTTTTGGAGACGCTTCTTCACGGAAGCCATTTGGTCTTCTTGAAGATTACCCACTCAAAGTTGGGGATTGTATAGTCCCAATGGACTTCGTCGTTATGGAAATGAAGAAGGCCAATAAGCTCCCACTCCTCCTTGGAACTCCATTCCTCAACACTACCGGTGCAAGCATGGACTTCAAAAACCGAAGAGTAGTTCTCATGAATGTGAACGACAAGGTTCATTATCCAATGAAGGCTTCTTCCAACAAACTATGTGGCACAATCACCATTGAAGATGATGGGTACCGTGATGAGGAACTGAAGTATATGGGTAGATGTGAGATGGTTGATAAAGCTCCACCCCCAACGGTTTATGAAGAGAAAGAGAAGCTTCATGAGGGAAAGGTTTGGGGTATGGTAATGGTAAAGAAGTTTCGGGATTTGATAAAGCTTGCTTGGAATCACTCCCCCCAATCGCAATGGAGAATCAAAATGAGGGTAGCAAGAACGCCACGAAGGGGACAAAGGCCAAGGCTAAAGTGAGAAACGGGCCAAGCTTGCTTCATGAAGACAAGGCCATGCTAGACCAGCCTTCTATGATGATTCTCACTCCTTGGAAGTACAAAGATGGACTGATTGAGTACAAGATCAAGTGCAAGGGATGGTCCAAAGCTTTTGCCTCGGTCAAAGCGATTCTTACACCAGAGCTCAAAGAGAAAGGGCAAGCCGGTCTTCAAGATGTCATGAGCAAGGTGCTTAAGCTCGAGCTCAAAGATCCGCCATGGAGTGCTCACACTCCTCCATCACCCGCCTAAAAGGGTAACAAAAGTCAAACTTAGTGACTCTAAACAAAGTGCTCTTGGGAGACATCCCAAGCTTATCATTGTACATACTTTCTTTTTATGTCTTTCTATGTTTTCTTGTTCTTTTTGATGGGTTTGCTAAGTGTGAGTAGGGTTATTGATTGCCTAAGAGGCCATGGCTTGCAAGTGGGAGCACGTAGAGAGGGAACATGACCGGTTTTTCCCACTATCCAAACATCCAAGGTAACACTCCAAACTTTGTACATAGCATTTAGAATCATATCTTCTTCTTTCTTTCATGCATTGTTTAGCTCTCTCTTAAGCTTCTATTACACAAGGGATTGTGTAATTTAAGTTTGGGGGAGGGTTTGGTGTTATCTAACATTGTTTTTGGTGTTCTTATTTTGAATTTTGCATCTTGAGTCTCATGCATATCATGCACTTTCAATTATTTTGAAAATTTTAAAAACATTTTGCATTTCATATCTAGGATTGAGTCTAGATACATAGTATATAAGGTAGCATTGCATAAGCATTAGGAGCAATGATAGAGTTTTCCTTGTAAAGTATCATTTTAAGAGCTTGGTTCAATGCCCTCGTTGCTAGTTGTTTGATACTTTTGATCTCGTGTTTGAAATCAAGGATGAACCATATTTCGATCTCACATTTCATTACTAGGGTCTTAGCTAAAACAAGTTTTGATTTGACTTCAATCCTACTTAAGTGAAAGCTATAATCTTGACATTGAAATTATCGTGTTCATGCATGTCATAGTGAATTCATGGGTACCACATACATATTTGGGCTCTCTTATCCTTTTCACCACTCTTTTGCTAGCCCAAATAGTCGATTCCCTCATTGGAACAGTTAACCACACCCTTAACCTACCCTCCTTTCAAGCCAAAATCTTTAGTGTGCGAATGTGAGGCTTAATTTTTCGAGTAAGCTTGGCAAAAAGTGTTGAGTTTAGGGTGACAAGGATAGGTTTGCATGTAGATCTAACCCACCATCAAGGGTTAGGCTAGGATAGGCTTGTGGGAAAGGGAAGTCTTGGGTTGGAATGAATGAAAGTGTGTGACCAACGGGATTGTGGAATGAGAAGGAAATGAGTCATAAGGAGAACGTGAAAGGAAAGGGGGAAGTAATAATGTGAAGTGGTTTGTGCAAGTCAATAAGATTACCTCTTAGCAATAGTTATCGCCTCTTAGAATTCGACGAAAAAGGGAAAGGGCGAAAATCGGCTAAGACATCAAATGATGAAAGATGAGGCAAAGCAAAGAAAAAGAAAGAAAGGAAGAGCTAAGGGAACAACAAGAAAGGCACAAAACCACAAAGTTCAAGAAAGAAGTAGAAACTCTCCAAGTGAGAAAGATGAAGAAAGATGTGTGGGACATGAAGGCAAAAAGCCTTGAGAACAAAAAGGTAGCTTAGGTTTGGGGTTTCATGGTTAGAAATGCTAGGGTTAGAGACACTTTAGGCATTGGGTAGATGTGAGTCTATCCTTGTATGCATAGATTGCCTTTTACTATTAGCATTTTGCTAAAGCTTGCTCATTTATTGAGAGATCCCTTGCATTGGAGTAATCTCATACATTTGAGATCATCTTAATCTCAAGACCTTCACCCTAGCCAAATGAATTCACTTGTCTTGCATGAACATGATTCACTTGAACGGTTAAATGAATGTTAAAGGATTGGATGACATGAGTGCTTGTGTAGGTTGAGACTTGAACGTGATTTGTGTAGAGAAGGATATGGCTAGCTCTTTTTGAGTAGACTTGTTTGATCGCGTCCTAGAACTTGCAACTTGGACATTGGGCTTGAATTCTTTTGATGATACTTGTGGATTTGAGCTCCCACTCTCATATACCTTATTCCTCTTCTCATTCTTGTTTGCTTGAAGACAAGCAAAAGAGTAAGTTTGGGGGAGTTGATATTGTCATATTTTGCATGGTTTAAGCATTCATATTTCTTAGGTTTTTAGTCATTTGCATATAGTTCGTGACATTTCTTAAGCATTTTAGTCTTCTTAGGAGTTTAGTGTGTCCATATTAGGTCCTAGTGTGTCTAGCATGTTTTGGAGCATATTCTAGGTACTTTGGAGAAGACTCGAGACTCGGGACGTGAGACCGTTCGGATCGGAGGCAAGAAAAGGTAGCCAAAGACACGAGGAAGCTTGCCGAGCCATTACACCGATGTCACTCATCGGTGTAGCCTCATCGGTATGACATCGGCAGCTCAATACCGCACAAGGAACTGACCCAGCACCGATTTGTGATGTCGGGATCGAAGCTTCAAGGGATTGCACCGATGTCACAAGTCGGTGCAACAAATCGGTGCAAGATCAGAGACAATCACCCTTAGCCCCGACGTGCAATACCGAAGAGTGACATCGGTGGGTCTCAACTCCCTTCGAGAAACTTCACAGTGACACCGAGGTCACAAGTCGGTGTTGCTCCTCGGTGCACTTCCTCCGGACAACTCCTCACCAACTCACTCCACTCCAGAACCGAGGTCACACATCAGTGTAACATCTCGGTGTGAGATTAGAAGCATTTTCCCTTAGCACCGAGGAGTGACATCGGTGCAGACGACCCAGCGAACACTTTTCACCCGTTTAAACCGGGTCGGTACCCGGTTTGTCCCGGGTCGACCCGGTTCGCCACTGTTCACTATAAATATTTTAGACCTAATTTTTTTTAAGTATCTCTTTTCTTATGCTAAAAACCTCTCGAACTGTGTTCTAATTAATTTGTAAGAGATATCTTGGGTTTTATGCAATTGGAATTTTAATCTCTTTAATCTTTCATCTCTTATTCACTTAATCATGAGATTTGACATCTCTTTCATAAGATTTGTTGGGTTCTTCATGGTAAGTGAGTAGAAACTCTTTGGATCATTGGGCTTGGTAGATTAGGGATTTCTTTTGTTAATCATGTCTAGAGCTTAATGATGTTATTTCCTTTCTTATTTAGTGGTTTTAATGCTAGATTAGGCTAGAGATAGTTAATATATATCATATGGAATTTCATGCACACAAAGTGTTTGATGAAATTCCTCAATGAACTAAATAAGAAATTTTCATATTTAGCTCATGAGAGTGAATGTCTAAGGTGAATCTTGGCTAATAGAACCTATGATTAATGCTTGTTAATTACATTTTCACAAATGACAATTTGATCTTGCTTTTGTAATTAGTGAAGTGATTAGTGCTAAGAGATTAGGCTAATCTTGATTAGTGTTCTAGGCTTAAGGAAATGCATTTTTGTGATTGGATAGACATCATTGCTTAACTCAAGATCCTCTTTTAATCATTGTCTTAATCGTTTTTAGTGCTATTACTTGTTCACTTGTTTAATTTGAATCATTAGGTTGTTAGAAAACCAAAACCACACTTGTTTGCTTGGATTAAAGAGTTTCTTGCATTCTTGTTGCATTAAACAAACCCCAATTGGATTGACACCTAAAATATTGCAATGACATTAGCATATTTAGGATTGATTCCTAGGAAAAATCTTACTTATCATCTGGGGCGTTGAGAAATCAAGTGTTGTTGGATTGAGGCCGAGCCTCCTTGCGAGCATCCTTGGAGGAAGCATTCCCGAACCTTGGTATCCTGAGTTGAGGTCTCTGGTGCGACCTTCTGATGCCAGCGTCTCGACCCTTTCCGACAGGGTCTTGTTCGTCTTGTCCTGCTCGTCCACCTTCTTCAGCAACGTGGTAAGCATGTTTTTCAATTCGTCTAGGTTCGCCGAGGTCTCATGCGCGATTGCGGGTGGATTATCATCGGTTTTGAGCCTTCCATCGCCGATACCGCCGTTGCTGTTGTTGTTCACGACGTCGTCAGTTCTCTGCTCTTCTCCGGCCATCTCTTCGGATCTCATTTCTGGTGCTATTCGTGAGTTAGAAACTCACACAATCAATCTTTTGTCGAGAGTTTTAGAGGGAACATAAGTTTCTTGGGAAAAACACAGTAAGAGATCCCAAGATGGTATTTTATTGCTGTTAGGAAGCGTATGAGTACAAGAGCAATGTTGCTAAGAGTTTATGCTAGAGCTTTTTTCGATGGGTTACAAAGATGACTGAATACTATTTATATGAATCTATGGCCGAGAATCTTGGAAGCGAGAGGGAATATTTACTTCTTCTTTGTGCGGCTATAAACTGACACTTTGATTAGGGTTAACGGCGACTTGGGTTTTTAGTTTGGCCCAACAAGGTTGATGGACGCTTGTATCTCGGCCCATGAACGTTTGGGTAAGCTCGACCATTTCCTCGAGGTGAAACGACCCGCCCTGAATTGGCTTCGGTTCGGTTGAGAAGTGCCAACCTCGCCTCGGGTCTAATCTGTTCGGCGAAATGGGTCGCCTCCGAGGAACATCATGCTTTGGCTTAGATCAGTATCCCTCGTCGTCTGAAATGTTAATCTCGAAAAGGTGAAAACCGACCCCAACACCATCCATCGTCTATTCGGGCCTGAACCTCTTTCGCCTCCTTCTCATATCCCTTTTCCTCCTCCTAGTCCCAAACTTAGGCCAAGATGAGGACTCGTTGCCCCTCACTGTTTTAAAGCGATTATCATTGTTTTTGTTTAGTCTAGGGTTAAACCAAAGCTTTCGGCGTAGCGAGCTATCTGATTCACTGTGTGTTTCCTGATTGATTGCAAAACACTATATATATATATATATATATAACCATAGATTATAAGAACTATTATTAGGGCTTGCTTGTTTTATTTCTTGATTCACACGTCACCTGAATAAACCCCAAACAACTACTTGACCTAAAATCTGGAATTGCTTAATAAGAGTATGTCCTGCTTGTGAGTCAGTTCTTTTTGATAGTCTTGGACCTAGTGCGTCTAAATGGTAGGGCCTAATACGGTATTGCTTGTTATGTCCTACATGTGTGGTAGTTAATTAGTTAGTTGATACGATAGAACGGTTAGGTGTCTGTCACAAGGCTGTGAGCGGTTGTGGTACATTCGCTTTGTTTGTGGCTGATGTGTGGTGCCTGAATTGGGCATCAGTTCTCACCGCCAAGGGTTTTGGCGAACCTTAGTTGAGCTTCGGGCTCGTGTGTGTGGTATCTCCGGGATACGTGTGGAGTTTGGAGCTCGTAATGGTCTTGGACCATGTGTGTGGTGTAATCTCTCTCTCCCTTTTCTTAGGTTGATTATGTGTAAGTGTAATAGAAAATTTGCTTGAGCTTGTCTTAGGTCCAAACTTGCTTGAATAGTAAATTGTGATGTATGTGGTGAGCAGGCTTAACTTCACTGAGTAATTCCTATTACTCATCCCTACTCTCTCCCCTCCCTTTGTGCAGGGTAGGATGGACGGAAATGTATGTATACTGTATATTGTGTTGTGCTTTTTTCTTACTATTTCGGGATCCTATTGAACGAGACAAACTGGCCGACTAAACCCACACGGATTGCGGATGGTAAGCTGTGCTTTTGTGAAGAGCAGTGTCTTGTGAAGCAAAAAGGGTGTACCAGAATTGACTGATGAAGAGCTTGTCTCTGTCGGACACCATTGTCTCAGGGAAACCGTGTAACTTAACCATCTCTTTAAAAAAAACTTCAGCCACATATTTTGCAGAAAATGGATGCTTAAGTGGGATGAAGTGTGAATATTTACTTAAGCGATCCACTCCCACCAATATGACATCAAATCCTTTGGAAAATGGTAAGTCTTCAAATAAAGTCTAAACTCAAATCAGCCCAAAAAAAATATAATTTCACTAAATTTTATTCTTACTCACAACAGTGACGGATCTAGAAATATATTTAATTGGGGGGCACATATATATAGAGTAGCATATATAGGTTTAGGAATTCAGTTTTTGTTTCGATTATGTTCGATTTTCTTTATTCGGTGTAAACTCTTTTTACCGTTTGGATTTACCGTTTAGATTATAATGAAACTCAGGTTGGTTTTGAGTTGATGAATTTGGTTTGGTTCGGTTTTTTTATACACCCCTAAACTATTAAATATATGTTAAAATATAAATTTTATTAATAATAATAAAAAGACAAAATAATACATTATATAAAGAGAAAAAAGTTTTAAAATACACAAACTCTACATAATTTGGACGCTTAATACATAAACTATTTTGACATCCAAAAAAATACAAAAACCAACGTTGACATCCATTTTAATACTCAAACTATCATCACTCTTTTTTTAATATCTAAACTATTAAATTTCGTGTATTTTACCACGTTTATATTTTGAAAACCCGATTTTACTCTTTTTATTTATTAAATTCGATTTATTTTATCAGAAAAAACAAAACTAATAATTTATAAAAATAAATTTAATAAAAAGTATTAATTTTAATTATTATTTACAATTAAAAAATCCAAAAAATTAAAAAAATTAAAAAGAAATTACAAAAAAAAACAAAAACATTTCTGGGTGGCGGAGAATCCGGCGACTTTGAGATTGATTTCTCGTCTCGGTTGTCTTCGAGCAGTGGTCCTCTGGGTGGCGTATCAATGACCTCCGCGGAAGAGCTCTTCTCTAACAGCCAGATCAAGCCGATGAAGCTCTCCTCGCATCTTCAGATTTGGAAAACGAGGAAGAAGACGAAGATGATGCGAAACCAGGCGGTGGTGTGAATAGGCGTGGGAGAGATCTGAAGTTGAGAAGCATATCTGTTCACCGCAAAGCCAGATCTCTCTCTCTCTCCGCTCCGAAACGCAGCGTATCAATGGACTGAAGAGGAAGAGGAAGAGGAAGAAGAAGAAGGAAGAGTCGCCGGAGAGAGGTGAAGAGTCGCCGGAGAGAGAGAGGTGAAGGAGTGTATACGGAAGCGGGTTTTTTTTAATCACTAAATACATTCAAGAATCATAAATCTTTCTAAATCATTGCCCAATTGCTAGAGAATTGTGATAGAAGATGAGATTATTTAGGTTTTTTTTTTGGATAACCCAATTGCTCGAGAATTGTGATAAAAGATGAGAATCATAAAGTTTTCCAAATCATCGGATCCGATCATCGATTCCTTAACAGAGGAGTAAACGAAGACAAGAAAGCTTTGGGCCTGGTAATATTACCAGGAGAGGAGAGTAGATGGAGTTGTAGATTTGGTTAATGAGAGGAGAAGAGAAGGATGATAGTGGAAGAAGAAACATTTTTTGTTTTCGTTTTTAATTTCTTATTCATTTTTTAAATTTATTTTTATAAATTATTAGTTTTGTTTTTCTGATAAAATAAATTGAATTTAATAAATAAAAAAGGTAAAATCGGGTTTTCAAAATATAAATGTGGTAAAATACACTAAATTTAATAGCTTATATATTAAAAAAAGAATGAATGATAGTTTGAGTATTAAAATGGATGTCAACGTTAGTCTGTGTATTTTTCTAGTTATCAAAATAGTTCATATATTAAACGTTTAAATTATGTAGAGTTTACGTATTTTTAAGTTTTTTTCCCTACAAGCACAAAGCAATTAATCTAAAATCTTAACAATATTTGTGTAAGAATACAATTGTTTATTTATTTATATACGAAACGATTAACATAGTCGTTGTATACTTAACATTTTTATATAATGTATTATATTATTTGTGGGTTAAAAATCAATTCAATAAAGTTAAAATTTTATTTCAACTTTTAGCTGGTTTTATAAATTAAAAAAGAAAAGAAAGACAAGAATTTAAAAATTGACCAAGGGCAAAAACTGATAATTTAGTAGGGGCATTTAATATTGATCTAAGTAATTAACAAAGAAAATAATATTTTGACTGGTGGCAACTGACCCATGCTAGCGTACGTGGCTCCGCCCCTGATATTGAAGGATCAAATTGTAGTCGTTTATATGTTTAAAAAATGAAAAGCTACATTTTTTTTTTTTCTGAAAAAACAGAGGTTATGAAAAAGAAAACCACCTATAATATCCAAAGACTCGATACAAAGAAAACAATTAGATGAAATACCTAAAGACTCAATACGAAAAAAACTTAGGTGAATATTAAAGATTCTAAACACACTGTTTGTTCAGAGTGAAGTTGATATAGTATGCAAATATAAAATCACTTTTTTCTCGTGTCTCTGCAGCTTCTGGACACTCTGCTTTTGATTATCTTTGTTACTGTTGATCCTTTTATGATCACCTTCTCTTTTATAGGGTATTGTTGTGGGAGTTGAGCAGACAGCTCTCCGCTTTATGGGGATGACGTAGCGGCCTCATCGTCTTTCGCGGGATGATGTGGCGGTTCGTGAACAGTACAAGGCATGTCGTGAACAGTGCTGTGCAGGTCGTGAACAGTGCTGTGCAGGTCGTGAACAGTACCCTATCTTGGTCTTTATTAGCTCGGCACATCTCAATTCGGTTACGAGACCTGGCTGGAGGTCGTAGACCTGGCTGGAGGTTGTAGACCTGGCTGGAGGTCGTAGACCTGGCTGGAGGTCGTAAACCTGGCTGGAGGTCGTAGACCTGGCTGGAGGTCGTAGACCTGGCTGGAGGTCGTAGACCTGGCTGGAGGTCGTAGACCTGGCTGGAGGTCGGAGACCTGGCTGGAGGTCGGAGACCTGGCTGGAGGTCGTAGACCTAGCTGGAGGTCGTAGACTTGGCTGGAGGTCGGAGACCTGGCTGGAGGTCGGAGACCTGGCTGGAACTGCGATGTTGACGAGCTGTGACTGCGAGGTTGACGAGCTGCGAATGCGATGTCGACGAGCTGTGATTGCGATGTCGACGAGCTGCGAGGTTGGACACCTGAATGCGAGGTCGGCGAGCTGCAAAGTCGGGGAGTGTTGACCGCGAGGTCGGCGCGCTGCGAGGTCAGCGATCTGTGACTGCGAGGTCGACGAGCTGTGACTCGATGTCGTCGAGCTGTGACTGCGAGGTCGACGAGCTGCGACCTCCAGCCAGGTCTACGACCTCCAGCCAGGTCTCCGACCTCCAGCCTGGTCTCCAACCTCAAGCCAGGTCTACGACCTCCAGCCAGGTCTACGACCTTCAGCCAGGTCTCTGACCTCCAGCTAGGTCTCCGACCTCCATCCAGGTCTCCGACCTCCAGCCAGGTCTCCGACCTCTAGCCAGGTCTACGACCTCCAGCCAGGTATCCGACCTCCAGCCATGTCTCCGACCTCCAGCCAGGTCTCCGACCTCCAGCCAGGTCTCGTAACCGAATTGAGATGTGCCGAGCTAATAAAGACCAAGAGATTTCGATGCATTTGCTGCGCTTCCATACACCGAACTGGGGGGAACAATTGTTGGAGGTGGACTTAGCACCCCCAATTAGCTAGGCCTATCTCAATTAAAGGGGCCCATTCGACCAAGTCAACTTGAAGTCAACACGTCCAGTCAGCATGGGCCCACGGTGACATGGCGTCGAGCTACTGCACGGATAGGTACTATTCATGACCTGTCCGGCACTGTTCACGACCTGCCTTGTATTGTTCACGAACCGCCACGTCATCCCGCGAAAGACGATCAGGCCGCCACGTCATCCCCAGAACGCGAAAAGTTGTCTGCTCAACTCCCACTATAAATACCCCCTTGGAGTTCATTGTCAAGGGACTCCATTCAATCCTAGGATCCACTCTCTCTCTACTGAGAACTTTCTCTCTCTACAACTAAGCCCCCAAGCCAGGTCTCCGACCTCCAGCCAGGTCTCCGACCTCCAGCCAGGTCTACGACCTCCAGCCAGGTCTCCGACCTCCAGCCAGGTCTCCGACCTCCAGCCAGGTCTCCGAGCTCCAACCAGGTCTACGACCTCTCTATCATTGTACTCCGAACTACGAATGGCTTCATCCCTTCTACTAAAGGGTACGTAGGCAACCCCTAACCAGGGTGCAGCTATAAATCTCCCTCTAAGTCAAATCCTTTCTATTTAACAAAAATTTCGCCCCGCCCCCGCTCCACAACAATACCCTATAATCAGGAAGGTGATCATAAAGGGATCAACAGTTATCACTTTCTCCTTTTTCCAGCTTTGATGTTTCCATAACTTTTGTTGATGATTCTTGAACTCCATATTCTAATATATCATTACACTGCCGTTTTGCGATTGGAGTAACAGGAGAGTAGGGTGTCGATTCATTGTTATTTGCTTCTGAAGACGTACTTTCGATCTGTAGTAAATGGACAATATAGGATGTCATATCATTCTAATTGTTAATAATTATGAACAAAAATGTGTAGGAATATATAACCTGAATTGCATTAGATGTGCTTGAAATTGTAGGCACGCCTGAATGTGTAGCATCCTAAAAGCCCTAAACAAAGCTACATAATAAAATATCATCCAAAAATATTATGGTTCTATAAATTGGTAGAGTTTTAGTAACGTACCGTCAAGACGACATTATCTTTAAACTTCTAAATAATTTCAGGTTTTTCAGTGAGTTTCACAACTTTAAAACTTGATTGTCGGTAAATCTTCTCTCTACTATTCACACGAATGATCCAAACAATTTTTCGTCCTTCTAAATCCATTAGCTCTTGAGGAATTTCATCCTCACGGTTACACTAAAACAACAACAAATAAAAGGAAAATACATGAGATATTTTCTACTTATATTCATACTATGTAGATACAACCATGTTATGTCAAAATATTGCAAAACGCACCAGCACTTGTTGTTCAAGCAATTCATAGGCAGATTTATGAATGAGTTGTATAACATCTCTATCAAATAATAGGAAAGATGTAGTTGCAGTATGATCAGCTACTTTGAGATGCACTTTGTACATGATCATGTATTTAAATCAAGTTAAAGGAACATATGTTTCATAAGATTGAAATAAATGTAAAATTAAAATATTGTGAAACATGAAATTACCTTAGACTTGTAGGGGTTTCATGCTTGTCGCAAGTGTTGCATGAATACATGTTGGACTCAATTTCCTCAGTCTCTGGGTTGAAAAAGGTGTAGCGTTTATGAAACATTGTGAGCATCCAACATAGTACCAAGGAATTTCTTTTTGAAATGCTAAAATTGATGCAAAAGCCACGCAAGTACTTTCCTAAGAATAAGTCATAAAAAACAGATTTGTAAATAAGCAAGTACTTACCTAAGGATAACCAAATCTATATATCACCTCATGTGACAACAATAGTAAACAGAAGAAGAGACATGGAAGAGCATTGCCATCATATATTGCATAACTAACAAAAGTCACATTTCGACGCAATTAATGTGCAATTAATTCAATTGGAGGAAAATATCTAAGCCCAAATGACTCCATGTGGATTGTGGACTATATTTTTGTCGAACCCAACAACTTATTCCTACCAATCAGACACCACAACTATGTTGATGTAAATTGATCAACGGTTTTCCAACTGCTTAATGGGAATGAGTCTATGGTGTTTTTAATTAAGGTGGGTGCTATCAGTGGAGAAATCGTAGATGAAACGAAAGTATCACCTTTTGCCATCATGAAATTTACAAAAAAAAAAAAAGTCAAGATCTTCGTGACAAAAAATAATATTTCTTAAAAATCAGATTGAAATTCCCTAGATAATACTTACTTTGTTTTATAGACATTAACCTCTGTTACCAAAGCAAGCACCTTTCTTCCCTGCAACTCTCTCTCTCTATCACTCGTGTGTGTTTGAGCAAGAACAGTAAAACAAAGATAAGAAAATAGCAGGAGCACACAGAGTTTTTTAACCCAGTTCAACTCATCGGTGTGATGATATCTACGTCTGGGGCCGGATCAATCCAGGCAATGTATTGATATGGGATGAGTTACAACGTCAAGAGCTACAACTCGAAACAAGCTCTCAAATGTTACGTCTCTCACACTACATGAAGAAGAATCAGATACATAGTATTTATACTCAACTAAAGGCAAAGACCCTATCGCGATCAGATGCTTCACTTTTAACATGTCCTTCTTCAAAACGCATCGTTTCTTCAACACTAAACCAGCATCGATTCAACTAGAGTAAACCAGCTTTCTCAATTTTCAATTCAACACCAAACCAGCATCTCATTGAAATTGAATCACATAAGCTGAGCTTCAACATTCTCCACCTTGATTC
This sequence comes from Eutrema heterophyllum, assembly GCA_002933915.1. Classification (NCBI taxonomy): domain Eukaryota; kingdom Viridiplantae; phylum Streptophyta; class Magnoliopsida; order Brassicales; family Brassicaceae; genus Eutrema; species Eutrema heterophyllum. The sequence continues at coordinate 2,157,782 of PKMM01048745.1, read as the reverse complement.
AAGTTTCATCTCATCTCAACATACCGCACGTACTTAGGATTTAACCTCCGGCGTGATGATTCTTCATCTTAAGTTGGTCAGCCTTAGTAGATCTAAAGCTGCAACAAACTTGTTATGCGGAATAGTCTTGGTTAGAATATCCACAGGATTCCTGGAAGTATGTATCTTGTTCACATCAACATCCCCTGATTTAATGACCTCTCTGATGAAGTGATACTTCAGTGCTACATGCTTTGTTTTCTCATGACATGTATTGTTCTTCGATAGACATATGGCTGACTGTGAATCACACCATATCATAGCTTTCTCTGGTTTAAATCCCAGGTCACTAATCAGTCCCTTGATCCAGATTACTTCTTTGACAGCTTCATTTAAGGCAATGTATTCAGCTTCAGTAGTTGATAAGGCCACAACTGGTTACAAACCAGACCTCCAGCTCACGGTGTTACTACTGTAAACACATACCCACTAGTCGATCTCCTCTTGTCAAGATCACCGGCAAAATCAGAATCACAATAACCATGAACCCTGAACTCTTTGTTTCTTCTGAAAACCAAATTCAACTCTGAGGATCCTTTGACGTATTTGAGTAACCACTTGACTGCTTCCCAATGTATATTTCCAGGTCTGCTCATAAACCTACTGATCAATCCAATCGCATAGGCAATATCAGGCCTTGTTCCCACCATTGCGTACATAAGGCTTCCCACTGCACTTGAGTAAGGGAACATGTCTGTATCAATGCATTCTGAAACATCTTTTACTGCAGATAACTTAAAGTGTCCTCCCATCGGTGTATTTACTTCCCTTGCATCAGCCATATTAAATTTCCGAACCACCTTGTCTAAATAGCTTGACTGAGACAAGTACAAAACACCTTCTTCTCTGTCTCTTTTGATGTCAATCCCCAAAATTCTGCTTGCTGCACCCATATCCTTCATTTCGAACTCAGAACTCAACATCTTCTTGAGTGTAACAACATTTTCCATGTTCTTAGCAGCTAGGAGCATATCATCAACATACATAAGAAGATAAACCCAGCCATCATCAACCTTTTTCATGACATACACACAAGAATCACGTTCACTCCTCTGGAATTTCTGCCCTTTCATAAACTGATGGAATCTCTTGTTCCATAACCTCGGTGATTGTTTTAGACCGTACAAAGATTTCTTCAGAAGACATACCTGGTCTTTATCTTTATCCACTTCAAATCCCTCAGGCTGTTCCATATAAAGCTCATGTTCTAGAGTTCCATGTAAGAATGCAGTCTTTACATCAATTTGTTCTAATTCCAGGTCTTGATTCACAACAACTGACATCAAAATCCTTATAGAGACATGCTTGACTACAAGTGCAAAGACTTCTTGATAATCTATGCCTTCTCTCTGAGTGAATCCCGAGCCACTAATCTAGCTTTGTATCTTTCTGGTTCAATACCAGGGATTCCGGGTTTCTTTTTATAGAGCCACCTGCAACCAATAACTTTCTTTCCTCAAGTCTATCAACAACATCCCAAGTCTTGTTCTTTTCCAGTGAATTCATTTCTTCTCCCATAGAGCCATTCCATATGATCCATTCCTTAGAGTTCCTTGCTTCATGAAAGCATTGTGTCTCTTCTAGTTCTATATCCTCTGCCGTTAGGAGTGCAAAGGCTGTCATACTATAATCCATGAATCTAGCTGGTGGCACAGTGACTCTACGTGTCATGTCTCTTGCTAACTGCTAGCCTGCTAATTCATCACCATCTTCTTCCTGGTTAGTATCAATGAATTCATCTCCTGCATCACTTGAACTTTCCACAGTAACTCCACCTGAAACATAATTCCCTGCACTTGTTTGATGTTGCTGCTGTGGTTCCTCCGTGCTTACTCTAGTAGTGATCTCAGTGCTGCTTGTTCCACTTGACTGACCTGTCTCAAAATTTTCTTTCACACCCTGATTTTCATCTGATTTCAGATCCTTGAACACCATTTCCTCATGAAACTCGACATTTCTGCTTATAGCACACTTCTATGAGTCTAACAACCAGAATTTGTACCCCTTTGTACCTTGAGGATAGCCCAAGAAAACTCCCTTTAGTGCCCTTGGTCTTAGCTTTCCCTGATCATGATGAACATATGCAACAGAACCGAACCTTCTTAGATGTTTGTAGCCATGCTTTCTGTTTAGCCACAGTTCTTCTGGTACATTGTGATCAATTGCAGAGCATGGGGACCTGTTTATCAAATAAGCTGTTGTGGAAGCTGCTTCTGCCCAAAAATCTTCACCAAGTCCAGACTCATTCAGCATACATCGAACCCTTTCCATGATCGTGCGATTCATCCTTTCCGCAACACCATTTTGTTGTGGTGTATAAGTGCAGGTTCGATGTCTTTCTATTCCATGCGCTCTGCAATACTCATCAAACCTTAAATTGCAAAATTCAAGTCCATTGTCATTTCGTAAGACCTTCACCTTCTTGCTCACTTGACTTTCAACCAACGTCTTCCACTCACAGAACCTGTCAAATGTTTCATCTTTTGTTTTCATGAACATCAACCACACCTTCCTTGTCTTGTCATCAATGATCGATAAGAAGTACTGTTTCCCAGACAATGAAGGAGTGACATTTGGTGAACCCCACAAATCAGCATGCAAGTAACCGAGAGCACCTTCTGTATTGTGTATCCCCACATTGAAACTCAACTTCTTTGATTTTCCCATTACACAATGCTCACAAGAGGCCAGGTCTTTGACTTCACTTCTGTTGATGAGTCCCTTTCCAGTCAAGATCTTGAGATTATTAATGCTCAAATGACCGAGCCTGCTATGCCACAATGCTGTTGTGTCACTGACTTTCTTCTCAATATTACAGTTTTCTGACAGAACAGTATCACCATCGAGAATGTACAGACCATTTATCAGGTTAATACGAAGTGCTGTCATGTTACCCTTGAAGTATCTGACTTTACCGTCTTCGCCTTCATGCTTAAATCCAAGCATGTCAAGAGTCCCCGTAGATATAAGATTTCTTCTCAGATTTGGCACATACCTGACATTGTGCAACACATATATCGATCCACCATGTGTGTCAATTCTGATCGAACCTTGTCCTTGTGACTCAACTGTGTGATCATCACCCAACAAGATTGTAGTACCTCCATTATCTTCTAGATCAATAAACCAATCTCTCCTTGAAGTCATATGAAAGGTACACCCATAATCCAATACCCACACATCCTTAGCATTCTGATCATTAACGCTCAGTGCCTCTGAAAAAACCAGCTTATCCGTGATAACTCCAGCTTCTCATGGACCTTCATTTTCGAATTTCTTCTTTCTAGCATAGCAATCCTTTTTCATGTGACCCATTTTCTTGCAGAACCAGCAAGTTACCCTTGTTTTTGAGTTTGATCTACTCCTACCTCTTCCATTTGACTCTTTTGGACCTTTGGTAGTAGCTCTTCCTCTCTCCTTTGTATTCTCTTTTGTATACAGAAATGTTGCAGAGTTTCTGGAATCTTGAGTAGATTCTTTGATCTCACATTCTCTTGATCTAACTGCTGATATTACCTCTTCCAGAGTTAAAGAGTCTCTCCCATACTTCAAAGTATGCCTTAGCTGATCATAGCTTGGTGACAGAGATGAGAGGTACAAGATGGCTTGAACCTCGTCTGAAATCTTCACGTTCATATTGTTCAGCTCTGCAACAATCTTCAACAACTCATCTACATTCTCATTAACTCTCCTTGCTTCACTCATTTTGAATGTGTAAAACCTCAGTTGTAGATGGATTCTATTTGGTAGAGTACGATCTGCATATAACCAGTTAAGCAAGGACCACATCTCAGCTGCTGTAACACAGTGCTATATCTTCCTCAAAACCCGATTTCCCACACTTGTGATAATCAGTCCTAAAGCCTTCTCTGACTTCTCATGCTTCATAGGGTCTGGAACTAGCTTGGTTAGCGGTTCAGACGCATCTGCTTCATCGCCATCAACATGTCGTTTCTCTTCACTTCTAGTGAGAGGAACCTCCATCTCTAACTTCTCATCCGTGAGGATATCCTTCAGACCGAGGATACGGAAATGCGCCATCATCCGAGTCTTCCACATGGAGAAGTCTCCCTCACCGTCAAACCTATCAACATCAACTCGTGCACTGGCTAAAATCTCCTTAGCCATCTTGAAATGAACAAAGGTGTCGCCTTTTTGCAATAAAGATCAAGTCTTTGCCACAAAGTTTGTATTTTTATGACAATGCTTGAAGCTTTAAGACAAAACCCGAAGAACTAGACCAAAGCTTGAACCTTTAAGCTGAAACTTGATGTTTCCTTGATAAAGGTCGAACCTTTCTTCACAAAGCTTCAAGCTTTCTCTATTTCTTCAACAAAGTTTGAACCTTTCTCGACTCTCTTCAACAGATCTTCACAAAGTTCAAAGCTTTCCTCGAAACCTGGCTCTAATACCACTTGTTACCAAAGCAAGCACCTTTCTTCCCTGCAATTCTCTCTCTCTCTCTATCACTCGTGTGTGTTTGAGGAAGAACAGTAAAACAGAGATAAGAAAATAGCAAGAGCACACAGAGTTTTTTAACCCAGTTCACTCATCGGTGTGATGATGTCTACGTCTGGGGCCGGATCAATCCAGGCAATATATTGATCTGAGATGTGTTACAACGTCAAGAGCTACAACTCGTAACAAGCTCTCAAATGTTACGTCTCTCACGCTACATGAAGAAGAAGCAGATACATAGTATTTATACTCAATTAAAGGCAAAGACGCTGTCGCGATCAGATGCTTCACTTTTAACCCTTCCTTCTTCAAAACGCATTATTGTTTCTTCAACACTAAACCAGCATCGATTCAACTAGAGGAAACCAGCTTTCTCAATTTCCAATTCAACACCAAACCAACATCTCATTGAAATTGAATCACATAAGCTGAGCTTCAACAACCTCTTCCAAATCTCCATTAAGAATTACTTTCGTAGAGAAACATGAGTTTTTGAACAAAGATTTTACCTAAATACAAAAAAATATTTTGTTAAGTGGATTAAAGAAAAAATAAATAAGATATTAGTTTACAAACATAGTCTTGTTGCCATTGTATTTTTTTGTTCTCACAAGAGTCCCAAGTAAAATTATAAGACCAGTGTTGTTGCTCTTAGCATAAGAGTGCACATACTCAACTTGTTTTTTCCATAGAGTACATTAAATGATTGTTTTACTGCAATATAAATCATAGAATTTAAATGCTACAATAACAAAGTATAAGAAGAATTATTTAATTAAAAATGTTTTCATACTAACTTGAGATCTCTAAGTTGAATATCCAACAACTTTGAAGAATTGCCTGAAAATGTTTTCTCCATAATATCACTCATGCCTACAATTTCACCAAGTATATCTATAGAAAACAAAAAAGAGGAAATAAAGCATGAGATTAGTTCAATTATATGATCGATAAACATGTTAAAGTAAATTCAATATCAAAACATGTAGCACTTAAGAAAATATAACTTACCAATGAAAACATCATCAATATTAGACTGAGCTAAAATCTCTGCAAAAGAGCAGAAATTGAAGCGTGATAGATTTGGAATCTGCTCACACGGCTTCACATATGTCGTGAATAAGAAGTAAATCTTGTAAGGGTGTGTGGTTCCTCTGTAATCACCATGGTTCTCCACCACTTCGAAATTCATGATATCACGACACTCTCCTTCTTTTAAATCACTTTTGAATTTTTTAATCAGTTTCTGTTTCACGGAAGCTTGAATCTTATCACCCTGTTATTGGAGCATAATATCGAATACATAAATTACGAATAATAATGCGAAGAAAATAACGCATAAAAACGATTAAGAACAAGAACATCGAAGTGGAGGCGAGATGATCTCTTTCCTTAATTCTAAATATCTCAGGATACAACCACTTGGAGACTATGATCGCATCACCCGATCATAGAATGTACGAACTTATTGTTCTACGCTATACTCTCGGACTTACTCTTAAAGAAGAAGAAAAGGACGAGAGGGATTGATGAGCTTTGTGTTTCTTCTCTGTGAGAAGTGAGTTGTGAGTGAGTGAGTGAAATAAGAGGGGAGGCTCTCTTTTTATAGTCTTAGAAGACTTGGAGAGGAGGCCAACGCATTAAAGGCTGCGTTTATGGCTCTTTGACCAATCAGATCTCCCAGAGTAATGGTGGGCGAGATTCTCGGTTGACCGCGCGAATTAATAGGGCGAGATTTGCGGAGAAAATCTTTGACCCATTTAATTCGTTTTGAGCCACGATAAATTCGTTTTTTGGGCCAAAAAGGTTAACCAAAACGAGGCCCAAAAAGAACATCTTTTTGTGGCCCTTGGGCCACATTCACCAAGACCCGAGACCCGAGCCCGAGCCTAAGCCTAAGCCCGGTCTGGTCCAGCGGCGGCGCGCGCGTGGAGTCCCTTGGTTCCCTCTAAGTTTTATGAATTTAGATTAATGTGTCCTCTTATTTATATGAGGGATTTCCCCCCATTGATTTCCAATGTGTGACTTTGCACATTTCATTTACTTAGCCAAGTGGGCTGTTTCTTTTCACATTTAACACAACTTAATGAGCCAATGGGTTTATTAAGTTTTGGTCCAATAATCCCCCACATGAATAGAAATTACTCTAAATGTACGGAGACTAGACTGATTCGATAAACTAGACTTGACTAGACTTGACTAAACTTGACTAGACGAGACAGACTTTCGAGAGTATAAGCGAAAAATCACTATGTTTGAGATGGTAGCGTGTTTCAGCTTTGAACCATTCAATGTTAATATATGTCGGGTTTACTTTGCCAGGAGGTGAACATGATGTCTTGAACCACCCGGATTATTATGTAGACTGAGACAACATGTACAACCCAATTTCATTTTTTCGTAGAACTAAGTTCTCTATTGTGTTCATTTTGGCCTTGAACTTGCCTGGTTGATCATGAGTGAACTTGGAGAATATAGCCTGCCTGTCAGATTCTCCTAGAAACAGCCTCATTTCACACTCACTAGGTGATTTGCCAGTAGTCTTTGTTTTAAGAAGTATATGTAATACTCCACTGATATATCAAAGCTATGTTCTTATCATTAAAAGCTATGCTTAACCTTGTATACATACAGTAAGTAAATGTATGTAAGCACTGTCTATCATCTTGAGAACTGGGTAGAGACGAGAAGTCTTCAGTGCTTGTATTAGATTTTGTTTGATTTAGTTGTCCCTTTGAACCTTACATCTTGGGATACCCAGTCACGTAGGTGGGGTTTCCATCAAACATCATCTTTAAGTTATAGGCTTTAAACCCATTCCCTTTGATGATTTTTCAACTTGATCACGTACTAAACCTTTAGTAAACGGATCCGCTAGGTTTTCAGTCGATTTGACATAATCTATTGTGATCAAGCTTCGAATGGTTTTATGTCGTCTTCTTATATGACGTGATTTACCATTATAGAGATTATTCAGTGCCCGAGAGATAGCTGATTGGCTATCACAGTGTACACGTAATGCCGGGACTGGGTTCTCCCACATTGGAATATCTTCCAGGAAATTTCGAAGCCATTCAGCTTCTTCTGCTGCTTTGTCTAAAGCAATAAATTCCAACTCCATGGTTGATCGTGCCAGTAGAGTTTGTTTGGAAGATTTCCAAGATACTGCTGCACCTCCAAGGATGAATACATATCCACTTGTGGATTTGGATTTTTTGGAGTCTGATATCCAATTTGCGTCACTGTATCCTTCCAAAATTGCGGGTTCTTTCCCATAGTGCAGCCCATAACTTTTAGTGTATCGTACGTAGTTTAGTACTCTAGTTATGGCTTTCCAGTGTTTGTGACCTGAATTACTTGTGTAGCGACTTAGTACGTTTACCGCATGTGCTAGATCGAGTCTAGTACAATTGTTAAGTACATAAGACTACCAATTACCCGTGTATACTCCACTTGTGACACAGCTTCACCTGAATTTTTAGTCAAGTGAAGTTGAGAGTCTACTGGAGTTTTTGCAGTCCCATTTGAATAGTTTTTAAACCGTTCAAGTATCTTTTCAGCATAGTGAGCTTGAGACAGAATGATTCCGTCAGAAGTTCTTGTGATTTTAATCCCAAGAATGACATCTGCTAGACCCATGTCTTTTATGTCAAACTTTCCACTAAGCATTTTCTTAGTTTGTTGGATAATGTCCTTATTGCTGCCAATAATTAGCATGTCATCTACGTACAAGCATAGTAATATATACCCACTAGGAGTAGTTTTTATGTAGATGCATTTATCACATTCGTTGATGCTGAAGCCATTTGACATCATTGTGTTGTCAAATTTTTCATGCCATTGTTTTGGAGCTTGTTTAAGTCTGTATAATGACTTCACAAGTCTACAGACTTTGTGTTCTTGTCCCGGGACTACAAATCCTTCGGGTTGTTTCATATATATCTCCTCTTCTAATTCACCATTTAGAAAAGCAGTTTTAACATCCATTTGATGGATTTCCAAATTTCTTAAGGCTGCAATCCCAATTAGCATTCAGATTGAAGTTATTCTCGTTACTGGAGAATATGTGTCAAAGAAATCCAGACCTTCTTTTTGTCGGAATCCTTGCACCACAAGTCTGGCCTTTTACTTATCAATTGAGCCATCAGTCTTCAATTTTGTTTTGAAGATCCATTTACACCCTAGTGGTTTAAACCCTTCAGGTAAATCAATTATTTCATATGTATGATTTTGCTGAATGGAGTCGAACTCACTGTTGACAGCTTCCTTCCAAAAAGGTGCGTCAGGTGTAGTCATAGCTTCAGTAAATTTTCTTGGTTCGTTCTCTGTGAGAAAGACCATCATGAAGTCAGGACCGAAAGATTTTTCCTTACGAGCTCTTTTGCTTCGTCTGCTTCGGTTACTGAAATGCTAGACGTACTAGCCTCATTTATAGAGGTGGTAGTGTTTTTCTCTTCCCGAGTACATTTTAGATTTTGTCTATCCTTGCATGGAAAGATATGTTCAAAGAATCACGCGTTCCTTGATTCCATTATTGTATTTACATGGATATCTGGTATGTCTGATTTGTGAACCAGAAACCGATAATTAAGCACTACTGTTGTGTGCATATCCAATGAAAATACAAACAACGGTTTTAGGGCCAATTGAGACCTTTTTAGGAGGTCGTACTGCGACTTTTGCTAGGCACCCCCACACTTTCAGGTATTTGTACGAAGGTACATTACCTTTCCAGAGTTGATATGGCGTGTTGCCAGTTATTTTGTGCGGTATTTTGTTGAGGATATAGTTTGTGGCGAGAATCGCTTCCCCCCACAGATTATGGGGTAGCCCAGATTCCTGCAACATTGCATTCATCATTTCTTTCAGAGTTCGGTTTTTTCGTTCCGCAACTCCGATAGATTCTGGTGAGTAGGGAGCAGTGGTCTGATGTATAATGCCTTTTTCTTGACAGAAGGCATTAAAAGGTCCATCGTATTCACCTCCTCTATCACTTCTAACTATTTTAATAGTTTTTCCGAGTTGATTTTCAACTTCGATCTTGTATCCTTTGAATTTTTCCAAGACTTCATCTTTACTACGTAGTAAGTATACGTAGCAGTATTTTGTGCAATCATCTATGAATGTTACAAAATACTTTTTACCTCCTCTAGTTTGTACGAACTTTAAGTCGCACAAATCTGTGTGTATTAGACCTAGATGTTTGGTGGTTCGTTCGACACGAGGTGATGGAGTTTTCGTGAGTTTTGCTTGTACGCATGTCTCACATTTATTTTTGTTTATTTTGCATTTCAGGATTAGATTCAAATTAATCAATCTTTGGATAGATTTATAATTCACATGCCCTAACCATTCATGCCAAATATCCTCTTAAGTCATATTCCATTGAACTTCTTTTATACATTTTTCTCTTCGAAGCAAGACAAAGTCTCAGGTGGCAGACCACTCCCAATTTGGGGTATCGACTCACCAGACTTGACACAATTAGACACGTTCTTGTAAACGTTCTCATTTTAGTGATACTTTTCGTTTCGTTTTGCACACAAACAAACCCGAACAAGTATTCTAGAGATAATAGAGGTTCATACCAGCAATTAAAGAAATTGCAAAAATAGACTAAAAAGGAATTTTCCAGAGTATAATTGTTTGGAAAATCCACAATTTAATCAAATAAATCACCAAAAAATAAATTAATTACTTTCAAAATTTGTTGAAAAAAAAATCAACAAGTATCAGACCAAGTAAATTAATTTTTCTATTAATTTTGGCAAGAAATTCAACTCCAAATGCTCAACAAGAGCCATAAAGGATGTAGACGTTTTTTTATTCTCCCAGACGTGAATTAACTTGGTTTGTTACAAAAGGAATTCAAGTTTGAATTTGTCAGTGCTTAACGTGAAAATCAATTGTCTTCATAAAGTCAAGATTGAAATGTTACAAAATCAATCATACTTTATTTGTGTTGTTACACAACAGTAAATGAGATATTATGTATTGTTGACTAAATCAAACAATTAGGAAAATGAATTTTGGCCCAAAAAATATTAATCTCTTATTTGCCTAATTCTAAAACCCGAGCACAGCCCTGATATCTCATTTATTTATTATTTTTTTTTTCTCAAAACTCGAAATAAGCGTTTGCGGATATTGATAGAAGGCGTTCCGAAAATCACTTTTAAACGTTTAGGGAAGTTGCTATAAAACGTTCCCGTAAATCGTTTGAGTTGAGATCGTTTCGATCTGTTTGAAAAACGTTTCGCGAAACTCGCCTGATGGCCTTCGCGGAAATCGTTTTTTTTTTTTTTTTTTTTTTTGGTACCATGAGAACGATCAGCGAATCGCTAATACTCGTTCCATGTTTACGATTTTTGTAGAAAATCATTTTAAAGAAAAGAAAAAAAATTCGCAATTTTGTATCCGATTCATGCTATAGGCAGGAAGCGGATATTTAGAATTAAGACTATTGGAGCATAATATCGAATACATAAATTACGAATAATAATGCGAAGAAAATAACGCATAAAAAAGATTAAGAACAAGAACGTCGAAGTGGAGGCGAGATGATCTCTTTCCTTAATTCTAAATATCTCCTGCAATGTGGCAGTTTTATGAGATAAAGAATCCCATGATACAACCACTTGGAGACTATGATCGCATCACCCGATCATAGAATGTACGAACTTATTGTTCTACGTTATACTTTCGGACTTACTCTTAAAGAAGAAGAAAATGACGAGGGGGATTGAGGAGCTTTGTGTTTCTTCTCTGTGAGAAGTGAGTTGTGAGTAGTGAGTGAGTGAAATAAGAGGGGAGGCTCTCTTTTTATAGTCTTAGAAGACTTGGAGAGGAGGCCAACGCATTAAAGGCTGCGTTTATGGCTCTTTGACCAATCAGATCTCGCAGAGTAATGGTGGGCGAGATTCTCGGTTGACCGTGCGAATTAATAAGGCGAGATTTGCGGAGAAAATCTTTGACCCATTTAATTCGTTTTTGAGCCAAGATAAATTCGTTTTTTGGGCCAAAAAGGTTAACCAAAACGATGTTCTTTTTGGGCCCTTGGACCACATTCACCAAGACCCGAGCCCGGTCCGGTCCGGCGGCGGCGCGGGCGTGGAGTCCCTTGGTTCCCTCTAAGTTTTTTGAACTTAGATTAATGTGTCCTCTTATTTATATGAGGGATTTTCTCCACTGATTTCCAATGTGGGACTTTGCACATTTCATTTACTTAGCCAAGTGAGCTATTTCTTTTCACATTTAACACAACTTAATGAGCCAATGGGCTTTATTAAGTTTTGGTCCAACACCTGTTACATAAGCCATCGTCACTTTAGAAATGCTCATCTATATATCATCCAAGTGTTACGGAGAAAAGATACAAAACGAATGCACGTGTGTTACGCATTTCATTGGTTACTTAAAAGCCAGAATCAGCATGATGATAAAGTATGTAAAATTTTATATAAAATTCCACCAAAAACCTGAAAAATGTTCACTAATTTAAAATGGGAATTGTAAGATATTGTACCGTGAGAGTCAGCACGTAGTTTGATGTGAAAATTATTTGTAAGGAACTACGTGGTATGATAAAGATAAATTAAATTTGTGAAAAAGAGAAACCGTGAGACCATCTCAAACTAAGCACCGTAAACTGACATCCTATACAGTGAGACCAAAATTCAGATATAACTACTTGCGTCACTTTATTCCAAGTATTACCTACTCTCTTTATCTATTTGAATCAAGCTTTTAGAAATCATAACCTTAACTGTCAGGTGTGTACTTTTTCATCCGCGAGGATAACTTCCATGCCGAGAATAACTCCATGTTTATTTTTGGGATAAAAATCCCAAGTCTGGGATAATTAAGCTCTGATTTTTCAAATTTTTTGGAAGAATTAAGCTGGTTAATAGGAATATACTTCAATGACATCTTAAACTTGAACCATACAGAAAGAATCAGAGTATTAATATGAGGAGAAAAGAAAAACGTGGTAAATCTGAATAGAAAGTAATGATAAACATGTCGCAATCTTTTTCTTCTATAGGTGATGACTATGACAAACATCCAAGGACAAAAATCAGAATCAGAAATCAGGAAAAAAAAAAAGATGAATATGAGAAAGAAAAAATGGATTGATGGAGAAGAAGATATAGAGAGTGGCGCAGCGTAAGAACCTGTTTTGTAGCTCGATCAAGGGATTATTAATCTCTTGAGACCTGCTTTGCTCGATCAAGGGGTTTAGATGAATCTCTTACGACCAACTTCCTGTTTTGATGACGTTAATCAAATCAAGACAAGGTAAAAGGTAAAGAGAAAACTCTTCTTTATTAAACTCAAAACTAAAGAATAACGAAGCCTAAGGCGTGACTTAAATAGGACTCTAACCATAATCACAAGTCGATTAGGATTAGGAAAACTTCTTGTTTGTTTAATCTAAAAAGGAAATAAAGCTAAATTGTAAAAAAATAGAAAAGCCGACATTAAAAACCCAAAAGCCCACGAGTTGTCTTCCCGCATCTTCTACTATGCTTCTGCATCAGGTCTTCATGTAAAAACATGTAAAAGCAAATGAAACACTTATTAAAATGCTTTAAAATAGATGGTAAAACGGGTAAAAATACGGTGATATCACAAAGCATAACTAAGGGCCGCACCACATACATTTGGCTCGATGATAAGAAGGTTTAAGAACATCTTCTTTGATGCATGCAACTGAAGGAACATGAGTGTGGTGACTGCGGTTAGTCATGCATAAGTTGTTGTAGTTTGAGAGTTAGCCATACATATTACAGTTACAAGCCTAAGTAGTCCACTACATGAAGTTCAAATTTATATTTACATTCTTATGTAGAAGACTATATATTTACGTAGACGTCATATGAACATAAACAAATTAGCTAACAAAATTATTACATGTAGTCACTATTTTAGTGAACTTACAAATACTTAACTATTACATAAGAATAAACGTATAATACACATGATGGTTTTATTTGTTAGGTGGTGTTAATAAAAATGTTTAAACGTAGGCAGCTATTTAACGAACACTACAAGAAAACAGGGTCATTTCCGACGGCCATAATTCTGTCAAAAATTTCTGACAGGATTTGGACGAAAGTAACATCCGTCGGACACTTTCCGACGGATTTTTGACAGACGTTGATGTTGCCGACATGTTGCCGACGGATTTCCGATGACGGGTATCCGTCGGACAATTTCCGACTGATTTTTGACGGATGTTCGACAGATATTGACATTGCCGACATGTTCCCGACATCGTTGCCGACATCGTTAATATCTACGTTGCATCCGTCGGAAAACGCGCACAATTTCCTTATAAAAACGTATCCACCCTCTCATTTACAATCACAACAACAAAAAAAACCTCTCATCTACAATTCCTTACGAAAATGTCTTCTTCAGATCCTTATAATTAATTTCGATCACGGATGGACAAGCCTCATTAAATTCCGGACACGGGCCTAGTTACGGAAGAATTCAGAGAAGGTTTGCAGGAATTCATGGCATTTGCGGGTACGCAGAAGAAAGCAAAAAAAACCGGTAAAATCTACTGCCCTTGTACGAATTGTCATAATCGTAGATTAATCGTGATAGATGAAGTATGGTCACACCTTTATTGTCATGGGTTTGTGCCGGGTTACAAGATTTTGTATTATCATGGAGAAAATGATACAGTGGTGGAAAATTATGCTAGTACTAGTGAACAGTATATTGGGGATAGCGCTAGCTTAGAAGAACCTGCAATGGAAGTAGAAAGTATTTTAGGTCATGTTCAGATGGTGAACGATGCATTCCGTGAAAGTATGCCATCGGTTGCTGAGTATGGAGATAGAGGGGAAGAACCTAACGCAAAAGCTCGGAAATTCTTTTGATATGTTAGACGCTGCTAAAAATCTTTTATATGATGGGTGTAGAGGTGGACATTCCCCTTTATCAGCTGCAACTAGGATGATGGGTATAAAGACGGATTTCAATTTGAGTGAGGAGTGTGTGGATGCAATCGCTGATTTTGTGAAAGACATTTTTCCAGAAGATTATCTTGCACCGGCATCATACTATGAAATACAGAAACTTGTTGCTGGGCTAGGATTCCCGTATCAGATGATAGATGTATGCATCGACAACAGTATGATATACTGGAGAGAGGACGCAGACCGTTCGACATGTCGTTCTTGTTGCAAACCTCGCTATAAAGAAACAGGTGGAAGAGTGTCAGTGCCATATAAACGGATGTGGTATTTGCCGTTAACAGAGAGGTTGAAGAGGTTATATCAGTCAGAGCGCACAGCGGGAGCAATGAGATGGCATGCAGAGCATACAACGGATGGAGAAATTGCTCATCCCTCAGACGCATGAGCATGGAAACATTTTCAATCAATGTATCCTAGTTTTGCGTATGAGGTGAGGAACGTATACCTTGGATTATGTACTGATGGTTTCAACCCTTTTGGGAAGCACGGTATACAATATTCATTGTGGCCAGTAATTGTAACACCTTACAATTTGCCGCCATCTTTGTGCATGAGATGGGAGTTCTTGTTCCTTAGCATTCTTGTTCTTGGACCAGAGCATCCGAAGAGAGCACTCGATGTGTTTTTGCAGCCATTGATTTATGAGCTGCAAATGTTATGGGAGCATGGAATTGAGGCGTTTGATGTTTCTTGTCAGCAGAATTTTGTCATGCGGTCGGTAATTATGTGGACCATTAGCGATTTTCCAGCATATGACATGTTATCAGGATGGACAACGCATGGAAGGTTATCGTGCTCGTACTGTCAAGATAACACAGATGCGTTCCAATTGAAGCACGGACGCAAAACGTCTTGGTTTGATTGTCATAGGCGATTCCTACCAAGAGATCATCTTTATCGTCGGAGCACCACATTGTTTAGGAAGAACCGAAAAGTAATTGATGATCCACCTCCTGACTTAGATGGACAATATTTGTTGACTCAATTCAGAGATTTTGGTGCATATAGTACTGTTGATTGTGGTGGTAACGGGCATCATCCTGTTGATGGTTGTGGGGACTTACATAATTGGCACAAGAGGAGTATTTTATGGGATTTGCCTTATTGGAAGGACCATCTTTTGAGGAATAATATGGATGTCATGCACATTGAGAAGAATTTTTTCGACAACATTATGAACACCGGTCTCAATGTCCAAGGGAAGACGAAGGACAATCTGAAGTCTAGATTGGACTTGCCAGACATTTGTTCTCGTAGAGCACTACATGTGACAGGGAACAGGAAGCCTCCGGTCCCGACTTTTCGGTTGGATGAACCTTCAAAGGCCGAGTTTTTTTACTGGATTACCGATAGTGTTAGATTCCCAGACGGATACGCATCTAACCTTCGGAACTGCGTTGATCATGGAATATGGAAGTTTACTTGGATGAAGAGTCATGATTGCCATGTGGTGACGCATCACCTCCTTCCGTTTGCCTTTGCATATCTTCTACCATGTAATGTCCACGAAGCAATTGCAGGTATACAATCATTAAATTAATTTTTAAATACTTTACACAATATTTTAGTATTTATTTATTCATTTGTTATGCATATTATGCAGGGATTGGTGCCTTTTTCGAGATATATGTTCGCGCTCTCTTACATCAGACGGTATCCGCAACCTTGCGAATAATATACCCGTAATCCTTTGCAATTTGGAGAAGATATTTCCGCCTTCCTTCTTTGATGTTATGGAACATCTAACAATTCATCTACCTCGAGAAGCAGAGCTTGGGGGCCAGGTTCAATACCGTTAGATGTATCCTTTTGAACGGTATATGTTTCATCTAAAGAAGAAGGTGAAAAATTTGAGCAAACTGGAGGGTTATATTGTCGCACAGAGCATCAATGAAGAAACCTCACATTTTGCCGAATTCTACTTTTCATCACAAGTCAAAACGAAGAGTCGTAGACCAGCTCGACATGATGACGGATGCGTACTACCTTTCTATCCGGTCGATGTTCCTCATATATTATTAGAGATTGGACGACTTAGTGGAAAAGGCAAGAAGCGGAGACTTTCAGCACAGGACCGGGATCATTTGCATATGTATATTCTCATAAACTGCGACGGAATTGAAGAATATGAGAGGTATTATATTGAACAAAATTATTAATTACTTATTGGGTCTTTGATTATATATATGTTAACGTGATGATCGCTTCAATCTCACAAGATGTATATGGCTTATCAACGTTTTGCATTTCCGAAAAAATAGAGGATGAGCTAATGGAGCTCAAACAGGAAGAGTTCGGACGTTGGTTAAGAGATTATGTAAGTGTTTTAATTGCCTTGTTTTTAACTATCATATATAATGAATGATTTTTCTTACTCATTTTAGATTTTATTCGTGCAGGTCACGACAGAGAAGGCTAACGGACAAATATTTCCACTAGCAAACGTACAGTCATATGTGATGTATAGCACACGGGGGTACGCTTTTAAAATTCTTCGGGATGATAGGAGTGCGACAACTTCAGATTACGGTGTATCTACTCAGTCCGGTGATCTTGTATACTATGGTGTCGTACGTGAGATTTTCGATGTTCAGTATCCAGGAATGCTCGGTTTGAGATGCGTTGCATTTTTATGCGACTGGAACGACCCATTAGTAGGAAGCGGTGTGCGACACGACCAATTTGGTGTTACATCATTACATAGTGACTCCAGAAATACGAGCCATTCGTACTTGCTTTACAAGCAGACCAGTTTTGTTTTTTCTTTTACGTTAAGTTTTAATTTAGTATTTTTGCATTCCCGTGGTTAAATTTTTATATGACTTTATTACATGGTCTAGGTATGCTATATTCCCTATCCTCGGGTGACAAACAAGCAAAACCCGTGGGTTACAGTCACATCGATAAACCCAAGAGGTAGGGTTCATGGGATGTCCGATCATGAACCCCACCAACAAAGCCTCGTAGGTTTGGGTTCAATCGAGCATTCCCTTGAGGTCGACCTTTTTGTTGATTTCACCATACATACAGACGATCGGGTATTTGAGGATTCAGAGGAACAATTAGACGAATTTGGGGAAACTTCCGATTCAGGAGAATCAGATTACTCATCATCGGATTCAGAGTAGTTTTATAAACTTTGCATTGTAAAATATATGTACTTGTACTTGTACTAGAAATTTGTTATGTGGAATGTATTAGTTATGTGGAATTTCTATAAACTTAAACATTTGATATAATTAAGTGTAATAATCTATTTTGAAAAACTGAAGAAAAAAAATGCTAAGTATACTTCCGTCGGAAATTTCCCACGGATTTCCGACGGATTTAGTTTAAGCCGAAGGATAGGCAGACCGAAACCAGTTTTAGCCGGGGGATTCTGAATCCGTCAAAAATCTGTCGGAATTTTCCGACGGATTAAGTTTTAGCCGCATGAATGGCAGACCGCAACCAGTTTTAGCCGGGAGGATTCAGTTTTAGCCGGGGATTCCGAATCTGTCGGAAATCCGTGGGAAATTTCCGACGGATGCATCTGGAAAACATGTTTACCTCGTTTACATCATGTTTTGCACCTTCAAGCTCCATATCCGTCGGAAATCTGTCGGAAATTTGATATACAAGTATTTGTCTACAATTTCTACAAAAAACGTAACTCCTATACCCTAAACCACATTGTTAATAATCCGTGGGAAATTTCTGACGGATTTCTGACGGATTATTAAAAATGTGGTTTAGGATATAGGGGTTAGGTTTTTGTAGAAATTGTAGACAAATACTTGTATGATGTATATACAATATAGCTTCAACTTGTCAAATTTCAAAATAAAAATGTGTTATAGATTTTATAAAATTTGATAGAGGTGTTAGTATAAGTTATAGTAGAAGGTATAGTTTTATGAAATGTTATAGTTTTATGTTGTAAAATTATAAATCTCATTAAAACTCTTTAACATTGATGAATTAACATTTTTTTTGAATGAAACATGTAGATTAGGGTTTGTTAAACCTTATTACGTAACCCTAAACCCCAAACTCCAAATATACCCTAAATCCGTCGAAATTTTCCGACGGATTTCCGACGGATATGGGACATTGGACACGTGCCGGTTGACTGGCCAATAGAAACACCTGCAAAGAATATACCGTATGTTCCCAAATCCGTCAGAAATTTCCGACGGACTTTGGTTTTTTCGAGATCGCGGGAAAATTGACCGCGTAAACGAAATTTTTTTAATAATCCGACGGATATATCCGTCGGAAATCGACATATATATATACGCGAAACGTTCTTTCTTCTTCATTTCTCCGATTCTCTTTCTCTCTCTTACGGTTTTTCTTTGTTTTCTCTCTAGAAAACCGATCGATTTCACTTAGGAAGAGTGCAAATCTCTCCAAATCTTCATTTCTCTTCACCCACACATGGATCAAGTGTAAGTTTTCAATTGTTTTCCTTATTATTATTTTTTTTTTTTTGTAAATCTTGTTAGTTATAGGGTTTTTAGTGTTAGGTGGTTATATATTAAGATTAGAATGAAATTTCTTGTGTATCTGTTAGGTGGAATGAAATTTGTTAGGGTTTTTGAGATTAGAATTGTTAGATTGGAATTTTTAGATTTAGAAAACATTTTTATTAATTTTGTACTAATTTTCTTTAGATTTTAAGAGATTAGAATTGGTAGATTTACAATTGTTAGATTTGGAAAACAATTTTCTGATTTTTAAAAACGTTTTTATAATTTTTAAAAATATTTAGAAAAATTCTAATAATATTTTAATATAAAACGTTTTTGTATAAATATTATTAGAATTATATAAAAACGTTTTTGAGAAAATATAAAGGAAAAAACGTTTTTATAAATAACTTATATGAAAAACAATTTTATACAAAAAAGGTTTTTATAAAATACTTTTGTATAATTATATAAAAAAAAGTTTTTATAAAAAAACATATGATAATTTTTTATTAATTTTTTGGAAATTTTGTAAAATATTAGGAATTTTTTGGGAATTTTTGAATTTTTGAAAATCTTCGGGAATTTTGATATTTTCGGAAATGTTGAAATTTTCAGTAAATTTTGAATTTTCGGGACATTAGAAATTTTCGAAACATTTGAAATTTTCGAGATATTTGAATTTTTTTGAATTTTCGGAAGTTTTAGATTTCAATGTTCTAAATTTTATGTTTTGCCGCAGGAATAACGAGGACGGACTACGTTTGGGCGGCGGCTCGCAAGGACACCGTTCTCAGGGTTCTCGGGCTACGGCTCATCGGGCTACGCCTCCTGGCGTATCGAGCTCGGGAACTGAAGTCTCGGACTCCCAACAATCCGCTGCTCGGAGCCGGATTAGGATCTAGAAATCGAGGATCTAGTCCATCAGCTGAACCGAGACCATTTCATCCGTCTCGACCTGAAGTTCGAGGACAGGACTTGGTAAGTGAATTTTCATTTATTATTTCAATTTATTTATATTTTTAATCTTAACGTATTTAAATTTTTTTTTTAATGTTTTCAGGTTTAAGTTGTTGCTTGACATCACAAAGGCGATTTTGCAGATGCTCCACAACATGTTGGACAAACCGTAAGAGAAGTACTCCGACATGCCTGCCGATGAGAAAGACTTGTGGCACCGAACTTTCGCGGTAAGTAATTTATAGTTTTTTCTTTTTTTTTATTTCATTTTGTCAATTTTATGTTTCTTTTTTTTTTAACATTATGTTTCTTTTTTTTAATGTAGCAAGATTTCACGACCATACCAAGACGAGGACAGTGATTGGCCAATTCGACAAGTATGCTGCTGTCATACTCGAACCACATGTACGAGTGGAAGCAGAAGTGGAAGCACAACAAAGACAAGCTGAAGGACCCCGACGACGACGTGTGGAAGGGCTTCTGCGATTACTGGAGTAAGCCGAAGACGAAGACGCTCGCCGATAAAAACTCGAAGAACCGGAAGAGCAAGCGAGGAGGGAAATGGATCTAAATTCACAACGGGGGCACAAACACCGTAGAATGTGAAGCGATGGAAATGGTAAGTAAAATTTCCATTTTTAATTACTAATTTGTTTTTTATTATTATTTACTTAACAAAATTTCACAGGCGAAGAAAGACGGTAAGGCTCTGGATTACCTTAAAGTAATCGAGCAGAGACACACCAACAAAAAAACCGGTGTGATCCAGGACGTGGGGATGCATGAGCTTGTAGAGACTTGCAAGAAGAAGAAGACGGAACATGAAGTTTCGATGTCGCAGCTCACTCTTGACGGATCTGGGGCTTCGAACGAGATATCCACGGAAGAGATTAACCAAATTGTTCTCGCGGTAAGTTTTTTTTTGTTTTCTATTTTTTTTTTCTTTTAATTTCTTCTTTGATAACATTTACGGCTCTAACATTTATAATATTTCGTAGGAAACTTGACAAGTCAAAGGTCGATTCGCTGGGTTAGGCGGACTTCCGACTCAGGAATCTTCTTCCTCGCTTCCTCGGTATGCTTCCGAGTACAAGCAAGAAATCGAGAGGCTCACCCAAACGGTTCAAGACCGTGACGTGGAGGTCCAGGAGTTAAAGACCGCACACAACTCAACCCAGTTACAGCTCACCTCCTTGCAGAAGATCATGCAGGGCGCCTTCCCCATCTCTTTCGGGATGACAATCCCGACAACCCCGACAACTCTCCGACCATTTGAATTAAACATTTTATGTTTTTTTTATAACAATTTTAATTATTTTTAATGAATTTATTTAAATGTTTAAGGAATTTTTAATAATTAATTTCTTTTTACAAATATTTTTATTTATAATTAAAAATAAAAAATTTCAATATAATTAATGATAATTAAATAATTTCAATAAAATAAAATTCAAAATAAAAAAAAAATTATTGAATATCTGTCGGAGGGTTGTCGGAAAAGTTTTTGACGACTATCCGACGGATTTCCGACATAATTTTCGGACATTGATTCGTCGGAAACACTGACCGTCAGAATCCCGTCGGAAATATTACCGACGGCTTTCCGACAATGTTCCGACGTATATTTCTGATCAAATATCCTTTGGAAATACAGCCGTCGATAATCCGTCGGAATGTTCCGACCATTTTCCGACGACTTTAATCCGTTGGAATGTTCTGACGGATTTCCGACGGAAATCACTTTCCGACGAGCTGTAACCGATGACTTTTTTCCGTCGGAAATGGTCTTTTCCAACGAATTTCCGACGGGAACTGCCGTCGGAAATCGCATGTTTTCTTGTAGTGAAAGTAGTACATTATAAATCGATTATTTGAACAAAAAGTCCCTTATTTTGCAAGTAGTCCACTATATGATAATGATTTTTGCAAGTAGTCCACTATTTAACGACATAGTCCAGTTAAAATAGACGCCTACCCAATGGACGATTAACTCTGTCCGGAAGTGCGATAACTAGAAAGGAAATCGTGTACCTTGTGTTCGGAAGTGCGATAACTAGAAGAAAAGTCCCACTTATTTATGTTCGGAAGTGTAATAAGTGTATAGTGCATATAATAGTAATACTTGTCAGAGATTGAAAACAACGTTTATTTAGATATCATGTGTATGCAAAAAGTACCAATCATATTGCAACCGGCTACTTGAAAACAGAAATTAGTAGCCGACTACTTTGTAACACAAATAATATGATCTTTTTAGGAAGCTCATCTACATATATAGTCATACTGCAATATACTTCTCATTAGTAAAAATTTGTAGTCGGCTACTTAAAAACAATAATTAGTAAATCTGTTAGCCGAAGGACAAGATACTCTTTTTTAGTTAAATAGTCGTCTATTTTCTTTCTCCCAAAATAAACGATTATGTTCATGTATTTATTCACAAAAATAGTCGACTATATTTTTGCCAAAACCCTCTTATCACATTTCATGTAGAGAGCCAACTAACAGATGAATTAACATAGATAACTATTTCTGTGAATGAAATATATAGTTGTAATCATCCACATTTGTAATACATGAACATGTGACAATCCACCAGTATTGCTCAGATCTAAGACTGAGAGGTGTTCATAGAGAGAAGCGGGACAATAATCGGTGAACCGCTCATCCAAGTGACGGCCGCGCGAGGTCAGGAGTCAGTGCGGGTGTGGAGGCGGAGGTAGAGCTGTAACGGCAGCGAACTGGATCGGTTGCCGGATTCGTGACTCGAAATTGTGACTAATCCTTATTCAGAGAAAGATAACACCGAAGATAGAAAGAGATAAAGAAAAAAAGAAAGAGAGAGAACAAAAATAGAAAGATGTTTATGTGATTAAACATAATAAATGTAAATCATAAATAAAAAAGGTGAAGGAAAGGATTCGGATAGTATAATTGAGAACCGTTTTAGATCCGAAATATTTCCATGTAGGTATCGGTTATAAATTATCCAAACTTACCCAAACTACATGAAATTACCCGAAATACATCACTGTTTTCACTTAAATACAAGGAGTAACCGAAATTCAAAAACAACCGAGCCATCTTTCTGTCACAAAACGTCTACAACACTGTCACAAACTACAGAAGACAAGAAGAAACATACGTTTGTGGAAAGCTTCACACAACAATTCCAAACACATAGACAATACTTGCCACCGTGTAACAACACAACCAACGATGACAGTAGAGACGAAGAAACCAAGAAGAAGAACCATATATAGCACATCAGCAGCTTCTCTAGGTCCCTGTTATAAAAGTCATAAACTTGTATAAAGCTACACATTCAGATTCATAAAGCTACACAGCAGTTTTGCCTAATTATGGAAAAAAATGATTTGTCTATGACATTTGCCTATACAAAATCCTAAAATGGCTTCCGTTTAATGAAATACATCATTTTGATTTGTTTAAAACCAATATATGTTTTCGCTTTGGTACTAAAACAACATAGTTTTTTTTAATGACAATATTATGTTTGATATAAAAAAAAAATCGATACCCAAAATTGTGTGTGAACCCCAATATTAAATAGAGTATTTGTAATGCAGGGCCATGGATAAGTGCTAAATTAGTTCTCCCTCCTCGGGTATTATTCACCGTCAAAAATCAATTAGTTCTCCCTCCTCGAGAGTTCTCCCTCCTCGGGTATTATTCATTGTCAAAAATCAATTAGTTCTCCCTCCTCGGGTATTATTCACTGTCAAAATAACATGAGTTATCTTGATAATCCAACGGAAACGTCTCCGACTCGTGTTAAACAACTCTGATAACATGAGTTATCTTGATAATCGAATAGATAATTCATAATCAAATATGAGTTATCCTGATAATATGAATAATCAGTATGAGTTATCTTGATAATCAAATAGATATCAACGGAAACGTCTCCGACTCGTGTTAAACAACTCTGATAACATGAGTTATCTTGATAATCAAATAGATAATTCATAATCAAATATGAGTTATCCTGATAATATGAATAATCAATATGAGTTATCTTGATAATCAAATAGATATTTATTATCAAATATCAGTTATCTTGATAATCAAATAGATATCTATTATCAAATATGAGTTATCTTGATATTAAGAGTTATTGATATGAGTTATCTTGATAATCGAATAAATATTGATGATCAAATATGAGTTATCTTGGATCTATGTTTTTCACTGAAATCAGTTGTTTCGTTTTCTCACAATTCTGTTATTTCATGAGTGTTTTAATCTATGTTTTTCACTGAAATCAGTCCACAACATGTTTAAACCTATAAGCAGAGATATTAACATTCCTAATGTGATTAAATAAACACTTGATTTCCATAAAAATCTTCTCCATTTCTTGGTTTGGAACATATTGTTATTGTTGCTCTCTCCCTGAGACTCTGCCTCGGTTTGTTCTCTTGACCCATTTGAATCGCGGTTTATTATATCGCTTTCACCCGCCAAAACCACTATGTTTCTGAGTGTCTCTGGATCCATTCTCAAGTTTGATTCTTCGGATTTGAAAGAGCTAAGATGCGGTGATGTAGCTGGCGAAAACCGATGAGATGTGACATCTTCTTTAACAACAACTTCAGAAACCGCATTTTCTTCTTCCACTTCTTCTTCTTCATCTTTATGATCAGACAGTAACCTCCAATACATAGCGAGAAGAATCAAAGCATTGACAGTAATACCGATAGCCATGGCAGGAAAAACCCCAAGAAGAAACTCCCAAAATGGGATCTTGCTTTGAACCGCGATCACAAGATTCTGCGGGTTCCCAATCGGAGTAGTGGAAGATCCATATTCGCGCTCATGGCTAAAGCGAGCAGAAACGGGTGAGGTGGGAGGTTCTTTTGCCTAGTGATCTTTAACATAAACTCAGTTAAAACCACACAAGACGTGTCGTTTGTGAAAAGAGTGCTTGAAACCGCGGAAACAAGACATACTTGTTGATTGTATAAATCACACAAGAATAAAAAGAGTTGAAAGATCGATCGGTATCTCGTTTTATTAAGTCGAACTCGTCGGAGTTTACAAAAATATTCTTAAGTCGATACCGAAGTCGAAATCGGATTTCGAGCTCTCACATTCTCTCTCTAAGATCTCTTTTTCTTCCTCTCTTTTCTCCCCCTCTCAATGTAATCAGGGCTTCGTTATTTATAAGCCTCCTCAGCGGCTTCGACAGGTTCCCCGAATCTCGGAAAAGCTCCGCGAATCCCGGATTAGAAAACTAATTAATCTTCCTTTTCCGTGTTCCCCGTAAAGTTCCGTGAATCCCGGAAGTGGGGTCTGATTACGACAGGTTGATACCTACGAGCTTGGCACATCGCGGGTCGGTAGTTGCATGATGTCTTTTCTTTTTATTTACCGATCTCGGTTCAAAATAAGGAATTGAGTTCGGCCTTCATCGAGCTCGATGGTCGGTCGTTTTGGACTCTTTTCACCGATCTTGAACTGTCGTCGATCGGGGCGTGATTCGCCGACCTAGATTCAAGTACGGCATTCATTCAGATTTTCTCTTTACCGATCTTGAACCGTTGTCGATTGGGGCGTGATTCGCCGATCTAGATTCAAGTTCGGTAATCATTAGGATTCTATACCGATCTTGTCGGTTAATAGTCTCTCGGGGACCATTCTTTCAAGTTCGGAGGTCGGCGACCGTTTCGTGGTTTTTCTTTCCGGGTTCGAACCGTCGTCAACCAGGATCAATTGGGCCGGTCTCGGTTCAAACCGGGCTAAACCGGGGAGTGCTAAACTCACCACCAACAATTAGTCCCCCCCAGTTCGGCGAATGAGTTTTGAGTTCGTCGAAGTTGCCGAAGAAATTTTAGTCCGGTTGGAATTGAGATCGGTTCCTTTGTTGATCCAAATTTCAGCGGTTTCTTTATCAAGTATCTTTTGAGTTCGGCAAATCTCGAAAAGACGCGTCGGTTCGGTTTCCATAACCGCTGCGTAAATCGTGGGATCGCGTCAATTTGGCTCCTTTAACCGTCGCGGAAATCGAGGAGTTGCCATAATTACTTTTCTCTCTATAAATACCCTCGAGCCCTTCCGATCCTTCACTTCATTATCCCGCTTATAAAAGGTACGCCACTTTCTCTTTCTAGCGCTCTCCCTTCTCTCTAGTTTTTTTTGCGTTTAAACTTTTCCGATCTTCCTCCGCCGTGATTCCTCCGATCTGCTTCGAAGATCTTCAAACTTTCCGATCTATCTTCAAGCTGTTCTTCACCCAATTGCTTCAGTTTTATTTCATAAGATCGAGATGAGTTCCGGTTCTTCTTCGTCTTCTGTCAATGACCGAACTCCTTCTCTGCAAAATCCGAACATCGATCTTTTGTTGTTCGTCTCTTCGTCAGATCCGGCAGATTCATCTGATGATGGTCTGAGTGGCGTTCGACAAGAATTGGTCAGACGGATTTCGCGCCATGGTTCCGCCGTTCCTAGTTGTTTTCGAGCTGCTATTCAAGTTACGCGTCTTATGGACAGAGATAGTCGCGAAACGGATGGCCGAGTTTGGTTCGTAGACGAGCATGTTGTCGAAGGTGATCAAGTTCGGCCTGAATTGACAGCTGACCTCGATAGTGGACAACTTATCGAGGTGAGCGAGCAAGTTCGGCTTGATGGGAGGTTGGCTACCGAGCTGGCCGAGGCTGAAGAAGAAAAGGTCTCTCCGGCAGAGAATGTGGTTCCGTTGGCAGTTCGCAAAGTCATAAAGCCGCCCACTGTCGGGCCGACCCGATCAACCAGGGTTACTGTTCGACAAACTTTGGAGCGATGCGGAGCTCCTGACGATATCGTCTTTCGTATCCCGGATGAGGATCAGAGACTTTGGGATGCTCCTGAGGGTTACGTCTGCGTTTATGAAGATTTTTTCAGAAGTTGCGGACTCAAATTTCATCTGCCCAAGCTGCTTTACTTGTATTGGGCACGCCGTGGCGTTGCGATATCCCAACTTCAACCTGCCACGATTATCAATATCGTCGGGCTTTTAGTCCTTGGGGAGGATTGCGACATCCCGGTTGACGTCCGGATATTTGAGAGGCTCTTCCGCGTGAATATTGCCAAACAGAAGCCTTGGTACTTATCGGCTAACGCGAAACCGGAATATGACCTCGTGACGGGAAACAAACCGAGCAAGGTCAACAGTTGGAATATTCGCTACTTTTATCTCCAGATTGACGACCTTTCAGTAGAACGGCCCGATGGCAATTACCGGACTCGATGGAGGATCCCCATCGGTAGATATTGGTCTTTGCTTCCTTTTTTTTTGTTTTATCTTATTTAACCGTTTTCAATTTTGTCTTTTCAGTCCGTCATACTCCGAGCATTCTCACAACGATCGAAGGTTTTACGTCTGAGCACGAGAAAAGGTTGAGTGTAGCTGGGAAAGTTCGTTGGCCGGAAGCATATCAGGAGAAGCTCGATCTGAAGGCTAAACGAATCTTTAGAAGTACGTCTTCGGCAATTATTTTCATTTCGTTTGACATCGGTATAATTCTAATTCCGAATTGCTTCTGCTACAGCCAATCCACTTGGTAGGAAAAGGACGAGGAAGATGAAGATCGATGACATTCCTGACATCGATTACGATCTTGAGGACGAGAAGGACCTTGCCGAGGTCTCTCCCAACCAGCAGATCGAGCAGGTCATCGCTGAGGAGCGGGCTGCCGAAGAGGAAACGAGAGGGAGAGAAGAGCTGGTGGTTGGCGGAGATTCCTCTTGAAGGGGATGCCAATCCTGAAACCGATCTGGACGCCGAAAGGCGCAAGAAGAAGAAGAGGAAGAGTTCGTCAAAAAGGTTGGCAAGACGGGCGGCGAAGGGACCGAACTCGGCCCAGGCATGCGATAATATAATGGCGGTGCATGCTGAGGTTGATGGGGAAAGTCATTCAGACGGGTCTGCCGTCTCGAAAAGACAACGAACTGCCGGACCATCGGCCCATTCCGTCAAGTTCGATTATGATAAGGACGAGCCCGTTATTAATGATGCGGGAGCGTGCGCCGATCTGTATCGTCAATTGTCTTTCGGCACCCAAGAGCTGCCTTCAACCAAAGACCTCTTCCAGTATGATGCTTACAAGAAACTAGCCCGTACCACTGCTGACGTAAGTGAACTCCCGATTTTTTTTTTTTTTTTTTTTTTTTTTTTTGGTGTTCGTTGAATGACGACCTTCTTTTATCCCCTTTGCAGATGGTGGCCCAGACGAACGAGCTCGTTGGAACTTACGACCGTGAGCTCGGTATTGCGCGGCGTGAGGCTATCGAGGTTGGAGATGTTGCCAAGGAACTGCAGAAGGAGCTGCTTGCTGAGCAGGCGAGATCGGAAGCCGGCGACGTGGCCTTTGCCGAACTGAAAACGGAGCTGCTCATCGCAAGAAAGGCGTATGCCGAGGTTAAGGCAGATAGGGACGCGGTCGTCCAAGAGCTGAAGGACGAGGTGATTCGTGTGAAGGGGATCCGCACAAAGGAGATCGAGAAGAGAAAGAAGGTGACGGAGAAATGTCAAGCTCGCCTCCAAAAGGTGAAGGAGCATCTTGCTGCAATTGATCGGCGAAAGATACCGTTCCTCGGTATCAACCAGCTCCATGGAGTTCTCAGCTTTTGTGACGTTCTTGAAAAAAAGTACGGCATCGCTGTTCCGCCGGCCCGCATTGAAAAGCTGAAGAAGGTTAAGGCTGAGAAGTCGGCGGAGTATGAATCCATTGCCTGTAACGAGCTTACCGCGGAGGATCTCACATTGTCGTCGTTCATCGATCCCATTTATCCGGAGATCTCCCAGCCGATTGGGGTAGAAGTTCCGCCGGGTCTGGATACGTTCGGTTCAAATCACCCAGCGATATCGGGCGACCGAGCAAGAGAAATGAGAGATGAAGATGTCTGATTTTTTTTTTATTTGCTTTTGCTGGTTTGGTGAACTCTTTTATGCCCGATGGGCTTTTGTGTAAACTCGTATTATTATTATTATTATTATTTTTTTAAACTCTTTTTGCCCACGAGGGCTTTAATGAATTCGGTATTTCTTCTTTTCTGTTGTTTAAGTCAAAATTTCGATCTCGGTTTTATCTTGTTTGTACGTGAATATCGAGTTCGGCTTTTGTGAGGTCGTAAAATGATACGATCCTCTCGAGTTCATTGTATACCAAAATGGGGCCGTAAATAGATACGGTCTTAGCCGGGGTATAAAGGATGAACTCGATTCTACGACCAATTCGAGGTCGGCGATCATTCGTAGATCGGCTTACTTGTTTGCGATTGTTGAGAAATCGGCTTATTTTTGCGAGAGGAAACGTTCGGCTTTACCTTGGAGCTTAACATAAGAGAGCATCGGTAGCTCTTCTTAAGATACTCCAGGTCTTCTCAGATCGAATCGGAGTGTGCGAGATTGACTCGGCTTATTTAGCTCGGATGATCTGAGAGCGGATATAGTGCGGAACTGGTCCCGGCTTATCATGGAAAGTGTGTTATCCATAACACCATGAGGATGCATGCGAGACAAAGCTCGGCTTTTTCATTTACACCGATCGCCTGACAAGGACGTCGGTGTGGAAAACCGCGATGGTTTAAGTACGAACTTTTCAAATTCGGTTTTTCGAAGATGCGAACTTTTCGAGTTCGGCTTTTTGTTGAAAGGGCGAACTTTTCATGTACGTTTTTTTTTTTTTTTTTTTTTTTTTTTTTAGTTCGGCTTATTGTTGAAGATGCGAACTTTTCGAGTTCGGCTTAAGGTGCGAACTGCTCAAGTTCGGCTTATTGTTGAAGATGCGAATTTTCGAGTTCGGCTTAAGGTGCGAACTGTTCAAGTTCGGCTTTTTATTGAAGGTGCGAACTTTTCTAGTTCGGCTTTTTGTTGAAGGTGCGGAACAAAAATTTTATTAGTCACAGCTGCACCCGTGGTGGGTTGCCTACGTACCCCCGTGAGAGAGGGATCAAGCCATTTGTAGTTCATCGTTTTTTTTTTTTTTTTTTTTTTTTTGATTCTGAACTTAGTAATAGTAGCGCTTGAGATTTATTGAGTTCCATGATCTCGAGATCGGTGTTCCGTCCATCTTCATAATTTCGTAGACGCCCGGTTTGACGACTCGCATTATCTGATATGGGCCTTCCCAATGGATGCCGAGCTTACCAGCGTTTTTCTCTTCGGTCCCTTGGAAAACTTTTCTTAGAACAAGGTCACCATCTTCAAAATGTCAACCTCGTACTTTCTTGTTGTAATAGCGTGCTGCTAAGTTTTGGTAATTATGTATTCGGAGTAACGCTTGTCCTCGCAGTTCCTCCAGGCCGTCGAGATTGTCGAGCATCATTTTATCATTGAGGCCGGGATTTTGTGTTAGCATTGTTCTGCGTATGGTCGGGATGTAGATCTCGGCCGGATATAAAGCCTCCGAGCCGTATGCTAAGAAAAAAAGAGACTGTCCGGTAGACCGCCGAGGTGTAGTTCGATGAGACCAGAGGACTCCGTCTAGCTCGTCGGACCATCGTCCCTTCTTCGCATCCAATCTCTTCTTGAGTCCGTCGATCACGGTTTTATTAGTCACTTCTGCCTGACCGTTGCCTTGTGGGTATCTTGGTGTTGAGAAACTTAGTCGGATTTTCCACTTTGCACAAAAGTCACCGAACGACGTTGAAATGAATTGTGGTCCATTGTCGGTGATGATCTCATATGGCACTCCGTGTCGGCTTATAAAATATTTCCAGACAAAATTCTGAACATTGAGAGCTTATATCTCGACGTACGATTCGGCCTCAACCCATTTGGTGAAGTAATCGGTCATAACGAGGATGAACTGCTTCTGTGTCGTTGAACGCCGTAGTTGACCGATGATGTCCATCGCCCATCGCATAAAAGGGTAAGGTGCGGTTGACGTTGCTAATAGTTCGGTAGGTAGATTGATCATCGGGCCGTGTCGTTGGCACTTGTCGCATTTTGCGACGAACTTCTCACAGTCTTTCAACATGGTCGGCCAATAGTAACTGGCCTTTTTTATTTTCAGAGCAAGGGAGTGCCCGCCGGAATGATTTCCTCATGTTCCTTCGTGCACCTTTCTCATGACTTTGTCAGTGCTGTTATTCGGTACACACACCAGCAGGACTCCCGCGGCGCTCCATCGGAATAATTCCCCATCGAGGACGACGTACGAGGCTTCTCTCATCTTAAGTCGCCGAGCTGCCCATCTGTCCGTTGGGACCTGTCCGTCGCTGATGTACATCTTGACTTCGGTAGTCCAATCCTCGGGTTCCTCGTCTTCTTCGGCCTCAATATCAATCGGGACGTGAAGTCCCTCAGATTCCACATTGTTGTCATCGTCGGACTGATCCTGTAGATCGGGATTTTGCGTGAAATCTAGCTCGGGAGTAGTTTCCAGGTTGATCTGCCGGGATGGTACTTTTCTAGTCTTTCTCGTTTTGAGTTTTGCAACCGGTTGTTCGTCGTAATTACGGCCGCGCGTTGTTACTAGACACGCTTCTGGTTTCTCGATACTCGGTTGTGGAATGCTTTCGACCGGGATTGTTCGCTTTAAATGGGGGTCCGAACTGGATGCAAGGGCGGCGAGTGCGTCGGCAGACGCGTTCTCCCCTTGTGGAATTTTGGTAAGGTCGAAGGACTTGAAATCGGTGGCGAGCTCCTTTACGAGTTTGAGGTATGAATCCATTCGTTCGTTCTTCGCGTCGTACTCTCCGCTGAATTGGCTTGCGACGAGCTGAGAGTCGCAATATGCATGTACCCGAGTCGCTCTGATGGCTTTAGCCAATCGTAGTCCGGCGATTAGTGCTTCGTACTCGGCTTCGTTGTTTGATGCATTGAATTCCAGCTGGAACGATTGCTCCAAGATTTCTCCAGTTGGCGACTGTAGACGGATGCCTACTCCCGACCCGCGATGGGAGGATGACCCGTCGACGTGCAGGATCCATTGCTCGGTGGTCGGGATGTCGGTATTGATAAATTCTTGCGGCAGTTCGATGAGGAAATCGGCGAGTACTTGTGATTTGATAGTCGTCCGACTTTTGTAATCGATATCGTACTCGCTTAGCTCGATTGCCCATTTGGCGAGTCTACCTGACTGACTCGGACTGTGTAGAATAGCTCGCAGGGGTTGGTCGGTGAGGACGGTGATTGAATGTGATTGGAACTACGGCCGAAGCTTTCGGGCTGCGGTGACCACGGCAAGGGCGAGTTTTTCAAGTGTGGGGTATCGCGCCTCGGCCTCGCCTAACGACTTGCTAACGTAGAAAATAGGCTTCTGCTCGCCTCGGTCTTCCCGAACCAGTACCCCGCTGACAGCCGACATTGAAATCGCGATATACAAGTAGAGAGTTTCTCCGTTCTCAGGTTTGGCCAAGATCGGGGGAGTCGATATGTACTTCTTAAGCTGTTTAAATGCATCTTCACATTTGTCGTCCCATTCAAGGTGTTTCTTACCACGAAGTAGTTGATAGAAAGGTAGGCATTTGTCTATCGACCGGGAGATGAATCGATTAAGCGCGGTGATACGGCCAATCAATCGCTGAACTTCTCGTTTAGTTGTTGGGGATGGCAGGTCGATGATCGCCGAGATTTGCTTGGGATTGGCCTCGATTCCCCTCTGAGTTACGATATAGCCGAGAAACTCTCCGGAGGTCACCCCGAATGTACACTTGTTCGGGTTTAGTTTCATACCGTATTCGTTAAGTATATCGAAACACGTGTTGAGGTGGCCGATATGATCTTTAGCGACAAGGGACTTGACGAGCATGTCATCGATGTATACTTCCATAGTTTTACTGATTTAACTAGCGAACATTCGATTGACGAGTCGTTGGTATGTTGCTCCGGCATTCTTTAATCCGAACGGCATGACTTTGTAGCAATAGATGCCTCGAGCCGTGATGAACGATGTTTTCTCTCGGTCGTCGGGGTGCATAAGTATTTGGTTGTATCCTGAGAAGGCATCCATGAAGGATAGGAGTTCGTTACCGGCTGTGGATTCCACCAATCTATCGATGTGCGGAACCGGGAAGCTATCTTTTGGGCAAGCTTTGTTAAGGTCGGTGAAGTCAACGCAAATTCTCCATTTTCCGTTCTTCTTTTTCACAACAACCGGATTAGCTAACCAGTCTGGGTATCTGACCGCGGTGATTAAGCCTGCTGCGAGTAAACGTTCGACTTCGTCATTGACGGCCTGTGCCTTTTCCGGGCCGAGCTTACGTCTTTTCTGTTTGATCGTTTTGAAGGTGGTGTCAATGCCGAGCTCATGACACGCGATTTTTGGGTTAATTCCAGTCATATCCGTCATTGTCCACGCGAATGTCGAGACGTTCCTTTTAAGGAAACGGATCAGATCGCTTTTGAATTCTTCATCCAGTTCGGCTCCGATACCGACGCATCTTTCGGGATTTTGCTCGTCGATATTGATCTGGATAATTGTCTCGCGCCTGGGCAAGTCGGGATCCATCTTTCGATCAAATGGATCTGCCGAAGCTCTGTTCGCGTCGATGACGCACGTTCGGGCTGCCGTCCTAAGTTTGCGTTCGTTGATATAACATGTTCGGGACATTATCTGATTGCCCTTGAGGGTGAAGACTCCGGATGGTGTTAGGAATTTCAAGCATTGATGGTAGGTCGATACAACGGCCTTCATCGTGTGGATCCAAGGTGTCCCGAGGATGACATTGTAGATCGCCGGCCTGTCGAGGACTAAAAATTTGACCATTCTTACAAGTCCGCCGACGTAGATTGGTATTTTGACAGTTCCCGCGGTCATGGTCTGTTCGCCTATGAACCCAGTGAGAGGTTCGATGTTTTCTTTAATGTCGGGGTCCGGGAAATTCATGTCTCTCAATGTCTGTCTGAATATCACGTTTACTAAGCTGCCGGTGTCGATAAGGATTCTCCCAACAGCAACGTCCCCGATAAGCAAATTAATGACTAGAGGGTCGTTGTGCGGCATGTGGAGACCCTCCATATCGGCCTCAGAGAAAGTTACCGATACCCCGCCTTCTACAACTCGGTTCTGGCGTCGCGCCGCAATTACTTCTCTGCTGTGTTCTTTGATCGCCCGGACTGAGTAATTACAGGATTCAAGGGCTCCCATAATCATGTTAATGCGCTTTCAGACTTGCGGGATGTTCTGATTTTTGGGTTGGTCCTCACGATCTCGTTTTGGTTGCTCCGTGTTGATTCTTTGTCCCGAACTTCCGGCGGCGTTCGACCGACAACCTTCATTATTTTCATTGCGGCGAAATCTATTGCCAGGCTGGAATGCTGCCCCGACTGGGACTTCGCCCTTTTTGTACTTCAACAAGAGGAAATCTTTGAGGTGTCGGCATTCTTCGGTGTTGTGACCTTCTCTGTTGTGAAATTGGCAGAACGGTTCTTCGCTTGAAGTCGGCTCGTTCGGTAGCTCGGGCCGGACCCACGTATTCCAATGTTGTGGCTGAATAGTGCTGACTTGTTGGGTCGTGGTTCGTCTTTCGTAATGGGGTCGGTTCTCGCGATACTCGTTTCTTGGCTTGTCTCTGGGTGCAACTTGCTTCGAAAGAGTGTATTGCTTATCCTTTGCGGCTGTTTCTTCTTGTTCAATGATGTAGACGTGCGATTTGTGTAAGATGTCCTCTAGAGTGTTCGGCCAGTTGCGCTTGATCTCCTTATGAAAATCCGATTTCTACCAGGTCGCCTTGTAAAGAGCTTCAATCGCGGCTTCATCGTCGATGTTGCAGTTAGACATTATTGCTTTGAATCTATTCATAAAATCACGCAACGGTTCGTCGCTTTTCTGCTCGAGGGCCCATAGGTCGGCGTTCCGAGTTTTTTGTTTGATGAACATGGTGAAGCGTTTGAGAAACTTGGTAGACAGTTCGGTATAATTGTCGACCGAGTGCGCATCTAGCTGTGAGAACCAGTCGAGCGCGGTTCCGTTGAGTTTCTCCACGAAGAGTTGGCAAGTTGCGGCATCTTTCTCCTCCTTGGTGTCAAATCGAAAGCGGTTCATCACGATGCCGAACGAAGTCATGAAATGGCGAGGGTCAGTGTGCCCGTCGTACGGTGTGATTTTGATCTTTTCCGAACGTCGGATCGGTGTGTCGATGATCCGATGTGTGAATGGTGTTTTTTGGGTTTCTTGAATAACGCGGTCAATCTCGGGCGCCGAACTGGTAGCTCGGTGGAACTTGGATTTCATGTCTTGAAGTTGGGCTTTGACGTTCTCGAATTCTTGATCCAGAGATGCTTGATCGGTGATATGTGTTTCTGGGCTATCGGCAGATCTTAACGCGGGAAACCGAGCTGTTGTGCTCTGATTTCGATTTAGCTCGGTGATAAGGCTTCGGCGAAGAGGAGGTGTTACTTCATCGGGTCGGAAAGATGATGGGCTCTGTCTGAGTTCGCCGACATGGCCTCGAAGTTTCGTCTGGTTGGCGAATAGAGAGTTGAACCGTTCATCGTTCTTTTTGGAGAGTTCGGCGAGTTGTGATGTTAAGGCCATTAAGAGAGTGGTTTGGTCGACTGGTGCCTGGGTCGCAGTAGCGGTGCCTGGCGGAATAAGTGATGGATGATCGTTGTTGTCCGTCTGAGCGCGGTTGCCAGGATTGAGATTGTCGAGTCCGTTGTTTTGGGTATCGTTATCGCCAAGCGTGGAACCGCTGCCATCGAGTATCGGGGTCGTCGTAGCTTCCGTCATCGTCGGGTTTTATCGAAAGAGACTCGGAGGTCGATCATTAACCTCAAGGTCGGAGGTTCCCCCCCTCCTTCTAGCGCCAATTGTTGATTGTATAAATCAGACAAGAATAAAAAGAGTTAAAAGATCGATCGGTATCTCGTTTTTATTAAGTCGAACTCGTCGGAGTTTACAAAAATATTCTTAAGTCGATACCGAAGTCGAAATCGGATTTCGAGCTCTCACATTCTCTCTCTAAGATCTCTTTTTCTTCCTCTCTTTTCTCCCCCTCTCAATGTAATCGGGGCTTCGTTATTTATAAGCCTCCTCGGCGGTTTCGACAGGTTCCCCGAATCCCGGAAAAGCTCCGCGAATCCCGGATTAGAAAACTAATTAATCTTCCTTTTCCGTGTTCCCCGTAAAGTTCCGTGAATCCCGGAAGTGGGGTCTGATTACGACAGGTTGATACCTACGAGCTCGGCACATCGCGGGTCGGTAGTTGCATGATGTCTTTTCTTTTTCTTTACCGATCTCGGTTCGAAATAAGGAATTGAGTTCGGCCTTCATCGAGCTCGATGGTCGGTCGTTTTGGACTCTTTTCACCGATCTTGAACTGTCGTCGATCGGGGCGTGATTCGCCGACCTAGATTCAAGTACGGCATTCATTCAGATTCTCTCTTTACCGATCTTGAACCGTTGTCGATTGGGGCGTGATTCGCCGATCTAGATTCAAGTTCGGTAATCATTAGGATTCCTTACCGATCTTGTCGGTTAATAGTCTCTCGGGGACCATTCTTTCAAGTTCGGAGGTCGGCGACCGTTTCGTGGTTTTTCTTTCCGGGTTCGAACCATCGTCAACCAGGATCAATTGGGCCAGTCTCGGTTCAAACCAGACTAAACCGGGGAGTGCTAAACTCACCACCAACAATACTCGACATAGCAAATCTTTAGGTCCTCTGCTTCTCCAAGAGAGCAATGTGCCTAAGTACTTGAACATATCAGCTCTCTCGAGGTATATACTAACAACCATTGTTCCAAAGAGAAAACCGAGAATCGGGAGATCGATGGCTGCGTAAGCTTGTTTAGGGGTTATGACTTGGAATATAACCACTAGCATTGCACCAAACAGAGAAACGGCGGTTTGACCAATTGGTAGGAATGGTACAGAAGGGAAAACTGCTAATACCCAGAAAATCCAGCTTAATTACTGGTGCCATTGCCATTTCCAATCTCTGGATATTATCCAAATCAATGATCAAAGCATGGATCTTGTTAAACCCGATTAGAAACCCTAAGGTCGTTTAATCTCATCACGATTCCGATTAGAATCGTCTCTGTTCAGAACAAGGAAAAGGGCAATCAATTTCGAAGTCAATTATTGGATAATCAAACAAACAAACAAACTACTTCCATGGAAAATTGTTCAGCAAAAGAGTGACCCATAAAAGAAAGTTCTCCAAATTAAAGTAGAATTCAGTTTCTGAAGGAGTAATAGAAGACGAATAGTAACAGAAGTAGAAGCTTCGGTAGAAGTAATCAGAGCAGAAAATGACTCACCTTTATAGTCCCACGACGAACTCCAAATGCGGAATAACCAAAAAGTCAGCTCTTTTCCAATTACTTTAATTTCGAAACCCAAAAGCTTTTCTCTGTTGTTGGGTTCGCTGTTTTTAGATCTCCATTTTGTCAATTTTCATGAAATTAACAATAATTCGACTCGTCTTTGGATTAAAAACTTGTATGTTAAACTATTTATTAAGAAAAGTTGTTCAAAATAGCACTTTTTGAAAATTTTCTGATCAAACTAGCACTCTAATAAAAAAGCCTCATTTTTAGCATTCATTAAAGAGGCAAAAAAACAACTTTGCCCATAGTCAATTTCCAGAAATTCATTAATCATCACCGGCATCAGAGGGTTTCGTGACGAAATCGGAGAAGCTCAACGATCTGTTAAACTTAGCGGTGATTGAGACGATGAAGAAGGAGGAAAGTGTGGAGGTGACGAGAAGAAATTAGCGGCGGCGGCGGTGAGTGAGTTTCGGTTATTAGCGAAGGACGACATGGAGGCGAGAGTGACGCTCGCGATGCTCATTGCGATTACGTCGCTGGTTAGAATGATCGACGATTCACCAATTGAAGATGATAAGATTGCTTCGCTCGATGCTCTTCTCAATCTCGGAATCGGTAAGGATGCTCGTTCATCAAGTCCCCGAGCATCGAAAAACTCAAATCCCTCCGACACAACATCCAATCCATCAGCAAATTTTGACACCGCCGTCGAATCCGGCCTCCTTTCGAGATCCATACACCATATTAGGCAAACTGTTCATCTGGTGATGGAATTGTGTGCTGGTGGTGAGTTGTTTGATAGGATCATAGCTCAGGGACATTACTCGGAGAGAGCTGCTGCTGGAATCATTAGGTCGATTGTGAATGTTGTATAAATAGACGCATATGCTCCGTTTTGGCTCAAAATGATTTTGTTGCTGGAGCTTTGTTGGTTAATTCCTTTCCCTTCCAAACTGTTCAGAGAATCACCTTTTATTCTAAAGCAGAAATTTCTCCTTAAGGATTTGATCTCTCAAACAAGTTCAGATTGCAAGTTTCTACTACGGTTGCTTTCTACTCATGTTCTACAGCTTGTATGTTCTTTTGCTCCTATTTTTTGCTATGAGTTTGGGATTGTTGAACGATATGCGTTCTTCAATGGAGCTCTTCTAGATTTCATTATCTGTTTTCTGTTTTTGTTCATTTCGAAAGATTTTCCGAAATACGTTATTTATGTTCCTAAATATTGTTCATTTTCAAGAAAGGATCAGTTTTCATCATTTTTATCTTTCTCTTATTTCTTTTTGTATCCAAAACAACAACACATTTGTTCTGATGCTTCATTTACGCATGGAAATCAACAAGAAATATCGTTCTGTTTTTGTTCATTTCGGAAGACTTTCCGAAATACGTTATATATGTTCCTAAATACGATTCATTTTCAAGAAATGATCATTTTTCATCATTTGTATCATTTATGAAGACTTTCCGAAATACGTTATATATCTTCCGAAATACGTTTCATTTCCAAAAAAAGATCATTTTTCATCATTTGTATCATTTAGGAAGACTTTCTGAAATACGTTATATATCTTCCGAAATACGTTTCATTTCCAAGAAAATATCATTTTTCATCATTTGTATCATTTAGGAAGACTTTCCGAAATACGTTATATATCTTCCGAAATACTTTTCATTTCCAAGAAAGGATCATTTTTCATCATTTGTATCATTTAGGAAGACTTTCCGAAATACGTTATATATCTTCCGAAATACTTTTCATTTCCAAGAAAGAATCATTTTTCATCATTTGTATCATTTAGGAAGACTTTCCGAAATACGTTATATATCTTCCGTAATACGTTTCATTTCCAAGAAATGATCATTTTTCATCATTTGTATCATTTAGGAAGACTTTCTGAAATACGTTATATATTTTCCGAAATACGTTTCATTTCCAAGAAAAGATCATTTTTCATCATTTGTATCATTTAGGAAGACTTTCTGAAATACGTTATATATCTTTCGAAATACGTTTCA
This sequence comes from Eutrema heterophyllum, assembly GCA_002933915.1. Lineage (NCBI taxonomy): Eukaryota > Viridiplantae > Streptophyta > Magnoliopsida > Brassicales > Brassicaceae > Eutrema > Eutrema heterophyllum. The sequence goes on along the minus strand of PKMM01048745.1, from coordinate 2,118,638 downwards.
TTTCCAAGAAAATATCATTTTCATCATTTGTATCATTTAGGAAGACTTTCCGAATACGTTATATATCTTCCGAAATACGTTTCATTTCCAAGAAATGATCATTTTTCATCATTTGTATCATTTAGGAAGACTTTACTAAATACGTTTTATATCTTCCGAAATACGTTTCATTTCCAAGAAAGGATCATTTTTCATCATTTGTATCATTTAAGAAGACTTTCCGAAATACGTTATATATCTTCCGAAATACGTTTCATTTCCAAGAAACAAAAAAATGGTGAGACAGAAGCTGTGATTTCCTTATACATACAATGGCGACATTTAAAGGTAAGGGAAAATTGAAATTCTTTCATCACTTAGTTTAAAACACGAAGAACAAGTGTCGGTCGCATTTTCCCACAAAGCAACAAAGATTACAGAAAAAAAATGGACCGAAGAAGAAAAAACATCTCACTTGATAGATTATCCATTGTATCTTTCTCCGCCAATCCGACTCTTCTTCTAAAACAACTTCTGTCACTGGCGGTGGCCTTGTTGTCTATCCCACGTACGGTCGTCACCGTTGCTCCGCGATTGCGATCGACGCACCGTCGTCTCTGACGGGCGTGACGCCGATTAGGTGTGAAGCGTTCAAGGATTCCGGGATGAGATGGAGGATGACATAGTCATCCACTCGGAAGCTTTCAATAACTTCTCCTTCGCCGCGGTGAGATTCCGGTCTGGATCTTGAACTATATGGACAGAGAGATAGGTTCGATCACTTTACCATAAACTGGTATTGCATGTCTCGTTACTTAGCATCACCCATGAAACCACACAAAAATCCATGAATCGTAAGGTGGCATTTACTCTGCTTATTTACTCTTCACAAACATGTTAAGAATAGAAATACTGGTTCTTAGTTGCTTAAGGATCTACTAACAGAGAAATACAGTCTCCTTATCTACATGTTTCAATCCTGGTCGCAAAAGACCAAGACGTGACCTTATGCATTAAACACACGAAATCTAGAAAGAGCCAAGTTGAGCTAAATTTGACATAAACCTCGCGAATTCAAAAGCTAAAATCCCAAACATACATTAAATCCGATGATTCTACCAAATTGACTAAGAAAATTGGCAATCAAGGCTTTTGAAAATGAAATCAGATAGATCTGGAGAAGGCGAACCTAAGACGAAGTGCAAACCAATGGAAGCAAAGAATACCAGACGCCGCCATGAAAGACCACTCGCCGAGGTCTCTGTCATCTGAATCTCTATCTATTTCTATAATCCTCCCTCTGCCTCTCGACTTAGCTTGTACGCAAGGAGCGTTCAAGGATTCTTTGGGGATCGGGATCGAATTGGTGAGATTCCGGTCTGGATCTCCGATGGTGGCGTGGAGGATGAGATTTCCGCCGTGTTCACGGCGATTGATGAATTTTTTTTTGCTTGTTAGCTTAGTTTTGTTTTACTAAAAGAATGGTAGTTTAGTCAATTTTCCTTTTAATGAATGTTAGTTTTGTGACTTTCAGTTTAGTCAATTCTACAGTGCTAAATTATTGAACTTTAAGTTTTTTTGTACTATTTTGTAGAATTGCCGATTTATTAATGAATCAACTATTTCGTTGATAGATTAGAAAGTAGAAACCAACTCGAGACTGTTAATAATTGAATTTTAAATCCATCTAATTGACTTTTCTAAATGAACATATCACACCCATTATTAAGTTCCTTTTTTTTTTCTTCACTTAAGAGTCGATTCAATCAAAAAGCAATCTCTTTAATTATTCAGAAACAATGATATGTTATTATAAAAGTTCAAAACTTCTCCTTGCAAATCTCAATCTCATTGCTTCTTTACATTTACAAGAGCCCATAGTATACAAAACTTAACTACAGAGCATTTTGACCAGAGAGAATTGTACGGTCAGGCAAGCATGATCGGAAAGACTGTAATTCTCCGGCCACAATCCTTTCTCTGCTTCTTGCGGAAACAAAACCGCTTTATTCACTTTCAATCCAATCGCTTCTTCTTCTTTATTACTCTCCATCACACTCTCTTTGCAGTTTCCAGATTGATTCATCATCGTCATGTTCCAAATTTTCTGCCATTACATAACCGCATACATACACACATCAGAGTCTTCATTGACGTTTTAAACAAATATCGATTCACTGAGGCGTATTTTATCGGTTTGTGATTTCCATTTTGCGCCAATTGGTTTATATTAGTTTACCTTAAGTTCTTCATAGTCAAAGACACCATTTCCATCAAGATCAGCTCGAACCCATAGCTCTTTTGTCTCTTGGAAGCTAAGTCCATGTGGAATACCCGTTAGATTTACCTACAACATTAACTTCACTCTCAAAGTTTAGTCCACTGATTCCTTCAACATATTGTAATAAATCTAAAAGAACTTATTTGATCCTTGTCCTACTGTTATGTTAACTAAAATCTCCAGTTGATCAAATATTTTTTCATAAGGGTCGAAAGTCAATAAGAATCTGCAGCATTTGATAAATAATTGAGGTCGTGTTGCTCAATTAATTGGCAGCATTTGTGGATAATTGAGGTCTTTCTACCTTTTAAAGTGCTTGACAAAAGCCGTAGTAAGTTAGTGAATCACTCTGAAAAGCAAAGGCATTGTCTTCAGCTATGCTTTCTGGAGTTGATACTGGAAACCATCAAGAGAAATCAGAATTATACAAAAGGGACATGAAAATAACAGTTGGAATAAAAAAAATGAATAAATCATGATAACGGGAAAAAGATTGTGGTTACAATCATAAACAGACTGGTATGGTAACCATTAATTTTTATTTTTTTTTAATTGTTTAAGGAAAAAGTCCAAATTTTTTTTAAAATATAGATATATTTGAGAAAAAGGGCCCAAAAGAAATAATTTTTTTTTATATACCATTAAAAAACCCAAAAATATTTTTTGGCCTAAGGCTTAAAAATATTTAGAGACGGGCCTGTATTGAGGGATATGAAACATTTTGTAATAATTACATTAATTCTTTTTCTTATGTCGTTTCTACCTGTTATATATAATTAAATTGTTTATATATAATCTGACGCATGTAGCAGTTACAACAAAACCCTAATTACAATTGTTCGCGGCTAATTCCCGAATTACTAAACCATCCTACACTATCCTATAGAATTTTTAAATTTGCTAGACCATGAGTTTAAAATAATATTGATTTTTTTAATTAATATTATATTAATAATTGCCCAAACCGGGAATCAGAGCTGGTTTACAAATTTGATAATCGAAGTAAAAGAACCGAAACAAACCGGCCAAGGAATCCGAACAGCTGACTAGCAACAAAAAGGAAGAAATCTTACCCATCCGCCGCCGTGAAGAGCTGCTTAGGTCGGAGCCGACCACCGCGGAAACATCCTCAGCTTGTAGTGCCACCCACCTAGCCGATCGAGTCACCCATTATTGTTAGAGGAATAATATTCATTTTTGTTATCACAAGAGAACAAAGATCGAGTCACCCACTCATTTTAAAACGAGAAGAGAGAGAAAAATCGTGTTGGCGTTTTGTGCATACTGATCTGAATCTTCTCGTAGAAACCCAAAATGCCCGGTCTTCAATTTATTAGTATGAACATGTAGCATGAGTATAGACTGCAGAGGTCAGGGTCAGGGCTTGACTGGGAGATGGATAAATCAAATTTATTATTTCATGCGAAAGACCAACAGAGTTTTGAAATATCGAAATATATATCTTCAAAATCAAATTAGCTACTAGACACTTTAACAATTTAATTTTAACACGGATATTTAACTTGAAAAATGATAAGAAGAACACTAGCTATGAGAAGGAAAAAAATAAGAGATGAGAACATGGATAACAAATTATTAGAAAAACAAACAAAACATTAACGTGAGATGATGTATTTGCAACATTTGCTTTTTACTTACACAATTACACATAGGGCCGGAATTATTATCCGGTATCCGTATCCGTATCCGAGATCCGCTCCGATTTGATCCAAAATTTTGGATATCCAGGTAGTCCGGATACGGATACGGATAGTAAAATATCGGATACCACGGATACGAATACGGATAATAAGAAATTTTTGGATCGGATATCTGATTCCGTTTTAATACATGTACAATTTTTTTGTTTAAAAACAAAATACATGTACTAATATATGTACTAATACATGTACTAATACATATACTAATACATGTACTAATACTAACGTTACTCATCAAAATCTTTTAAAAAAATTTAAAAAAAAAAAAATTCTTTTTCCACGGATATATGGTTTTTTTATTTTAATAATATTTACCGGACCGGATCCGGATATCCGCGGATATATGGTTTTTCCACGGATATCCAAAATTTCGGATCCGGATTCGGATAGCAAAATGACGGATACCACAGATACGGATACAAATACAGATACCCCAATTTATCCGGATATCCGATCCGATTCCAGCCCTAATTACACATACGATTATTATAGCCAAGGTGACCTTTTATTATTGATTCCCCTATAGAATAATGGGAAATTAGGCCAAATGGGAACAAGAATATTAGCCTTCCGCAGCGCACGAAAAACGCTATTTAACGATATCATAGCGTTGTAGAAAGCGCTCTATCATCACACGCGATAATAGGTCCGACACTTTAGATAGCTGTTTTTGGCATTACTATCGTGTCTTCATCTAATATAACTTTTTTTTCTTTGCAATCATATATTTAACAATAGCAATTGTACTTTGTTATTAATTGTTTTATTCATACCATTTTTATTAATTTACTATAGCATTCAAAATATGTGATTGATTCATGTATTTGTTCCAGTAAATTGTATTAAATTGTATTTAAATTACAATTGACTAGGATTTTGTTTTGGTTTTAGAAAATTTGACAAATTAAAAAAAAATACCATATTTGATTATATTTATTATATGAAACCCATGATACAAAAGACCTATATTACAAAGTAAAATTACATAATTAAAAGATAAGTTCATACAACTCCTTTTAACTTCCTAAGAACCAAACCGCAACCAAAGCCTTCTTTTAGTTGCTCTTCTTCAATCATCCCTTGACCTGCATAAAGGTTTTCATAAGCAGAACTTGCAACAGGTTCGGTTCATTAGCTGAGTCGTAAGGGCTTTGCAATCTTCAGTTTTATCCTTTAGTGTTATCATCAACATTATCTTCATCTGTTTATCAATACAAAATCTGCCTCTATGGTTCCACTTCCTCTTTGTCCCTTCACTTCTTTCATAACACAATACTTAACCTTACACAACCAACAAAGAGATTAACTCAGAAATCAAACAATCGTCCAAAATTAGACAACAAAAGAATCACAACAGCACTAAGAAAGTTCCTGCCTTTTTATAGATTAATGCACACAAAAGGGGAAAAAATCCATTAACAATCGTACAAGTTTCTGAGTTCTAACAATTAATTGAAATAGACCTAGAGACAAAGAAGTCCAATCTGAAGTAATTAGTAGAAATCGAAGTGAAAAACAAAGGGAATTACCGAAGTGGGAGTAAGAATCGAAGTAGTAATCGGCGCTGGTGGTATCATCATTAAAAACAGATTACGAATATTCCAAACTTTCGGTTTTTGATGCATCCACAAAAAAGCAGTAATGTGTTCACCACAACATCCACAACTCCCTAAACAAGGTTTTCACTTTTATATGAACAAGGACCAGAGAGGTGATTAATTACTTCTTCATAGAAGACTCAAATGTCATCACTAATGGTGACCGAGTTCTGATTACTTTCTAAGTACGAGATTAAATTTCTCAAAATGGCGCAAGAATGCAGTATATTCTAGTCAAAGTGTTGTGCAAAGGAAAATGAACATTCACTTCAAAAAAAAAAAAAAAAAAAGGACAATGAACATTTAGTAACTTGAGATGATAGTAAACATAGAAGACCTTCAAAATCCGATTCCGGCCTGCTAGAATCATTGTCTAAAAGTTATATAATATATTAGGAAACACAGGTAAAGGATTTGACTTACTATTTAGACAAGAACAAATGAATCAAAAGCTTTTCGAAACAACCTTAAGATTAGATGCATCTATTACACTGGTTGAGATGCAGCTAACGATACATCTCAGTGCGAGTATAGATACAGATATGTAGGGGGGTTATTGGTTCTTGCATTTTAATGGATTTGGAAATCCAAACCAAATCCAGTATTATTGGTTCTATGATTTTGAAATCCATATTCAAATCTTGTGTTATTGGCTCTATGATTTTAAAATCCATGTTAAAATCAAGTGTTATTCAATAGTAAAAATTTGCATAGGGATTTGATTTTAATTTGAATTTGAATGGATTTACAAGTGTTTTTAAAAGTAAAATACAAAAGAGCAAATATGCAGTGAAACCTTATTATTTGTTTCAAGATGAAACACGAAACAAAAAAAAAATCAACATTAACGGAAAAAGATATCTAGCTGAAGCTACTACGTGTTTCGTTAATGTTCGTTCAATGATTTTTTTTGGTTGTTTCAAAAAAAATGCAACTGAAGCTTAACGTCGACACAGCCACCGCAGACATGTGTTGGATCAAACTGTCAAACTGGACAAAAATGTTTCCAACAATGTTGCAAGAAATTGAAAGAAACTTCCTCTTTCCTTTTCAAACACGGACTTTGTCTTTGTCTCTACCTGAACTACCACCTTCCTCTCTTTTGACTTTTTTGAAAACTCTATCATGTATATATATATATATAT
>PKMM01048745.1:1783005-2111901 GCA_002933915.1 Eutrema heterophyllum | reverse complement strand
ATATATATATACACACACAAATTCTATACCTTCAACATCTCCTCTACGACGCTTTGCTTAGTTCTTTGAAAATTCCTTTCATTCATTCATTTGATACACAACCATGGAGAAGAGCTTCTTGTCTGAATGCAAATAATCTTCTTCTCTCCCTTTCTTTGCTCTGTTCAACTTCTTCCTCATAGGGTTTTGCAGATGGGTTTCGTCTGCTCGCATCTTTTTATCCAGATTCTTCCCTCTTCTTCAACACAATCAATGTGTTTCCGACAAAAACCACCAAGATCTGGATTTCGCAGACCAACAACAGAGTTTGATCCAACACATAGAAGAACAAGAAGCAGAGGAAGATGATGGTCTCTGTAGGGAAGAAGCAGAGGATTATGTAATCTCACAGGCTGTCAACATCAACGACACAGCCACCGCCGATACGGCCATGCACATGGCTCTTAACACAACCATTGCCACGTCGTTGCGTCTGCCACCGTGACGGTTTGTCCTCACCGTAAGTGGTGGTTGTGGTGACCACATCGTGGATATCAAGCTTCGTCTCTACTATAGTTTGAGATTTTTGTTTCTGCTCTATTGCATTCGCCATCGTGTCTCTCTAGAGTCTAAAATTACAGAATGAAAGTAACGCGAGAGCCAAAGAGGCAATATTTTTTTTTTTTAAAACACATGCAAGACACGAGGCTTAGCTAGTTTCTAAGTGGAGGTTCAAATTCTGATGAAGAAGAAGAAGATCTTGAAGAAGTTAATAACAATGATGAAGAAATTCTTGGAAGTTGGAATCCAGGATCAAGAAAGAGAACATGCCAATCAATTAAGAGCAATAATTACAACAAATATGTAGACAGATTATATACTTTAGGAAAATAATAGATGATTAATGAAAGAAAAAGAACGAAAAATTATTGTAAATCCATTTGGTTGATTTACAATAATTCGCTTATTTGATTTTGAAATCCAACTTATTTAATTTTGAAATTCACTTATCTGATTTTAAAATCAATAGATTCATTATGATTTCTAAATCTGAGAAGGATTTCTAAATCCATTAAAATGCAAGAACCAATAACCCCCACGCAGTCATGCTAGTCCATATTACGAATAAGAAGAAGAAAAGAGATTACCAAGAGGAGATATCAGAGAGGATCTGAGAAGCTTGGAGAATTGGATGGCTGAGATTGAGAGAGATCGAGACTGAAAGAGAAGAAAAGAGGAAGAGAGATCTAGACTGAGAGAAGAGAGATCGAAACTGAAAGAGAAGAGATCGAGAGAAGAGAAGGAGGAGCAAATGGGAATTTTGCGAAAACTTTGTTGACCAATTTTTTTTGGGTTCATATCAATTTCTTTCTTAAAATTAAACTGCAGATGTTCGGCAAATGTTCTCTCTCTATGCTTTTATATGAAACTTTTGGTAGAGCATTAACTTATAAAATATCAAAAAAAATTAAAATAATTTTATATAACTAATTTATTTTGTTAAATAATATCAAAAAATTATGTTTATATTATTATTATTTATTTTATTTTTTTGTTAATACTAGAGGAGATAGAGGATATCAAGAGACAACTTTGCACATCTTTTCGTGAGGAAGAAATATTTTGGCAACAAAAAAGTCGAGATCAATGGCATAAACATGGAGACAAAAATACGAAGTTCTACCATGCCATCACCAAACAAAGACGGGCTCGGAATCGAATTATTTCGTTAAAAGACCAAAATGGGAATTGGGTAGAAAATGCAAGCGGGATAGAACGAGATGCAACTCATTATTTTCAAGGATTATTTACCACCTCGCAGCCTACTGATCCTGGAGAGTCACTCTGGTATATTACCGAGAAAGTTTCAGAGAGTTTTAATCGTCTCCTAGTCATGGAACCGTCTGAAGAAGAAATCAAAGCGGCTCTATTCACTACAAGAAATTGGGGTATTTATAGTCGTAGAATATAGCGTTCTGTGTTTTTTTGCTATGGTAAATATCACCCCTTTTTTTATAGCGTTTTCAAATGTGTAAGCGCTATTTTTAGGTGGTCAACTATTTAATTTGGGTAACACTTTAGGTCAACATAGTATACACAGCACTAATTACTTCTGAAACGCTGTATAATGTTTAGGCGGAAAAAACTAATATTTTGCCCGCTTAACACTTAGTAAAATTTTTCCCCAAAAATTGTTTCACCCTCTCTCTCACTCCATTGTTTCACGTTTCAAGCTTTATTCACAATTATTTTCTCTTCCTCTCTCCTCTTAATCCCAAAGAGATAACGCGATTGAAGGTTAGTCAGTTCTGGGTTTGGATACTCATATAGATTCTAGGTTTTACATGCATTGGTACTGATTTCTTTCGTCTGTTTTGGGTTTTTCACAGGAAGTTTCTTCTGTTCGATTGAAGCAAAGGTATCTCAAATTTTTAAGGATTTCATTTCAGTTTGCGGTTTCGATTTAGGGTTACAGTTTCCCGAATTGATTTCTTTCGATTTGTTTTGGGTTTTTCACAGGCGAAGAGTTCGAGCGGTGTTCGATTGAAGCAAAGGTATGAGATATTTTAGGGTTTTGTTTTTAGTTTGTGCTTTCGATTAGTGGTTATTGTTTCCCGTATTGATTAGCTTTCCATTGTTTTTGGGTTTTTCAGAGGAAGATTTCGGTCTTCGATTCAAGCAAAGGTATCTCAAACTTTCAAGAATTTTGTTTCAGTTTGCTCTTTTGATTTGTTTTTCGATTTTCTGTTCGATTTTCGTTCTCTGAGTATAAAAGCTTCCTTTGTTCTTGCAGTTTCTTCTCTACAAGATTATTGTTACTTAGAGGTACTATACTCCATCCTTCATATTATCTTTTGTGATTTTGATGTGGTTTAGCTATTAGAGTGTCTAATTCAAGAAAAAATATCACAAATGTATGTATCCTTTGGTCGTGGAGCTGTGGTGTTGTAGTAACATGGACAAGTCTTGGGTTTGGCTTCCACGGTATGGACTTGCATATGTATTTTAGTTATTTTCTTTGATAGGATATGGGTTTCTGACTTTTGATTGAACTTTGAAATGTTTATTAACCTACAGAAATAGCCTTGAGTATGAGCAAGGAGCAACTGATTTTGTGAATGCATCAGCAAGGAAGCTGGGTAATCCTCCCAACATTTTTTGTCCCTGTATTGATTGCCGCAATGTGTGCCATCAACCAGTAGACACAGTACTTGATCATCCCGAGATGATGCTGTGAGTCAAGTATTAGGAAAAGACAAATCTGGAAGAGTTAGAGGAATGGGCAGAGGGATAACTGCTACCAAGCTAGCATTCATATAGGCTAGAGACACACATGTGGAGAAGCTTGAAGCAACACAAGTAGAATTGCTCAGCAAGGTTGAAGACCTACAGAATGTAGTTCGTGACTTAGCTGCAGGGAAAATGGTAAGTTAATATTCAGATTGTTTTTAATTTCATGTCAACTTGTATGTTTTTTAAATATTTCTTTGTTTTCTTCTCAGAGACAGCGTGATGATGGTTCCAACTCCGAGTCCAATAATGTTAACAATGGAGGGCCGAGGTGTCAGCTGCTGGAATGGTATTCAGAGGATGAGGTTGTTGTCGGGGAAGCAGAATTCTGCTCTGCTGATCCAATGTACAAGATTGGACGTATTCCACTTGGTCCTAATGCAGCAGCTGTTTTGGTGAAGTCTGCATCAAACAAAGATACATCTGTCTGGAGGCCTACAACAACTATTACTTCACTTGGTGAAGCTGTTGGATGCAAAATTGCATGGCCATTCGATAAGATAATTCTGGACAATATGGACTCACCAAATGGAATTAAAATTGCTGTTTCATCGGTAAAAGTTCTTTCCTTTGAACTTGTACAAATTTGAAGCTTATGATTAGATGGCCTATAATATATTATTTTTGCATGACTCTTTAGGCTACAAATGCATTAGATGATAGGATCCATATTTTTGATTGGATTTCGGAGGATCAACTAATTGCTGAGGGTATTTTGTATTCAACGAACCCAAAAGAGCTGGTCAACAATATTCTTTTTGGGCCCAAATGCTGCAATTGTGAAGGTTCGTAAAGTGGTTAACAAAGAGGCTTTTCTTTGGAGACCAAGTGCTGACATGAGTTTTATGGGTGATGCACTACATGAGAACATCGTATGGCCTTTACATAATATACAGCTCATTAATCAACCACAGTCACGGCAGGAATCAGTTTCAAAAAACGCATCACCTAAGGTAAAATTCAAAATCTTTTGTCTTTTATATGTGGTGTTGGATTATTGCATTTTCTGGATAATTTGATTGTAGTGATTGACTATGAGATTAATTTTGTTGACTATTGATTGTAGAGTGTAAGTGTAAGTAACAGCACCGACACCAGCAAATGTGGAAAGAAGAAATGCATCCTCTTAGATTGCTTTGGAACAAGAGAAAAAGTTGCAGAAGGCAGAGTTTGTTCAACAAACCCAACAGATACCATCCATTTTGTTCCATTGGGTCCTAATGCTACCAAGGTTTGGGTAGAAGTTTCTAAGGTTGGAGATGCACCAGTTTGGAGACCAAATTCAGAAGTTGAATTCATTGTTGATGCATTAGGTACTACAGTGGCTTGGCCAAATGACAAACTTGTTTTTATCTGATGCATTGGTGTGAATTGTGTGGTATAGTATGTAGAGCTCAATGACTTTTAGAACTTCTTATGTGTTGTAGAACTTGTTTTTAGTTGTGGCTTTGCTTAATAATACAAACATGTTTTTTTCAGCATGATATGTTTGGTTTATATATATATATTCATTTCAAGCAGGTTTTCATATTTAGCAATTAGAACAAAACGAACAACAGAAATAACAGCAATACAAAATGCGAATGCTATAGTAAAAACTGCTGTGTATAAAATAAATAATAACAAAAAAATAATGCTATTATATATTGTATAATTGCACTGAAATGAGCGCTATTGTAAATAACTCTATTGTAGCACACGAAAAACCGTTATGTAAAGTGTATGATCTACTATGATGGGGGTAGATAGAGCGTTTTATAAAACCCTATGAAAACGATAAATAGCGTTTTTCGGGTGCTATGAATACCCCGATTTCTTGTAGTGATTTGATATCAACCCAGATAAGGCACCATGCCCAGATGGAATGACTAGTAGAATCTACCAGAAATTCTGGCATTGTATACGCCAAGACATAATTAAACTAGTGAAAGATTTCTTTGTGTCTGGACATTTTGATCCGAGACTGAACCAAACCAATATTTGTCTTATCCCCAAAAAGGAAAGGCCGAGAGCAATGGCGGAGTTCTGACCGATTAGTCTTTGCAATGTGAGCTATAAAATTATCTCGAAGCTCATGTGCAAAAGGCTAAAGAAAACATTACCAAACCTAATATCAGAGACCCAATCGACCTTCATGGCTAGACAGCTGATAACGGATAACATTCTGCTGGCTCAGGAAAATTTCCACGCCCTTCACACAAACTCCATGTGTAGAGAGAACTTTATGGCTATAAAGATTGATATGAACAAAGCCTACGTCCGGGTGGAATGGGACTTCCTTGAAGCCCTCATGCTTAAACTAGGTTCCGCGGAAAGATGGGTCAAGCTACTGATGTTTTGCATTTCCTCGATCTTATATCAAGTTCTCATAAATGGGGAAGCAAAAGGAAGGATTAAACCCTCAAGGGGACTTCGACAAAGAGATCCTCTATCCCCTTTTCTTTTTATCTTATGCACGGAAGCGCTTATCTCCCTCCTTAAAGGAGCGCAAGAGCGAGTCCCACGGTTTCACACCTTTTATTTGCAGATGATAGTCTCTTCTTCTGCAAAGCGGATATCCTGCAAAGTGCATAGATCTTTAAGATTATTAATACCTATGGATCCTCTTCGGGTCAACAGCTGAACCTAGGTAAATCATCCATTATGTTTGGAAACAGAGTCAATCAAAACGTAAAAAGAGGGATAAAAGATGATATTGGAATAACGATCGAAGGGGGCATGGGTATGTACCTGGGACTACCGGAACAAATATGTGGTTCAAAAAAGAAAGTTTTCTCCTTCGTTCATGATCGACTCAATAACCAGATAAACAATTGGTGAGAATGAGTTTTCTCCTTTTCTAATTATGTTTATATTAAAGTGTAAATTTTATACTTTTAAAACCAATATTTACCATTATTTTATTTTTTATTAATTTTCAAATAAAAATTTAAATAAAAATATAATATAATAAATACAATTAAAATATGAAAAAAATTATTAAAAATTATATTATAAATATAACTATAAATATTGTGCTTACGAATAAATATATTAAATAATTTTATATATAATCTTTCATAACTTTGCCAATCACTATATTAATCAGACTATACAGCTTCAACAGCATACTGCTTCTACTGCTTAGTGCTACTGCTCTACTATACGTTATACCAATGAAGCCCTAAGATGATGAACATGTGTAAAGTTCTATTTGGTTAATGAAAGTTGTGGTTGAGCCCAAAAAAAAAAAATTCAGCAACCAAACAAAGATTTTGTCTGTAGTCTTTACGTTATCCTCTTCACCTATTCAGCATCCAGGCATATTGTTGGATTCTTTATACAAACAAATTATAGGATTCTTTATCAAAAAAAAATTGAATTCTTTATTAAAAAGAATATCAAACACGGCAAAACAATTGAGTTTCAGAATAGAATATAATCTTTTTAAAAAATATTGATATTTATTCAACATTCAGTTTTTAGCTATATAAGATTAAATTATTTTTTTAGAATCCTTTCGTTCATTTAGAATGATTGTTTATCAGGTTTATGAGTAATTTGGGTCAATTTCAAATTTTCATAATTGTAGTTAATTAAACGTAATTTTTTTTAATTAAAAAATATAATTTCTGGATAACTAAACGCGAATCTTAATATATAATCTAATTATATGGGTCATATTTATGCAAGTTATCAATTTCAGTGTCTAAATATTTTATTTTTATCCTCAGATCACGCTGCTCCTAATTTAATATTATATAATCCGCATAAAACACATCAAATTTCGTTTCCGTCATTACATAAATAAATATAATTTACATGTCCGTAATCAAGTTTAATTAATCTTAAATACATTTCATAATAGAATTTTAAAATACATATTTTAATAACTCTACGCAAAAAGGTAATCATCATTTAGTAATTAAAGCAATAAAAATAATTTTTTTAATTAACAGGCCCGGTCCAATAGTGTTTTTTTTGTTTCTTGTTTTTGACATCAGTAGTTGAATGTAATGATTTACGAATGTTACGAGAAGCAAAGCCCAGAAATTTCTAATTAGCCGCAAACCTTGCTTAATTGGCCAAAATGATATAGAATATAACAAAAGAAGCAAAAGCAAAAACAAGACGGAGTTGCCATAGCCTCCATTCCCGACGAAGTCCTAATTGATGCTCAGTCTCTCTGGACAAACTATGTTGTCGGCTACTTCATAGGTGAAGCTCCACACCATAGGTAAAGTCCATGCCACAGCCAATCGTCTTTGGAGCCCGGCCGATAAATCATCGAAGATTGATGCTCAGTTTATCAATTCCAAGACCGTCCTTTTTCCGGATCGAAAACGCCCAGACCAGATCCCGAGTCCTCCGCTGCCACTTCTGGCATATTGGAGACATCCCTCCGGTGGTCCAAGAATGGAATCCCCGCACTTCACACCTAAAACCAGACCTGACGTCTATCCCGATCTGGGTGGATTTCAAAGACGTGCCATACCATCTATATTCAGAGAAAGGTCTGAAGCATCTCGGTAACATCATCGGAGCTTTCCAAAAACTCCACCCAAACACAGAGCGCTGTATCCGCTTGGACATGGCCAGAGTCTTGGTGGTCGTCAACCTTGAGAAGCCGCTTCCACAGATGATAGCTCTGCAATCAGAGAAGGAGATCCAAATCCCGGTAAGCTACCATTGGCTACCGTCCTGATGTACTAACTGCAAGACTTGGGGACACTTGGTATCTGAATGTGACCAGATGCGCAAAGGTTCTGTCGTTACCAAGGAAAATCAAGTAAGAGTCACTACAGAGATAGTAGGAATCAAGGAAGATGCTCCAGAAATACAGAAGGACAGTACTAATTCAAAGAAACAGGAAGGTGAAATAACTGAGAAACAGGATGGTGAGAAAGAGCGTCCTTGGACCATAGTCTCGAAGGGAGGCAAATCGTCTCCAACAAAGACTTTAACAGCAACTAAATCATAAACATCCTATTCTGGAATTAATCCAGAGACATTATCACCAACACAGTTCAATGTCCTCTCTAATATGTCTAAAGATGAGGAAGTACAGGAGGAAGAGGAAATAACGTCTGAACAAGACAAAGAGGACATTGCTTCTTTTTCTGCATAAGAAGAAGATTTCCCTCAAATCCAAACGAAATCAAAAACTGGAACAACTCAACAAGGCAAACTAAAGGAATCAAAGCCGTCAAATTCAACTAAACAGAAACAGCAAACTTCACAACAAAACAATCCAAGAAGGTCCTCCTCGCGGAGGAACTAATGATCATGACGTCTTTCTTTGCGTGGAACACACGGGGCTTCAACAAAACGCGCAAACAAACCTGTGTTAAAAGCTGGTTACAATCTACAAAACCTTCATTTGGTTGTCTCTTGGAAACTAGAGTTCAAGACCAAAACAGTTCAGGAATCATTGATTCAGTTTTTTCGGGATGGAAATCTGTTACCAACTACGACTACCATCGCCTAGGCCGAATCTGGGTTCTCTGCTCAGATAGAGTCAACTTCACAACTCTCTACAAAAGCCCCCATATAATTACTCTATGGATTCAGTCCGCATGTGGAGTGATATTTCTTTGCTCATGCGTCTACGCGTCAAACTTTCATAACGACCGCCAAATTCTCTGGGACGAGATTAGACAAAACAGAGATCTCTTCGCGCCAACAAATGTTCCTTGGGTTATCTTGGGAGATTTCAACGCAACTTTGGCCTCAGATGAACATTCGAACGCGCAGAACATCCTTGGAGATCAGGCGGGGATGTTCAACTTTCAAAATCTGGTTGCTGACTGTGACCTGTCGGATCTTGGTTTCACAGGGCCGAAATACACGTGGTGGAACAACAGAGATGAAGATCCGATTGGGAAAAAACTTGATAGGGTGCTGGTAAACACTGACTGGAGAAACAGATTCCCAAGCTCTTTCGCAAGTTTTGAAGCAAACGGCATCTCGGATCATGCTCGTTGCTCGGTTAAACTAGACAACGCTATTGTCGAAAAGAGGCACCGATTTCAGTTTTTCAACTTCATCGCTGAGCATCCGAAATTTATAGAGGCAGTGTCAGCATTCTGGGCGGAAACAGAACCACTCTTCCACTCTCGTACAGCTCTCTACAGACTCCACAAGAAACTAAAACTCCTTAAGCCAACTTTGCGTGCGCTAAACAGAGACAGATATGGCGATATTACGAGAAGAATGAGTGTCGCGTTCGAGGTCCTCTGTGACAGGCAGAACAGAGTGCTCCTTGACCCAACACCAGAAAATTGTGAATCCGAATCTCTGGCAATGAATGAGTGGCAACACTATGCGGCTATAGAGGAGAAATTCTTCAGACAAAAATCGCACATCACTTGGCTCAGTCATGGGGACCAAAACACCGTGGTTTTCCATAGGAGTGTGCAAGCCATAATAGCAAGGAACTCTATTAAGAGGTTGGTCAACAGCGATGGACTCACGCTAACAGATCTTCAGGATATCAAAATGGAGGCAGTGATGTATTTCCGAAACTTACTCCAATCAGATTCGAATCAGAGCAACTCCAATCCGTCAAAGGAAAGGACAATTAATGCTGCTTACAGTTGCGATGAGAGCATGGCAGAAAACCTTATCCGTGAGGTTACTGGTGATGAAATAAAGGCAGCATTGATCTCTCTACCTTCGAACAAAGCCCCGGGACCAGACGGGTACACAAAGGAATTTTTCGTCGCAGCTTGGACCGTCATTGGGACTGACTTCATTGTCGCAATACAGTCCTTTTTCCGGAATGGTCACATGCCAAGGGGGGTCAACGCAACGATTATGGCCTTGATTCCTAAAAAACAGGATGCGCTTACAATGAAAGACTATCGTCCAATTGCTTGCTGCAATTTGCTCTACAAAGTAATATCCAAGCTCCTTGCCAACCGCCTAAAAGTTCTACTACATGATCTATGCTGCAAAATCAGAGTGCTTTTATTAAGGGGCGCCTTCTACTAGAAAACGTCCTCTTTGCGACCGAGCTGGTAAAAAATTACCACAAAGATTCAATCTCGTCAAGGTGCGCACTCAAGTTGGATATCACAAAAGCTTTCGATACTATACGTTGGGATTTTTTATTCACCACTCTTCGAGCAATGAGGTTACCGGAAATATATATTACATGGATTCACAGCTGTATCTCCACAGCATCATTCTCCATCTATGTGAACGAGGAACTCGAGGGGTTTTTCACGAGCTCATGAGGCCTACGCCAGGGGTGCTCTCTCTCACCGTATCTCTTTGTCATCGCCATCAATGTCCTCTCCCACCGACTAAACAAGGCAGCTATTGAGGGTAAGATTCGCTACCATCCTTTGTGCAGCGAGCTATGCTTAACGCACCTGAGCTTTGCAGACGATATGTTAGTATTCATGGAAGGAAGTGCTTCATCACTCAACAATACAATCATAGTTCTCAACGATTTTGAAGCAGATTCTGGTCTGGCCATTAATGCAACAAAATCATCTATTTTCATGGCGGGCAGGACACCAACAGAACTCAAAGATGCGGCACATGCTCTTGGAATACCAACAGAAAATCTACCTATCAGATACTTGGGTCTTCCGCTCACTACAAAATCTATGACTCGCGTTGAATACGAGCCGCTAATAGACAAGATCAGAACGCGCTTGCTATCTTGGTCTATTAAGATGCTTTCTTTTGCAGGACGCCTTTAGCTCATTCAATCAGTGATCAAAAGTACTACAAATTTTTGGTGTGCGACATTCAAACTACCCAAAAGATGTTTGGAAAAAATCGAAAATATGTGTGCAGCTTTCCTTTGGTCGGGGACACCAAATGTAACAACAAAAGCAAAGGTGGCATGGGAGGATGTTTGCTGTCCAAAGAGCGAAGGGGGTCTTGGAATCAGGAAACTAAAAGATACATCTAGGGTTTTTACTCTTAAACTAATATGGAGATTGTTTGAGAATATAGGCTCCTTATGGGTAGCATGGACCCGTTTATACTTGCTCAGAAATTCAACTTTCTGGGACATATCGGAGAAGAAAACGGTTCATGGCTATGGAAGAAACTCCTAAAGATGAGGCCTATGGCAGCGAGTTTCATCTTGCCTGAAATTCATGATGGGAAATCTATATCTTTTTGGTTTGACAATTGGCTAAAGATAGGTCCGCTTATGGAGATTGTAGGCGAGGTAGGAACCAGGCTGCTAGGTTTACATTGTCACTTTAAAGTTGCAGATGCAAGTAACGCAGGAAGTTGGCAAATCCGTGGAAGTAGAAATCCGGTGATTTATGATATCATACTGAAAATCAGAGACACAATCCCTCCAAGCCCAGAATCTGGTGAGGATTCTTACCTTTGGAAGACAGGTTAAGACAAGTATGAAGAGTCTTTCTCCTCCACAAAAACATGGAATCTAATACGCATCAATCGTGACGAGGTCAACTGGCACAAGATAGTTTGGTTTCGGCAAGCTATTCCAAGACAAGCTTTTATTACATGGCTAGCAATGAGAAACAAGCTCGCAACGGGTGATCGATGTCGACAATGGGGACAATTCCAACCATGTCTACTATGTGGAGAGCCTAACGAAACAAGAGAACATCTGTTCTTCGCATGCCCCTACTCTTTCACGGTTTGGACATCTCTCTGCAGCGGCCTGCTACAAGCTCGAATAAATCCCGGATGGGCCATCACGGTGCAATCTCTCCTCTGAAACAGACTCAACAAAAATGACTACCTGCTCGTACGACTCGCCTTCCAAGCAACAATCTATGAAGTTTGGAAAGAGAGGAACGGAAGACGACATCAAAAACAGCCTCATTCACCGGTGCAACTGGCAAATGACATCCATAAGAGGGTAATAAATCGTATCTTTTCCTTAGGATCAAGTGCAAATGAAATAAAAGAAGCTCTTATAGCAAGATGGAATAGCTCTTATTCCCACGTGAATAGAGTCTGAGTCTTTAGGGGCTGTAGCAATGGCAATTATGTATCCACGCCATCATGCTCTGTTTTTATATCTTCTGTCATTAGCTCTCCTTTTATCTCTAAAAACGTTTTCCAGCTTTTCATGATATTTCCTATGTAAATATTGTTCTTTTTTTGTTGATCAATAATATAACATTTCAAGGAAAAAAAAAAAAAACAAGAAAACATAAACAGACGTCTATCAAAACACTTAAATCAAACAAAAGAAGAAAAAGCGAAAAGATGTCTTGACTCAATCAACACGTTCCCAAATTTGAAAGCAAAGTAAGTATTCGCTGTTGCAAGCTCGATCTGACTGTGGCTATGGAAGTATCTCCAGTCCTGGGAATGGCACTTGTTGGTTTTGTAACCGAGACAAATTGATAGACAATACGGCATTTCTCTTCAGTATTGTCAAAAGGTCCCACGACGAGGGTCCGATCTCAACAGCATTATTGCAGGTCAAACCAAACTCGCTTTCCAGATTCGCCAGTCTTGTTGATGCCAATTCCAACGAATGTGAAATCTGGGAGGTTGAGGAAATTGAAAAGAGAGGCAGGAAGATCAATATCTTCGGAAAGTTTAACGATTAGGCAATGGTCTCCATCGCAGAGCTGGAGCACGGCTGTTTTATTTTGATTGCGTGCCTTTTGCGCACGTTCTGTTCTAAGACCAATGATTTTCTTCATGTTCCCGGCGTTAGACAAGAATGTCTCCACGACATCGTAGATAGGACCAAGGTTGTCTTTATCAACTATGGTGATTTTGATGCGAGCTCCTCCAATTTCTTCATACATCTTTAGAGTAATATGAGGGTAAGTGATGGATCCAAGTTGAGATGATATTTGCATCTTTATATAAACGTAAAAGGATATTTCAAAAGTCGCCAACTTTGTAGAGGAAAACGAAGAGTCAAAAGTTAAATGCATGTCTGTATTAATGATAGTTATCTCGACCTTTTCGATTCACGAGGTGGTAATATTATCAAAACGTTAGAAATTCTTGTCAACAGTTTTTTTTCATGGACACGTAGAAACCATTCCAACGATTCTTAAAAGTGTAAGGCTTCGATTGTTAAAACCGCGTAATCGTGGAATTAGCCATGGATAATCGGGTATCCAGATCGGTTTGGGTCGGGTTATTGATTATTCAGTTATGGACTTTTAGTATTTAGGAACCGAGAAAAAAATCGGTTCGGGTACTTCCGGATTCGGTTCGGAATGGATACTTAATGTTGGAACTAATTTAGAACCAAAAAAATTCGGTTTCGGTTCGGGTTGGTTATTTTGTGATTATACTACCCGATTTTACCCACAAAATAACCACTTAAACCAAAAAAATCCGAAATTATCCGAAAAACAAAGAAACAGGGAAGACAAATCAACATTAAACACACGTATGTAACACAGTTTCAAGTTGAGTTCCAAAGATTCCATCATTCCAAACACACATAAAAGGATATTTCAAAAGTCGCCAACTTTGTAGAGGTTGTAGAGGAAAACGAAGAGTCAAAAGTTAAATGCATGTATGTAGATTATATATTTTTTGATATTATTATGAAGTTAAAATCAGAAAAATTTAGCGGAACTTAAGTTTGATTTTTCCAACTTAAAATCTCTAAAATCTAATATAATTTTATATTTTTCTGAGATATTTTATTTTCTAATTTTTTCTACAAAATAATTGGTGTTTGGGTACATGTTTAATAATATAGATAAATTATACAAATATTTTTAATGAAACATGTTTAATAGTATAGATTATCTCAACCTTTTAGATTCACGAGTCGGTAATATTATCAAATCGTTAGAAATTCTCATCAATAATTTTTTTCATGGCCACATAGATACCATTCCAACGATTCTTAAAAATCTAAGGCTTCGGCTGTTAACACCGCATAATAGTGGAATGACAAGAAAAATATAATTAAGATGTGGAATGACTTATTGCAGAATGAAATCTGCAGTATAAAAAATTGTGGAATGAAATTTGCAATTGGATAAGTTATGCCGGATCGCGGAATATAAACTACATGAAATGAATAAATTATCTGAAATGAATTTTCACTATATTTTATATATTATTTGATATATCATAAAATGATAATATATTAATAAATGGGCTAATTATTAGAAAGAGGTGATACACTTTAAATATTATTAAAAAAATACTTAATCTATCATTGTAATGATTTCTTACTAATTTTAAAAAACATTAATAATACATAAAAATCTAATAATGTTAAAAAAACCCAAATCATAGACGCAATCGCATTCATTACATATATATTTATAAAGAGAAATGCCTAACTGAATTACAAATCTACTGTTTAAAGGATATAACTAGATCTCAGCATACGGGTACTCAGTTCGGTTCGGATAGTTTGGTTATAGACTTTTAGTAACCATTTAGGAACCGAGAAAAAATTGGTTCGGATCGGTTCGGGTACCTTCGGGTCCGGTTTGATATAAATAGTTGATGTCGAAAGCGGTTTAGAGCCAAAACATTTAGGTATAGGTTCGGATTGGTTATTTTGTAACCATACTATCCGATTTTACCACAAAATAACCGTTTAAACCACAAACACCGAAATTATTCGAAAAAACAAAAAACAAGGAGAAGATACACACGTACATAACACAATTTCAAATATCGTATTCAAATATTCCAACATTCCAAATACAGTTCTAAGTGCCAAATCTCAAACAAAATGCTAAAACAGAAAGACAAGAACACAGCGGGAAAGAAATAAAGAAGAAGCATCCAAAAGGACCAAAACATAACCAAAATCCAAAGTGCAAAGTTGCAAACACAGAGAGTAAGAGTCTAAAGGACAACAATTATCACCAAAAGAACACCGCAACAGCTTGAAGTCCCTATTACAATTTGTAAGAAGCAAAAAACTAAGAAAGAAAAGAACTATGAACTAGTATGAAAATAGTAACTAAGAATAGTTGTAAGTTGTAACTTTTACCATTATAAACCAAACAAGTTTCAGCTGAACTTCACTTCAAACTTTCAAATATGACAAAGTTCAAATTGAAGACCGAAAAGACCGAAGAATACCTTGTAGATCAAGAGTCTCCAAGTCCAAGAGCTTAGTTGTTTTCACCTAGTACTTCTGAAACTCTAAAGAAGACATAAAAACAGAAAGTTAAAAGTTAACAATTATCAAACTAAAGAAGAATTAGAAATAGATTTTTTAAGGACATAATTTACCTTTTTCAAGACTATCTGGTAATTCAATCTTGGCAAGGAGTTGTTTATTAGTGATAATCGCACCCCTTTCACTTAAATGTATAATACATTTAAGTCATTGCTATGTGCACATCAACACTTCAATCATATAATGAGTTAGACAACTCCTATACGGGTCTAGGATACGACCACTAGTACATCTCTAGTTATCTCAAATAGGATAGGATACACTGAGCTTCCACCATGAAAAGACATCCCAATCTGATCCCAACATAATTTTTTGGATTTTCAACATTTTCCTTCAAATAGAGCTCAAGCTCATTACTTGCATCTTGAATTCCTTTTCATCAACCATCTCTTTGTAGACAAAGTCCATTCTTTCGAACCCACCATTATCATCATCTAAATCCATTATGTCGCATGCAACATGCTCTTGTTCTTTTTGAGATGATGTATCCGTTGACTAAGATTGTGTCGCACCACCACTAGTCCCTGATTTGCTGAAAACAGAACTATATTCTTCAAAAAGACGCTTAATTTAAAACTCGAGAGACTGAATGATGAAGCTCATTACATTCTGCACTATCCTTTCCACAAACCATCTCAAAACACAGCATAGAAAAATGCATTTTGTTCCTTAGGTCGAAGACACTAGCAACAATCAAAAATATGTTGATCTCTTTCAAGCCTTCCCAATACTTGTCAAACTTTTCGCTCATAGCTTTAGCCTTCTTCTACAACTTTGCATCTGGTTCTTCACTAATTGAGATTAGATTCCTCTAAATAGTGCAAATATCAGCACATCACATACATGAGTTAACTCGATTAGGTGTAAAAACCACCAAAGTTGATCTTTCAACTGCTTCCCAATCAGTCTTACTTGGAGGTCCAATTCTTTTTTTCCCATCGACTTTCTCATCAAATACTTATTATACAACTTATTTTCTACTTCCATCTTATCAAAAGCCACCCTGAACTTCATTGCTCTGGTTAACATCAAATAACTAGAATTCCGACGAGTTTTGCAATCTAAACTCAAACTACCTCTAGTCATCTAACCATTGTCAAACCATAATTCAAAAGACTTCACTCTTGAAGTAGAAGATCTCACATAAGTCACACCATTAAGAATGGCTACCACATTTGCATCAACTTCTTGTAAGCCATCCCCAACAACTAAATTTATAATGTGAGCTGAACACCTCATATGCATAAACTCACCATCTAAAACCAATGCATTATTTCCCACTTCTTTGAATACTTCCTTAAAATTCATGAGACTTGAAGTGTAGGCAGTAGCATTATCAGTTGTGATGGTGAAGACCTTCTTTATACCCCATTCAGCCAAACACTCAAGAAGAGCCGATGCTATAGTTCTTCCTTTATGATATGCGTTAACATTCTTAAACCCAATGATGAGTTTTTTTAAGTGCCAATTTGCATCAATGAAATGTGTTGTAATCACCATGTAACTATGACATGTTGGAACAACCAATATATCACTTGTAAGAGACACCGTTCAATTACCAATCATCTTCCTCATTTATTCTTTCTTGTTCACAGACATTTCAACTATTTTTCTAGTTGTTGTTCTTCGAGAATGGGGCATGTAAAGCTTCATCTTATCACATAAATTTTTCCATACCAAGCTCTCAACGAATGAAAGTGATAGCTCTCCCAAAGCAAGTAACTCAAAATATCTTCATAAACTACCAAATCTAACAGTACCTTCATTGCCTTCACGATTCAAAGTAGCATGCATAGCTTTCATATCCTACCACACATTGTATTGCTTGCATGTAAGTAGATGATTCTACAAATTTGAAGTGCCAGAAGCCGTTGGACATTTGCATTTGTCAATATTATCCTCAAGTCTCGTATAATGCTCCCAAACAAAGGATCTTGTACGGATTTGCTTCTTAGCTTTAGATAATACTCCACTTTCTCTTGCAGTGTCTTTCTCTTTTCTTTTATGCCAGACTGATATAAGAACGAATCACACGATCTTATAACACCAAAGTAATCAAAGTCTAATTGCTTTGATGGTCGGGTGGAAACTGGTAGTGATGCCAATACAGTTGTTTTATGGACTAAAACAAATGTATCAAACTGAAACTAGCTCTAAGGGCTAATCCTCGCGAAGAACTAAGTCTCAACACACGAAATCTAATACTTGAATCTCACAAACACTAGGAACTCGCAAGACGAATCAAAAACACAAGGGTTTTGAAACAAAGAAATTCTGGTTTTTAATTGATCAAAGGTGATTTGCAAAGTACAAAAGCAAGAACTTATAAAGAGCTCGTGGAATTCAAAATACAACGGTAAAGTAATAAAGAAACAACATGATTCAATCAAAGTATCAAGCTAAGCGATCGCCGAGTTTTGATGGTAAAGAACTCGATCTTTGGGATTGATGAGGCGTCTTTGGTGGCGGCTGATGAGTAAAGGGATTCTCCAGTTTGAATGGATGGCTAAGATGATCCTTTGTGGGTGAATGGTCGAGATTTGGCCTCCTTTGGTCGACATTAGAGAATGAGGGAAGATTGACTTTTCCGGATATGGAAAGTTTCTTCTCTATGTTTGAATTCCTCCCTTGTTCCATTAAAGCGTCTTGGTTCGTCATGACGGTGCATGAGAGGTCTGGTGGGTCATCCTTAGCGTATTTGGTCTTCATGTTGGTTGTGGTTAAGTGGTTTTCCTTACTTAAGATTACCTTCCAATTTCTTGCTGCAACGTTATCTACAAGGTAATATCCAAGATTTTGGCTAATCAATTGAAACAGGTTATGCCAAAGTTCATATCACCGAATCAATCATCATTTGTCAAAGATTGACTTTTGATGGAAAACGTCATGCTTGCTTGGTTAAAAAATATCATAAGGACACTGTGTCGGCTCGATGTGCGGTAAAGATAGATATCTCCAAAGCTTTCGACTCCGTGCAATGGTCTTTTTTGTTCTCCACTCTAAAGGCGCTGGGTATTCCGGAAAGATTTGTATCTTGGTTGAGATTATATAACTACGACATCATTTTCGGTTCAAGTGAATGGGGAACTAGCAGGTTTCTTTCGAAGTGCGAGAGGGCTTCGTCAAGGATGCTCTCTATCACCTTATCTCTTCGTCATATGTATGCATGCTCTATCAAAAATGCTGGATAAGGTGGCTTTGGAGAGACGTGTGGGTTACCATCCATATTGTCAAAATCTCAAGCTCACACGCTTATGTTTCGCGGACGATTTGCTGGTTTTCTCTGATGGAAAGAAGCAATCGATAGAGGGTATTTTTGATGCGGTCAGATTGTTCTCCGAGACTCTCATGTTTTAAATTTATAAACCTAAAAGTTCTGCAAGTGAACATGTGCGATGTAGTACTTTAGGTATCGATCCACAGGAAGGGAAAGCTGTTCTATGAGACCTTAGACAGAGAATAGCAAGGAAGACTAGAACGAGAATATGATTTTATAGGGTTTTTGTTGACGAAATTGTAAAGAACGAAAAACGGAAAATTGCTTAAAAACCTAAACTAAGAAAATCGATGGCTAAAACTAATACTAAGAAAATTGATGGCTAACCTAAACTAATAAAATCGATGGCTAATCTAAACTAAGAAAATCGGTTTGAAATGACTAATAAAACAGTGTTGGGTCGATAAGGATATCTTAGGGTATGCTCGATTCAATCACGGCCCCTAAGCTCTTAGTAACTGTTTCTAGATTTTAACTCCACGAACTGAACAGAATAAACAGTGTAGTCTACTTTCGTACATCTTACGCACCAAGAACCTATACACTCGACCAGTAGCTTTCGTCTCTGGCCGCGCGGAAGATCGTGATGTTCGCGTTGGTTCATAAGTTCACGGCACTCCGTAAGTATAATTTCGAAATCTTACGACGCGACACGCTCTTATAGATGAACTTTTCGGGTGTTTAGATTCAGCACTTTTGGTGGTTCTTAACACCTAGAATCAGCCTCTAGTTCATGACACTAGATTCACGCATTAACAATGATCTATAAGAAAGAGCTCTAGAAATCGGCTAGGGTTTTACCATGTGAAATCCTTACCGAACATAGAATTCCCCTTGATTATCCCTTTAAACCCAACAATAAAACTACTCACACATAGGTGAAATGAAAATCATAATTAAATAAATTGCGAGAGATTGATGAAGGAGCCTCTTGATTTTAAGAACTAAGTCCGGAGAGAACCTCTTTACCAATCTCGAAAATAAAGAACAAAGCTTAAGAAAAGTGTAAAGGCACAAAGTAATCCAAATAAAAGCAAAAACTAGGGTTCTAAAATGTGGCACACGAAAATGTGTATGTAAACAAGTATTTATAGGTTTTCAACTCTTGCTTTGGTCGTCCTTAGGGTTTATTTGAAGAAAAAACGAAGTGGGCTTGAATATGGGCTTCGACAAGATGATCTTGGGCCATTTTTGATTCACCGCGTGTACGTGGCTTGGACCTGCGGCCAAAGATGCTTTCGCAGCAGCTAGAGAGCCTCGACCCGCGGCCAGGAGTGTCTTCGCCGCGGCCAGGAGCCTTGGACCCGCGGTGGATGGCCTATGGGGTTCAAACTTCATTTCTTCTCTTGCTTCTTTCGCGAGACTCCAGAACACGTCTTCGGTCAATTGGATACATCTTAATATCTCTAACTATTGGATTGTCTTGAAACCAACTGGGTATGAAAGGTGGTTCTCCCTTCTATCTTGTGCCCAAATTTGGGCGTGGTCAGACGGTGAGAAGGTCTCCATCGGATTTCAAACTTCTGACGGTCCAAAATTGTCCAAAATCGGGTCTTTCTCCAATTTGTTTCGTTTTTACCTCAGGAACCTGAAAAGAATCTTAAAACTACAAATATGCGAAAATCATAATAAAAGCATCTAAAACCAAGTGAAACACTTATTAAAGTGTTCTAAAATAGATAGTAGAATGGGTAAAAATACGGTGTTATCATATTCTCTGAGTTTTCCATGATTTCGCGGAGGTTTCAGGGCTACGTATTAGTCTTGAAAAATTGACATTATATATGGCAGGGGTTTCAGAGATTGCAAGAGACAAAATTCTTGAACAATTTCCATTTGAATGGGGTTCCCTTCCGGTGCGGTATTTGGGACTGCCACTATTGACAAAGCGAATGACAGTGAATGACTATACTCCTCTTCTTGAGAAGATTCGAAAATGGATAAGCAGTTGGACAACCAGATATCTCTCATTTGCTGGAAGACTTCAACTTATTGGGTCAGTCATACATAGTCTCACAGATTTCTGGATTTCTGCCTTTCGATTACCGAAAGCTTGCATCGAGGAAATTGATAAATTGTGCGCAGCATTTCTCTGGTATGGACCAAAATTAAACACTAAGAAAGCCAAGGTTGCTTGGACAGATGTTTGTAAGCCTAAGGAAGAAGGTGGACTAGGTCTGAGATCTATCACAGAAGCGAATAAGGTGAGTTGCTTAAAAAGGTTATGGAGGATACTATCTTCTCGCTCATCTCTCTGGGTTAATTTGGTTCGGCTGTATTTAATTCCAAAAAATTCGATATGGTCGGTTCAAGACACGTTTTCTCTTGGCTCTTGGACATGGGAGAAATTGCTAAAGTACAGAGATCTTGCGGCGTCATTGTGTAAGGCCAAAGTCTACAATGGTGTTTCAACTTCGTTTCGGTACGATCGGTGGATGCCACTTGGAAGATCTATTTATCGCTCAAAAGCCATTTGATTCTTCTATTATGAAAGATAAGACAAAGTCTTTCGATTATGCCTATTTACAAATTTTGACAGTTGTAATTTCAACTACAACATTTTGGCGCTAGAGGGAGGGGGATAGGCAAGTGTAACTCCGACACTAAAGATCCGCAGTGGAAGACAACTATAATGCTGTCCAGGAAACCTTTCACAAGGTTTCCAACAATTTGACAACAAAGGTCAGTGGTGCAATGACCACAATGAAAGAAAATGCGGAAAATGGCCGCTGAGCAGGCATAAATGTCTCAATCAATCCTTGAGCTTCACTCAGAAGTGGCACGTCAGCGTGACCTGCCACCAAAGGGTGTTTCACTAACACCCAAGACCGTATTGCCTTCAGGAAAGGGTGGAGACGGAGTCTTGCCCTCGGGATCGCACAACCTTGGGACATGACTTTTCCACCAAGGTCAGAACAGCAACAGTGTGCCAGTGCCTCCAGGAGGTGGGAGTCAAGTCGATCCCGCAAATCTTCTTCCACCACCACCTCTTGGCTCGCTTAATACGCCTTTACAGAACCATGACCATAGAGCCATCCCGACCCCGCAGTACTAGCAGAGGAGTGGTCAATGACAGTTTGGTCCGCCACTGATGGGAAGTCACAGCCAGTCTGTCAGCAACCCAAGAAGGGATCATGATCCCACGATTTTGGAGTACTTTTACGGACGGCAAGCTCGAGAGTCCACAATGCAACAAGCACGACGCCCGAGATCAACCGTGTAGCTGAAGAAACTAAGTGCACTATGTTCTCAGAACGAATCGAGAATACACCAATCAAAGACGTGGGAAAACTCAGACTCCCTATCTATAAAGGGAAGACATATCCCATATCTCACTTGACCGCATTCAGGATCGCGGTTGGAAGGGCACACTTCAATGAATATGAGAAACATGTGCAAGCTTTTCGCTGAGCATCTCGCAGGACCTACCCTCTATTGGTTCTCTTTAATGGAAGAACGACCAATCAACAATTTTTCTCAGCCCTCAGCCAGTTTTCTGAAGCAATATTCGGTGTTCATTCAAAAGACTGCCTCTAGAGCAGAGTTATGGGCCCTCTCACAAGGACCTTGGGATTCGCTTCGATCATACATCACCAAATTTAAAAAGATCATTGCCAGAATGCATGTCGTTCATGACGAGACGTCTTTGGTGGCCTTAAAGATATGACTATGGCATGATTCTAAGTTTAGAGATGACATCGTGGTCAACGAGCCGGCGATAATCCATGGTGCACTTCATCGAGGTGCGAGTTGGGCGACAGCCGAAGGCGAGCGCAACGCTTTGGCATAGCACTACAGGTTCGAAGGTTCGAAATCCCAGTCTACGGGAAATCTAGGTACACCCCGAAGTGATAGAAGGGATCTGCACGAGGATAGGAGCCAAACCGGAGGCCTGAATACTTATGCGGTTCAAAAGGAATCAAAGAGAAGTGTTGATAACAGGCCCTCGAGGTCCGATGGCACGCTATGGAGAGTTATGGAAGCATAATGCGACTATCACCAGGGATACGAACATTCAACAGTGAAGTGCTACAGGTTGAAAGACATACTTGTAGACATGTACGCGGAAGGAAAGTTTCGCGATGAGCTCAAGCCTGCAGAGTATGAGCTTCGCGAAGTCAAAAGTGATAATCCCGTACCCCCGAGACCAAATGACGAAACTCCGGATGAGCTCGAGCCCGCGGAGTAAGAGCATAGCCAAAAGAAGAAAAGAATCAACTTAATCATATGAGAGTCAAAACTCTATGGAAATACGACCTTATCGATCAAAAGACACCAGCGACGTGCGGATAAGGAGAAAGAAACAAATAGAGGGAGGGCTATTCCCCGAAGCGGAGATATCCTTCTCCGAGAAGGATCGTTTCGATAACGAGGCTTTCGAGGATGACATCCTGACTGTAAGTCTTGATATTGGAGCTAACTGTGAAGTTTCTTGAATTTTGATTGACATAGGGAGTTCAGCTGATGTCATATTCTTGAAGACTAAACCAAATGGGGATAGAGAAGTTAGATCTCCAAGGTCTGAGGTCAAAACTCACGGGGTTCAGTGGCGACACTACAACTTCAATCAGAGCCATTTAATTACTGGTGTCAGCAGCCATAGTGATGAAAATGGTTAACTTCACTGTAGTGGATCGTGAGACTCCCTACAACGCAATCTTGGGAACGCCTTGGTTAAGTTTGATAAGGGCAGTGCCTTCGACTTATCATCAGTGCATCAAATTTCTGACTTCAGAAGGAATCAGAGTCATACGCAGGGTGAAATCAGTTTATCCTAACTGATGAGATCTTGACTTCGCGGAGAAAACTACAGACAAAAGTTGTCAAATGGCTAAGTAAAAATATCCCAAAGTGCTAAGAGAGATAAAATGAACTACGAAGTGGCTTGATCCCGAAATGGATACTTAGGCAACTTGCGAAGTCAAGTGCAGCTACTAAAAACAAAACAAGTCTTTATTCAATAAGAATAAAGGGGGGCTCTAACGCCAGGTAGAAATTGAATTGCTAAATTATCATATCGAAAACAATTTTCTACTCGTGTCTTGTTAGGAAAAATACATGATGTTGGTGAAACGATTGGAAGGAATTTCGCTTCGAAGCCCATCAGTCATCTTCCCCGCCACAAGCAATGAAGGACGAACACCTCTCCTCCACTTCTTCGTTCCTCTCCTCTAGCTCTTCATCCTTCTCCTCCAGCTCTTCATTCATCTCTTCGAGAGGATGGGAGAACTTGATGAGGAGAGAAGAACATCTCGGAAGACTCCCCCTCCTTCTTTCCCTTTCAGAAAGAAGAAACAGTCCAAAAAAGTAGAATACATTACTAAGACCTGAGTCATCTGCTACTCGAGCTTTTTTCCACATCTCGGAAAAAGAGATCTCTTCCCAGGAGTCTCGTTATAGGACATAGTTGACGTTCGAAATTCTTAGGATAACTAAGGAGATGAGCAAATTAGGAAATGCGAGGCAAAATAAAACAGGTAAAATTTTATTCAAAAGAAATCAAAAATTCTACCTCGTCCTCGAGAATCGGATTTTGTAGAAAATTCCTCGAAACACAATTCATAGAGGCCACTCTCAAAGCTAGACCCGACGGATCTGGTGGTTGCAACACATGATCTATCATCTAAATTGAAAGGTGTGAGATCATCGACGAGGAAGATAAACAAAAAGCAAGGGAAAAAATTATTTCAAAAAAAGGAGTATTCTTGAAGTCTGAGGGAGAATGAAGGGCTAAAACGCCTTAAATACACAAACAAGTGAACTCAAGAGGCCTTTTGGGAAGAGGGGTAATTAATACACGATAAATAATGAGAGAAATTCTTCGGATTCCCCAAAAGTCGAATATTGCCCAGAGTCAAAGCAATCAATATTGGGAGACCTCACACGACTCGGTGAAAATCAAACGACGTGAAAAAGGAGACCAATCACTTTGCATGGATCAATCAGACACATGGATAAAATGTGAAAACCCTACAAACAATGATTCTCCCCTCATGTTACGGGATAATTATCACCCCATACTACGGTAAAAGGGAGTAGCGCAGTCAAGATCAGTTCATGTTCTCACCTCATGCTACGGTAAAAGGAAGTAGTGCAATTGAAGATCATTTTGAATTCTCACATCATGCTATAAAAATAGTAGAATTTTCTAAAAGAAATTTTCATATATATATGTTTGTTAATTACAAGGGTTCGAATCCCGACCGATCCCTGAGTCCGAATTCGTTTACATCGAAAGGAGGAAGGGAAATGTTCTCCAATGTGGCCCTGAGTCGAGGGATGGTTCCCTCAACACGGGAAGCTTTGTCATCAAAATTGGCAATTTTCCCCTTGCAAATGTCTGAGAGCAAGGAGAAATTGGTTTGGGCTTGGCTATACAGCTGCAACTTCGAGTTGGCGTCCTCGAGACATCAAATAAGGGCCTGAGCTCGGAGTAAAGCGGGATTGAACGAGGCTATGGTGGATTCTCTTCCGGGTTGAAAAGAATAAGTTTTAGCTTCTTCCATCTCGAGGGAATGAATCAGATCCTTCTCCTTCAGCATCATCTCTAGCTCTGAGGCTATCCTCTCGACTGCAGCAAGTTTTTCCTTTAGAGTTGCATCAGACTCCATTAGGTGATCTCTTTCTTCGCGAAGGGCAAATTCCATCTGTGGGACAGTATCCCTCGATCCAGCAGTACGGATTCATAATCACCAAAGGCATCAGGTGCCATAGAAAAAAGCTGGAAGACCAAGAATATTAGAACGAAAAAAAGGGTTTATGCGAAAGAAAACTACGAACCTGACCATAAACTCCGTATAGTGACAAAAATTGTTGATACTCCGTCTCAGAAAGCTCATTGATCGAGGGGATCAAAAGAATTCTGAAGATATTGATTGACTATCAGTGCACTGACATTTTATATTGGGTTTTTCTTGATTGAGTTAACAGTACAAAAATGAATATGACTTTAGTACTTTACTAGTTGAAAAAACCATATATAGAAAGTATTATTCACAACAAAATAAGGTGAAATATTATTAAACTCATCATAAAGTTTAATTTGCTGTCGTGATTGCTCTTGACGTCTCTCAGCATCCACTGGAAGGAATTATTCCCACTGATTTGTTGCGAATACTTCAATTTATTCCAAAAAAGAACTAAGAAAAATATTTTAAAATAGCATAAAAATTAGTTTTTTTCTAAATCTAACACACTAAATTTAAAATTTTAATAGTAGCATAAATAATTATGTGGAAATATTTGTTTATACAAAAGAAATTCAGACTAAAATTTAAAAATTATGCTTGGATTCCTTATTTCTCATTTAGGTTTTGTTTTTTTCTTATTAAAAAAGATTTTGAAACATTTTAATATTAAATTTGTGTTCTTATTAACAATAAAAATTTGGAACAAAAATTTAAAAATATGAGTACGAAAATTTGGACAATTGCCTAAAAACTAATTTATAAAATTGTAGTCTCGAACGAGTACGAAAAGGTCAATATTTTGACCTTAAGTGAAGAAAAGAACAGAAGAATCGGTCCGACACCGACCGGCTGTTCCTGCCTCTAACCATTACACGACAAAAATACCAACACACGTGTCTCTACTCCTTCACTTTCTTAATCTCTTTCATTAACCACTTTTGATACCATCAGTCACCCACCAATTACGCTTTAATTTAATTTAAATTAAATACAGAATTCGGGTAAGTAACCATGTATTCTATGATCATCTACAATAATCAAGGAAATAAGAAAATTAATGATAATAAGCATCATATAAACTTTAGACAGCAGAAATCAAATCTTGGAATCTCAAAAACACTATAAAACTCATATAAAATCTCCACCGTCCATCGCTACTATCAATTCCAAATAACATAATAAATTAAATACAGAAAAAGGACAAACAATGAACCCAAAACAATTCCTACTGAATCTATCCGACGGATCTATAGCATTCTACATGAACAAAGCGGCGACAACGGCGACTCCGGCGAAAGATCCGACAACGGCGATTCTGTTCACTGAAGCGGCGCTCGGAGAGTCAGTATTGGGAGAAATAGACTGAGCAGGTCCCGAGGGAACATTTTTGCTGGGAGCTCCGGCAGGGGAGAGAGGCGTCGGAGGAGCTGGCGGAGAGGTGGCGGTGGTCGGAGAATCAGTCGGCGGTTGACTAATCGGAGCGGTGGTAGGAGCTGGGGGAGGCGGAATGGTTGAGGGTGAAGGTGCTGGTGTGGCGGCTCTTGGAGATTGGACCGGTGGTGGAGTGACGGGGAGGGGAGATCTAGTCGGAGCTGGTCCCGGAGCTTGCGCGATGGCGGATGAGGCCACGAGAGTGAGGAAGAGGAAAACGACGACGGATGTGGAAGCCATTGTTTTCGTAGTGGTGAGACTTTTTTTGTTGTAGGAAGAAAAATATTTTTAAGAGAGATTAGTAACTTAAGTCTGATTATAGAGAAGCGAAAGACAAAAGTGGGTTTATATAGTGGAGGGTTAAGTGTAAACCTTTGAATTTTCTTGGAAATTTCACAGCTACATTTTAGATTTAGAGTTTCCTTATTTTATTTATAAATATTTAACAATTCAAACATAATCTTTCTTTGTTTGTTTTAAGACAATGTGTTGTAAAACAATTTCTTGCTAAATTGTATTAAGTGTAAATACTAAATAAAAATATTTATTTTATTATAAGGTGTAAAGGTTTATTTGTTAATGTATTTTTATTTTATTTAGTGAATACTAAAATTTTTAAAGTTATTTAGCTTATATGGAAAGAACATAATTAAGAATAAATAAGGAAACATATGAATGTAGTATATTTGTTTAAATTCTTTTTCCTCATAACCTTCCTTTTCATTGTATTTTTTTTATCAAGTCCTTTTGATTGTATTATATTTCTATATTTGTTTGCAAGTTATCATAGTTTTGTCTATCTAAATAATTGTGTGTGTGTGTTTTTTTTTGTAGATACTCGTAATAAATTTAGCATACTTTTTAAATAAAAGAAAATTAGCATAAGAATGAACCCAAAATTGTTTAATTGTTTTTGTAATTGTTTTCATATAATTTGTAGTAGATAATAATATTCTAGACGACAAAAAATAATGAACATGTGGGAGTATAAATCTCGATCCAGTAAATAAATGCCCATTAAACAAGCGGTTAAAAGCCCAGAGAAGTTGGAGACAAATACGAAGTGGAGGACCGAGTTGGAATGCACGCGGGAGTGACTTGCGGTCAAAGGGTAATAAATGCTAATCTATCGGTCAACCCAGCAAAAACCAAAGACTCGTTCAAACCGGTGATTAAAAACGTATGAATGTAACGGCCGTATCCACATGATTATTGCCATTCATGGCAAATCAAGCTGAGAAAATGACAACGTTAAACACAGACTCAAAGTATAAAAGCAAGAGCAAAGACAATGAGCAAAGACAACTTCTTCCACCCATAATTAGCACTACACACTCGGTACTTATCAATTCTTTGCTCTTGTTCTTGTGTAAACACTTTTGAGGACGAAATATTAAACTCGTTTACTCCCGCATTTCGTCTCTAGAATCACATTTGATTCGTTCAATTCACTCCGATCAATAATCTTTTTGTTTATTACTCAAAAGTCATTTGAATCCTTCTGTTATTTAAGATAAACCAAAATCATTCGATAATTCATATTTACAAATTTTGACTGTCATAATTCTAGCTACAACATAATCCAAAATAAATTTAGCATTTAGTCCGGCTTTGGGTTTTGGGTTTTGGGTTTTGGTTTTTGGTTCTGGTAACCAAATAAGGGTAAATTTAATAGCACAAATAAAATGGGACAAAAGAGATAAAATAAGGAAATTCATAGAACCATTTGCGATCGTAATATTAAGGCGGACACGTGTTTAGAGAAAGAAGCCAAGATGAAATCTAAGCCGTTGGATGGATTTGGTGAGTCATCGCCGACCACAACAATAACAACGCGCTGTTTTCGATAAGGAATGGGCGACGTTCTAACTCTGGCAGACTTTTCCTTAACAAAGAAAAACTCTATGCATGCTTTCAAGATTAATTATTTTTTATTACGGATGTGAGATTAAAATATGGGTCCAATAAATTAGGTTTAATAAACAAATGGTAAAAAGGTCTGGCGAAGTTAAAGAAACCGAACGGAGTCAAATGAGCAAACGAGGTGACGGGCCGAGTTAAAAGGCCCACCAGAGTGAAAGTCTATCGTCAAAAGGGATTAAATGCAGAACCGTTAGTTAACCCCTACGAGACCAAAGACTCGTTCAAACCGGTGAATTAATGCGTATGAACGTAACAACTAGAGCCAAGGAATTAAAGACTATTCATGGTGAATCAAGCGGAGTAAACGGTAACGTTAAACATGATTTCACAGTATAAAACAAGGACAAGGGCAAGAAGTAAAGAAGGAGAATCGAACTCTCGACACACACACTCAAACACTTAGTTTTTTGTAGCTTTTCGGCTATTTATTTGTTCTTGTTCTTGTAAAATCACCCTTGAGAATCGAAATACTAAATCCAGTTTACCCCACAAAAACCTTGTCCAAATCACTTTTGAATCATGTTTGATCTCGTTGAGCAACAAACTTTCTGTTTATTGTTCGATAGACCCTCGTTTCTTCTCTTATTAAAGATAAGCCAAAATTCTCTGTTTATTCCTATTTATAAATTTTGACTGTTGTAATTCCAGCTACAACAATTTGGCGCTAGAAGAAGGGGGATAGGCAAGCTAGACCCGTCACAAAAGATAAGCCATGTAGCAAGATCTCGCGGTCCTTTGACTCCCACTCAACATTATTATCCCATCCAAAATTGGAATTTTACCGAATTGGTTGAAGACAGAGGGTACCGCTCTCATAGAATTTATCCATGGGGTGCCAAGGATGGCAGTATAAAAATGGATGGTCCTACCATGACTAGGAAGTTTGTAAGCAAAGCTTTCCATCAATCCGGATACGTAGTTCTACCGTTCCGAGAGTGATAACCGTCTTGCAAGTGAACCCGATTAATTTCTCCAGTTTATGGTGCGAGTCGTACGCATCCATTTGTTCCATGGCCTCGGAGAAAATTATATTCACCAAGCTTCCGGTATCTATCTACTAGGATTCTTGGGACATAATAGTCTCCAATTTCCAGAGTCAATACCAAAGTGTCATCATGCAGTTTGTTTAACAAACGCGCATCATTTTCACAGAAGACAACTCTCTGCGAGAATTGTCTCAGAGGTCTAGTCAACTAATTGACATGTTCTCGAGGTCACCCGTTTGATAAAATTAACCTTATTTGCAGGGGAAATTTTTCCAAAGTCCCGCTTTGCCGCGGTGAATTTATCAAGTCAGCGAACTCGCCAACCGAAATCCTTTCAAACAGGATTGTTTTCAACTTCCAACAATATTTAGTGTCATGCCCCCACACACTGTGGGCCTGACAATAAGCCTTCTCATCATGGCTTACTCTTCTTACCCCATCGTCTGGGAGATTAGTCAAATGGGCAATTGAGCTCAGTGAGTACGATATCGAGTATAAACCTTGGACTGCAATCAAGTGGAGGTCCTGGCAGATTTCGTAATAGAATTGGTTGTACCGGAAGGGATGACACGCCTTAATTTTACCTTCACTATGAAGTGAAGATCAAACCAAAGCGGCGAAGCTTCAAAGTTTATAAGCCTCAAATAAAACCACAAGTGAATGATCACCGCGATAGTATTTGAGGGTCGATCCCAAGGGAACTAAAATTACACACTAGAGATGCAAGAAACAAACTAATATAAAGCAGTTGATTTTCAACCTAAGAAAGTAAAAATCCAATAAAGTAAACCAAGAGAAAAGTGTTGGACCATGGACTTAACTATCATAAGAATGAGCTAACAATAAAAGAATGATGCCAAAAATTGAATTAAGCCCCATCCTAGAACATGGAATTCACAAATATGACTAATCCATTTCCATGACACTAATCACTTCACTAATTACCTAATTGACATAAACTTTTGTTCGCAATTAGATAATCAATGAGCATTAAGAAAAAATTCCATTAGTCCACTAAACACACTAATCATCAACTCCCGTTGGCAACCTTTTTCACAAACACCTTCTAGGCATGAAATGCCTAAGTTATAGATTTTGATTTAGCAAAGTCAAAACTAGCATTAAGAGCAACATAAATGAAGGATCTAACAAGATGCAACCTAAATCATCATCATTTAACCATCAAATCATCGTAATCTAGCCTAACCCATGATCAAACTAAAAACTAGTTATTAAACATAAAGAAAGGCAAAAGAAAAGACATAAACATAAAGATAAAAGATAGAGGTTGAAGAATTATTCACTAGAGTGGCATGATAAGGTGAAAATCAATCCAAATACATCAAGAGAAAAGTTTGGATCTAAATCCAACTCTAGGGAGAAGAAAACTTGCTAAAAAATTAGGTTTAGAATGCTTAAATAGGAAATGGGGCGAACCGGGTCAACCCAGGACAAACCGGGTTTGACCTGGATATTTTCTACTCGAAATTGCCTGATCGACCACTAGATCGACCTGGTGGTTGATCGTTTCTCCCCTGCATCTAAATCCAATCGACTGATTGCATGCCCGATCAGATTCTTCTGTCGCGTCTGATCGACCTCCTGATCGACCTGGAGGTCGATTGGAGCTGCTTCTTCTCCTTTATTTGCTCTTTATCACTCTTAGGCCAAGCCTCCATGCTCTTCTAACTCCTTGGTACCTAAATGTATGTAAAATATGCAAAACATGCCATGTTAATGCACCATACACACTCTAATACTCTAAAATGCAAGACAAGGAGAAAAAAGACTCAAAATGCATGATTATGATACAAAAGGATGCAAAGTGTGAAAGAAACAATGGGAAAAACAATGTTAGAATGATGCAAAATCCACATATATCAACTCCCCCGGACTTGCTCTTTGCTTGTCCTCAAGCAAACAAGAAAGAACAAATCGGAAGAGAGGTTTGACTGCGGGGGCTCATAACCAAAAGAACTTAGCAAACATTCGATATGATCACCTTGAATAATACTAACATGTTGCAAAAACAAACACTCAATTCACTCTAACTCATTAAAGGCTTATCGCAACTCTTAATCTTTTTTCTAAACAATAATGTCTCGCACCTACAAGTCCTCTTCTCAACCAACCCTCACATTCATTTGATCTTTTTCAATTGTGATCTCACAAATGGGCAAGTGATCAAGTCCAATCGATTTGGAGAAAAAGGCTTTTAGCACTAAGATGTGAGTGCAAAGAGGCTTATTCTTTATGGGTGGCTTACTCTCAAGAAAACGAAATGCTATCTGTTATATCTGTTATGCAAAAGCAACGAAAACTAGAAACAATTTATGCATACAAAGTTTAGCTCACATTGTTCTACCCCTTCCTAGCAAAACATTCTACCCAAATGGTGATCCCATTTTCTTTTCTTATTCTTTTGAAACTCATAAAACCCCCCCCCCCCCAGCCATTTTGGCTAAATCAAAACTCCTTTTTAAACCCCCTTTTCGTTTCCAAACTCCTAGAGACATTTTCATTTGACCCATCTTTTCTTTTCTTTCTATTCTCCCTAAACATTTCTTTTCTTTTTAAACCGTGGAGAGTGTTTTTGTTTTCTTTTCTTTTCATAGGGTCTTCGTTCAAGTTCTTTCTCTAGAGTTTGCTTTTTCAACCAAGGGTTCTTTTTCTTCTTTTACTTCTCATCTCACTTTCTCTTTTGAGCTCATGTTCCCAAACCCCGAAATCTTGAGCTCATGTTCCCAAACCCCGAAATCATTCATTCCCTTTTATCCCCTTCCTAATGATAGCCATTTTCATTGAACAACTTAGGCTAACTAAAAATGAAAGCTAACCTTTGTTGTTCCCAATACTTACAAGATTTTACACACAATATCATTATCAAGAGGCCTCACTTAACTAAATATCAAGGGGTGGAAAGAAAACGGTTAAGGTTAAAGGTGGAGAAGCATTCTAAAGATGAGAATGACCACTCGGGTTATTAGAGAGTGGTAAAAAGGATAAGATAATCCAAGTGTTTGTTTGAACCATGGTTATGTATCACAAGCCCATAAGTGAGAGAATTAAGTTCAATTAAGTCCAATATCAATGGGTTGGTTTTTAATTAAACAAGCATTTACAAGACAAAGAGTTAAGAGTGGAGAGATCCAAGCAAAAAGTTTTCAAGTTTCAAAAGGTTGTTCAAGCAAGATGATTATATTACTAAGGGTATCATATCGAGTTTTAAGCTAAGTCTTTACAAGGTGGTTTAAATCATTGTCTCATATGCATATGCAATACAATCTTATATGCTTCTATACTCAACCCTAAAGAAGAAAAAATATGCAAAAATGGAAAGCTACAAGATTTCTTTTTGTTTCCTTTTTCAAAAAAATTTCAATTTTTTTTTATTTTTATGCAATAGGCTTTAAACAATGTATGACTCAAACCACACAAGACAACGAAAATAAGATAAAATACACAATGTCAAAACACAAGAACCTCTCCTCCGGACTTAAATTAAATCGTCTTAGTGTGAAATGAGTCCAAAGAGAGAGTAAAACAAACACAAACAAAAATGGTATGTACAATGGAAGAAAGTGGTACCTTGGAGCAATGAAAATGAGGAACTTGGTCCTCCTTATTGATGCTTTTTTTGCGTCTCTAGCTTGACAAATGATAGGCTTGGGAGAGTTTCCAAGGGTGTGTTTAACGTCGCTAGCTTGACGGTTGTTTCCTCTTGTTCACTCTCTCCTTGAATGTTTCCTTTACTCCTAGTTGTACACCTAAAAGATCAAGATCACAAGAAAAGTGAAAAGATTAGCAACAAAAGAAAATAAAAATGCTCTAGTCTCAATTTGAATCCTAACTCTAATGGCAAACGTTTAGTTCTCCGGCAACGGCGCCAAAAATTGGGTACGCCTAAATTTTACCGCCACTATGAAGTGACGGTCCAACAAAGGCAGCGAAGCTTCAAAATTTATAAGTCTCAAATAAAACCACAAGTGAATGATCACCGCGATAGTATTTGAGGGTCGATCCCAAGGGAACTAAATATTGCAACAATAAAGATGCGAGAGGCACAAACTAATCTAGAGCAATTGTTTTTGGTTTTTATGTATTTTATAATCTAAGAAAAGATAAGAGAATAAAATGCAAGAAGAAAAACAAGATATAAGCATTGGACCATGAGTTTGGCTATCATAAGAATGAGCTAACAATCAAAGAATGATGCAAGCACCATCCTAGAACATGAAATTTACAAATATGACTAATCCATTTCTATGGCACTAATCACTTCACTAATTACCTAATCAACATAAACTTTCGTTCGTAATTATATAATCAATGAGCATTAAGAAATAGTTCCAATTAGTTCACTAAACAACCTAATCATCAACTCACGTTGGCTAGGTATGTAAAGCTCATAAAATGTTTGGTTCAAACATTTTTACAAACACCTTCCGGGCATGAAATGCCTAAGTCTTGGATATCAGAAAATAATATTCTAAAGCGATTGTACGATGGTATTCGAAGTGTTACGAGCAGAAACCACAAAATTAAAGTTGGGCTAATATATCAGAACGATTTTGGCATGGAAAATGAGGTTTGGCGAAGTTTCAGGTTTCAGAAACGAGAAATGTGCGGATGTTCTAGCTCAAACAGGTCTACGGGATAGATCGAAATGTAATATCTTCAATTTTTATCCGTTATTTTTTATTTATTCTGTATAACTCTAAATTTGTAAACAGTTTCTAAATGTTTCATCGAATGACGTTGAAAAAAATAGAGCAAAATGGATGGGATGAAATTGCGGGTATTATATATTACTTTCGACCTTTAAGTCTTATTAATTGCTAATCCATAGCTGGATATATAATGTGTACTATCTCTTGTATAACTTTTCATAGAAGTAGTAAAAAACTAAACATATGTGTTGTAGTTGGAATTATAACGGTTAAAATTTGTAAATATGAATAATCGGAGGATTTTGCCTTATCTTTAATAACAGAAGAATCGAAAGACTTTTGAGCAATGAAAAGTAAGTATATTTCTCGGAGCAAACTAAGTGGATCGATCAAGAAGCGATTTAGACTAGAAATGCAAAGTAAAATGAGCTTGGTATATCGTCCTCGAAAATGTTTTTCACAAGAACAATAACAAAGAATCGATATGAACTAAGTATGTAGTGCTAATTGTGAGAAGAAGAAGTTGTCCTGCTCCTTGTCCTTACCCTTGCTTTTATACTCCGAGTTCGTGTTTAACGTTGTCATATACTCCGTTTGATTCGCCATGAATGGTCTTTTATTGGAGGATTCGCCCATTACGTTTCGGCGTCTATAATCGCCGGTTTAAATGAGTTTTTGGCCGTTACGGGTTGACTAATGAATTAGTATTTATTTACTTTTGATCGTTAATGACTCTGGAGTGTCGCATGGGCGGATGTAGTAAGCAAAATAAAATGAAATTCATAGGATAAATGGCAAAATTTATATGTTGTCCCAAATGATTTTTGGTTCAATTTATATGTTAGTCAAAATGTGCCCCCGCTAAATTTTTGTTCTAGATCCGCCCCAGGGTGTGCTTTTCAGCTCGGTTCCTCTTCTCATCTATGTCTTTCACTTCTCTTGGTTTTTTTACAATTGCTTAGTGGATCTAATTTATTGAGTCGGGATTTTCATACGGAAAAAGTATTCTTATTTTTAAATATATTACCATTATCTCGTATCGTTTCGAACTGTATTACTATTTTTGTTTTTTTTGGCTGAAAAGGTATTACTATTTTTTATCGCTATTTTGTATCATAAAAGAAGAAAAACTGTACCACCATGTTCCCAACTAGCGATTAATACTTGGTAATACCAATTAATTTTAAAAAAATTCGTTTTGCAACTGAATCAATAATTTGAACCTCGAATGCTCCTTGTGCCTTTGGTGTTACTACAGTGATTTTTTTTCCTAAAATTATTTACTGATTCTTTTAAAAATTTAAAATAATAATGATTGGATTTTTCGACGGTAGCTGTACGACACGTTTTTGGGTGCGTAAACTTATTCAAGATACGAAAAATTATTGTATCTTCTAATCACTTGTAGAGCTTCTAAAAATTAAAACCAATAAAGCAACTTTTAGACAGGAAGAGAGAGATTAGTAACAATAATGCTAAAAAGTCTTGACCAAAGTAATATAGACGTAACGTATTATAGACAAGTCCTACTCAAGACGAAACGAAATGTATGAAAACCGAAATCTAAAAAGTCAAGAAGAAGGTGGATCTTGAAATATTGGAAGAAAAATCCAACAACGCGTAGATGAAGTAACACAAATCAACGCTCTCTTTCAACAAGGAGATCAAATTATATAGATCGTTTTTTTTTGTGGAATATGAGTGAGAAAATGCTAATTTATTTAATATTCTATTAGGTGGTTGGTACGTATGCATATCGGAAATGAGATTTTTGATGTAAATAAATTAAGTAATATTTAATAAAATTTATTTATAATTTATTATAAATTAAATATATATGATTGATAGAATTTAGAATGTTTTTAGTGCTTAAACTTACTAGATTAGAACCCGCGTATACACGATTTTATAGTTTAATATTTTATACCTCATGAAAAAGAAGCTATAAACGAAAAAGAAACTATAAACGAAAAAATGGAAAACAAAATTAGACCTTCCGTGAAAATAAATAATATTAGGTTGACACTGCCAACGCGAAACCACCTATAGAAAAACCTAACAATTATTTATTCATTTTGATTCTCCTATTTTTTATTCCATTATTTGGTTTTTAATTAAATTTTGTCACATATTTCCAAATATTTTTTTTTATTCTTATTTGAATGAAATTTCATTTGTATTATTTAAACATTCATATTTTTCTTTTTCCATACAAAACCATAATGATTTTTTTATTATTTTTAAATTATCTTTACCTATTAAGATAAATATAAATTTTCTAATTTTTCTGTTTAGTAACTTTACCTTTTAAAATTCGGAATCGGTTATAAAACTTTCCAAAAATTTTTATTCTTTTTTTTTTTAATTCTTATCTTTACCTTTTAATTATTTTTTTCCAAAAATTTTATTCTTATTTTTTTAATTAATCGGTTATAATTTTTTTTTTAGTAGCCTTACCTTTTAGGTTATGAATCAATTATAAATTTTTCTTTTATTATTAATATTATGTGTCAAAATCTAATTGAAATTTACCTTTTAGGATTGGAATTTTTTTGTACAAATATCAGAATCTGATCGATTGACTTGATACATGTCATGGTCAAGTGAGTTA
The DNA here is from genome assembly GCA_002933915.1 of Eutrema heterophyllum. Taxonomy (NCBI): domain Eukaryota; kingdom Viridiplantae; phylum Streptophyta; class Magnoliopsida; order Brassicales; family Brassicaceae; genus Eutrema; species Eutrema heterophyllum. Next base: position 2,074,929 of record PKMM01048745.1, on the reverse strand, counting down.
ATAACTTTGAAACATTAAGCTTTATATAATATGATACATATGTAGGAAATTAGTGCGTGTAAAACTATATTTTTGATATTTTGAGTGTTACATTAAAAATTATGAGACGTTATTTCCGTTTTGTAACATTGATATTTGTGTTGAAATAAAACGCAAACGATGGATAACAATATGTAAAATTAATTTCTTATTTCACGAAAAAATCTTATTATATAAAGTTGAATGCGTTCAACGTTAGCGTGACACGTAGGATAATTCTAATTCATTATATCGTGACATGTGTTATAATTAATTTAGATTGTGACATATTTCATTATAATAATATAAAATTTCCTATTATTAATTATTTGTTTTTATAAAAAGATAAAATAACAAAAAAAGAATTGATTTTTAATAAATAGAAATTATACAAATAAAAAAAAATAAGATAAGTAAGAGAAAAAGTCATGTGACACTTTATAAATTAAAGAATTCTCAAACATGTCACAAGAATTCAATTTCAAAAGATAACATATCTTTTCTTTTTTTTTTAAATTTGATGTTTATTTGTTACTTAGAGCCAGCTTTAACTTATATAAGATTTGAAATCTGTTTTTGGAACCCTCTCACTCATCTAGAAGAATTTAGGCTTATGGGTAATGTTGGAGATAAATAATTAATTTCTCTTAGGACAAGTGAATCACGGGATGACACATGTAATAGTCGAATAGACAACCACTTATCATGAAAGTGTGCCACTTAGAGGGGGTTTGATTACAAGGTTAGGTTGTCAAACCATATGACATATTAGGACATGCTATGTTCAGACCTTTTCCCAAAACCATTGCCCGAGTAGCGGGAGTGAGAAGTAAGGAGATGAGTGATCCCGAATTGAAGGAGAGTCACCTTTTTTCTGAGCTCGTCAACTCGTGCCACGTAATCTGGAGAATGCAGAATTAGGGAGATGAGTGATTCAACAGGAACAATTCTACTTCCCGATTACTTCAACAAAAACCGGGTAGAAATGTCGGGAAGGTAAAGTCATAAACAACCAGATAGCAATACCCGATAAGGTAATAATAACCTAATATCCCTCAAAAGGATATCAGGAAAGGTAAGAGAAAACTCAATAGCCGTTTTTAAACGTTTATGTTTAAACGTTTTTTGTCCATAAGCATTTTGCCATATTTCGAAATGGTCGCGCCTAAGACTTAGTAAAATATTCGCAATGCTTTGTTTCAAGGACAGATGCATAAGTAAGCGACATCTCGTAGCACCTAGGGGAAAGTGTAGCATGGTGCAATCCGACCAAGGAGCGCTAAAACCGCTGAAGCAAGGTACAAACGACTCGGTATGTGACAGAGTCGTGGTTGGCAAGCCTCGACGCAAAGATAAAACACTCAAGTGCACCGTACCAAGCTCTAGCTCAGAAGATCCATGACCCGAACCAACATACAAAAATATGACACAATATACGACCCATGCCAGATATACTCTGTAAAAGTCCATGCATTCCCCAAAGGCAGGTGATGGCGTCTCTTTTGGTTGAGACTCTTAGGTTTTAAATTTATAAAACCATAGGTCTGCAAGTGCACATATGTGCGCTGTAGTACTTAGGGGTCGATCCACAAAATTTATGTCTGTCTGCAAAATCTGTAACGGATTAGAGTAAAAGTTTAAGACAAATATGATTTTTGGGATTTGGTGTCACGATTGGTATGCAAGCTAAAAGAGAATAAAAACGGATGTAAGCTATAAGAACTAGGAGTTGGGTTTTCCAGGGATATCGTAGAGGTTCAAATTGATTCAAACAAGATAACAAAGCTCATAAATGTTTCTAGATCAAAGTTCCCTCTGGAACACGAAATTATATTTAACCTACTTTCGTAGCGCTAAACACATATTCTCTAACAACTTAACTACTCAATTTTCGTTGGTAGTTACGCAGCAAATAACACAATAGATTCAAGTTCGTAAACGCTCACAATGCCCTATAATTATGTTTTTGTATCTTATAATAACACAATTGCTCTCCTAAGCTAGTTCCAATAAATAAATTCAGCACGTTAGTAGTTTTTTCAATCCTAAGATCAGTAGCTAATTCGCGACGCTAAATCCATGCAATAAGAACAAACTGAAAAGAAAGAACTTCTAGAAATCGAGCTAATTAAGTTCAATACTTGTTATCCCAATAAATCATGAATTCCCCTGTGAATAAACCCTTTAAACCCAACTATGAAACTACTCAGACATAATCATGCAAAGCAAAAACGTGGTTGATGATTGCATAATCGATAAATCAGAACAAAAACAAAATGATTCAAGGGAAATCCCTATCTCCCTAAACTAAGAACAAAGAACAAAAGTAAAAGAGTTTGGTAGCACAAAGTTAGGTTATGGTTGCCCACGAAAATAAAAGACCTAAACAACATATTTATATGTCTTGAGCTCTTCAAAAGTTGTTTAGGGTTATTCCTTGTCCAAAACGGCAAAGGATTTGAAGTGGGCTTGCAAACGAGCCTGGTTCAAAACGAAACTGTGCTGGCCGCAGGTAAAATATTAGATTTTAGTGGGATGTTTCGATTCTAGTGGTACGATACTTGAAGGAAACACCGAAACAAGGAATTATGCTTAGTTCTTCTGGTGGTATGTCTTTTTCTGGCTATTATGACTCTTTGAGTTGCTTGCCTCTTACACGTCGATTGTTAATTGGTTATACTTTTATTTTTGGTGGTTTTTATCTCTCGTGGAAAACATAGAAGGAAAGCACAATATTTTGGTTTTCTCCGGAATTAAGTTGAATATTGCTCCTAAGCCAATGCTGTAAACGAAGTTAAATGGCTCAATGAACTCCTCCATTTTTTTTGGCCCCAAGGAACATGATATCAACCCTCCATTCACCTTACAACAAATATCGTGATGCATCAACGAACAAAACACATAAAAATCGATTGTCTTTTTGTCTGTGATGTCGTCCAAGGTCGTCTCGTTACCCCAACCTATAATCATACGAAGGATTAATTTGAAGATATACTTACAAAATTTGACTATCTTCTTGTTAAGTTGCGCATTCACGATTGTTATAGTCCAACTCTTGAAGGAGAGTGTTTGAATGACCTTGTTCATGGACTGGATTAGAATAACTTTGTTTAGGATTAAATCAAACCTACATTTGCTTCTTGTACCCTTGAAAATATATGCCTTTGTTAAGAGATTGAATATAATAACACTTTCGCAAACTCTGACATTTTCAAAGCGGTTTGTGATAGCAAACAACTTCTTTTAGATAAAGATGAAAAAAAAGTTGAATCAGCATTGTCTCCTATGTAAATGTATCAAATACTTATTTGTTCTTTGGATCGATACAACATGTCGTTATGATTATACCTTTAATCAAAAGAAAACATATAATATCCTCATTTTAAAAAAATGTACTTTGTATAATTGTAGCACGTCAGAATTAAATAATATAGTTTATGTACGTACAAACCAGAAGAATTAAAAGTTATAAATTTTTTTAATATGTAAAATTATATATATAGATTTAAGTGTGTATATGAATTACAATGTTTCGGACTTTCTGCGCGCGCCTACCAGACTTGGAATTTTCTAGTCATTTCAACTGACCTGTACCACACCATCTCAGCCTTTAATAAATCCCTTTCACTCATCTCAACCGTTCATTCTCCTTTTTCTCGACCCACACGACCTGTCAACAAAAAACTACAAAAAAAGGTTCATCTTCAAACCTTCTCGGAAAATCACTAGAAACCTCCAACGAAAGATCATCAAATCTCATACCCAATCAATTTCTCTAATTAAATTTTTATATAAACACTTAATATTTCATCTACCTACCCAAGTAAATGAAGAAATGGCTAGCTTGAGCACGAGCTTGCTCGGAATAAGACGAGCGTCCAAGGCACAAGAGAAGATGAAAAACGCAGCGTTTTGTAAGAAGCACCCAAAGCATAAGCAATCACCTGGTGTTTGTTCTCTCTGTCTCAACGAGAAGCTCTCTATCTTCATCAAAGCATCTTCTTCTTCTTCTTCTTATTATTCTTCACGTCGACGAAAAGCCCGTCAAATAATATGCTCATCCTCAACTACTTCTTCTCTCTCCTCTTACTGTTCTTCCTCCGTCTCTTCTTGCCCGTCTCCTCTTATTGATCGGCGATGCTACTTGTTAATGGCCGGAGGTAGCAGGAGAGAAAAAGGGATTTCATGGATGACGAAAAGCCGATCGGTGGCTTATAAAGTGGATGAGGAGAAAAGAAAGAAGAATACGAGGAAAGGTGGTTTCTTTTTCGGTTTGGTGGGTACAAGTAGAGAGAACAAGAGAGTGTTGTAGATGATTAGATTTGATGGTTCTTGATTTTTTGTTTTAATTTATGTTGTGCTCCTGATTCTTTCATTCAGATTAATTGCTACGTATAGAAGACTAGCTAGATCAGTTTAGCCTTTTTGAGCTTCAAAATATTCGGTACGTGCAAGTGAGAAAACTTTTATAACCATGTGGATTACTAGTTCTTAGTTGTCGAGGAGTTCTTATGTTGGTCTAGGTCATGTATATTTCTCTCAAACGTGGAATTATCTAACCATTTTTTTGGTCAGTCGAAATAGTGTCATGCTCTTGACCCATTAGAAAACCTGGTAAGTGGATTACTCGACGACTACATTCACCCTGGAGGATTAGTAGGATGGTAAAAAACAAGGATCGTCCCTGGTTATCAAAAAAAAAAAAAAAATTAAAGTGGTTATGTAATCTAATTTATTGGTATTATTGTGATTAATTCCTCGAGTTTGTAGTTTAGTGGTAACATAAAATGTGTGCTAATCCAAATTTCATATGGATGTAGGATATATTGTGTGCTCTTAAATAAAAGATTTGGGAAAATGTTTTCGTTGTTGTTTTTATTCATGTTCGCACTCGCACACTTACTTGAAAGTAAACGTATAATAATTTGGGATAATATAAAAAGTAGGTGATATCCGCGCCAAATGCGCGAGGTAAAATGACTATTAAGAAAGTATCATATAATTTTAGACACAAAATCTATTATTATTATTCGGTATTCGAGATCTGCTTGTATATGTTAAAACATGTAATAATTTTTATCAACGTAATAATTATTTTTAACTATTTTCAAATTTACGATTACTTTATATATTAAAATTAGCGATTATTAATTTTTTTTTAAAGTACTTAACAACTTAACTTTTTTATAGTTTCACCCAACTTTTTAAAGTATGTACTTAACACCTTAAATTTTCTACTCTTATCATTTTGGTCATTTTTATCATATATTTCGGTGGTTTTTACTCATATTTATAACCAATGTGGAACTTTTAACACAAACTTTTTTCATTCATAAAGTGGGTAATACATGTTGATTTTAAAAAAATTAAATCATATCATATGCGAAAAATATCTGAAATTTTTTGTAATTATGTTAATCAAGTGATGATTTTTTTTTATATAATCATGTGATCAAACAAAGATGATATGAGAAATATAATGATTAAAATAATTAATATGGTATAATTGGAAGAAAAAGAGAGAGTACAATTGATTTATTTTTTGATTAGTTTAATCAGATATATAATTGATTTTCCAAAAATTTAATGTGTGTGGCATAATGTATATATTATACTAATTTAAACCTATTTTAGATTTGTTTTGATAAGTTTTCTGGTGTTGACATATCAACATGATATACCTGTAAATAACACGTCAATGCAAACTTAGTTTATAATAATATTTTTCAATTAATATATAAGGGATGGTCTAATCAATATGTTATTTTGCAAATAAAGAAAATGGAAGGTTATTTACAATTTGGCTATTTATATACACTATAGAAAACTAGATAATTTAACCTTGAATCAAAGGACTCTTCTCCAATTTGATTTAGAAAATCTTCTTCTATTTTTTTCTCTCCATGATATGCATTTCTACATACGATGATACGAAATACTTATGTCTTTGACAATTTCTCAAAAGAATAAGAAATATCTCCCATATTACGCAGAACGCAAATCTAAGGGAAGGGTGAACTTAGGTTAAAGCCCATGAAGCTGATGCTTCAGGCGCCAAATATTTATCAAATTTCAAAAACATGGATGTAGTCTTGTGGTAGAGTACTTTTGCTCAGTTTCAAAGACAAGCGTTTGATAATTGTAGTTTAAAGAATTTGTTTTAAGATTATGTTTTTCAGTGGGCTCAAATTGTTTTTTGCTTTAACCCATAATTAAATAAACTTCGGCCTGTCCCGAGCGGCCGAGCCTATGCAAATTCATGAACTCATACGTAATGTAAAATTTAGATAGCAACTACTTTTAGACGTTCACACTAGGTTTTGCACCACACGAACGTAGATATTCTTTTTAATAAAAAATTATATGTAATCAGTTATATTTATTGAGATATTACTTTGTTTATATTGGTGATTGTATTAATATATATAAAAAAAATTGCAACTTTAATCTCAGAAATTATATTTAGTTTTTGAGGTTTCAACGATCTTGTTTTGAATCTATGTATGTCTTATCTCAAGAACGTATTATTTGGTCGAATACTTATAAGTTAGTATACCAAAATCAACTAAAAAAGTACCAAAATAATCAAATGATATTTAATAAACATAGTTTTGACACAAAGATATAAAATTACACATCACTTCTTCAATCAAGAAAATAAGTTTGTCATCATTTTTAGTTTTATCCACGTTAACACAAAATTAATAAAGTTAAAGTTGTTCTCCTTCCCAATACAAATTGAAAAGCAAACTAACAAGCACAACTCTTGTTCCCAGACTCAGATTCATGACAACTTTAATTTTGAAACCAAGACAATAGATGAATATGGAATAAATTTTGAAACTAATTTAAAATCACAAAATATCGATGAACTAAATTTACCTTTTGTAAGTTTTATCTTGAAGAGGTAGAGGCCATACTTTTTTCTGGTAGCATATTGGTTGTGGTAACTTTTAAATGATTTTTCAATTATTATACCTCACTTCTTCCAATCAGAGTGAATAAACTTTTTCATCATATTCAGTTTCATTCTCGTTATATCTAAAAACAATATAAAATGAAGAAAGTTAAAAACCATTCTCCTTACTCAGCTACTTTAATTAATACAAATTTCCAATTTATTATACAAACCGAAAGCAAACTAATAAGCATAATTCTTGCCCTCATATTTATGAAAATATTAATTTTGAAACCTAGACAATAGATGAATCTGAAATGTTCTTTGAAACAAATTTAAAATAGCAAAAAATCGACAAAGTAAGTATAATTTTTGTAAGTTTTATCTTGAAGAAGTAGAAGCTGAAATTTTGTTTGATGGCATATTGGTCGTGGTAACTTTTCAATGGTTATTCGATGAGATCATAACCCTAAGCGATATGATGATGAATTATTTTCTCTCATGCTTAGGGGTCATTGCAAAGAATATTGAAGTAACAAACATTATTTTATATCTATAAATAATTGTTTACACATGGTCCTTTCTCCTCCATTGTAGTATTCTTTCTCAACCCATGGTTGAATTCTTTCTCACGTCGTTTTTTATTATTTTTATATCCCATTAGAGCATAGTTTTGATTAAGAAGACAAATAAAATATGCATAATCAATACAACTTGCATAAAAAATCAGAAATTTGAATAACAAATTGAACAACTCAAACATAGAACTCCTACATTGATCTATGGCAATCCCAAACCATAGCAAAATAGAAATAATGTAATTTCTTTGATCATTTCCGCATTATCTATTCAATCAAAAATGTCCGCTTGGAAATACATTGATGAATGATAAAAAATGAGTTTTGTCGTTACACTTGAAAATAGAGTTTGATGTCATATATGAAATCTTAACATATAGTTATATATGTACCAGGGAAGTGTAAGGAAGATTAGTCGGTTCGACTTTGATGGACGTTGTCATCTTTAAGAGGTGCAATCATCAGTTGCATTAATCTAATTTGGCACCTTCAAAATGCTTAGAAACATGTGAGTCAAATAAATTTAGAGCAATTGTATGGGAAGTTTTTATGGACATTTGGCAAAACTTTAGATGCTAATGTAGATTTTAATTATTGGTTAATTATAATCATATGTGGAAAACCTTAGTATCAAATAACTTCAACTTTTATAAGTAACATAAGTTTATTTATATAATTGAGACCACTATTTTAAATTAAGAAAATTTCCTAATTTAATATCATGTTGGTTTTTTGTTGTTAATAGAAAATTCATACATAATTTTTTTTATCTCTTATATTTTTCTATTGACAATAATATTAGAATTTGAAAACTTTCTTAATTTTGAATGTTGATGTGGACCAATAAAATTGATTGTTTGAAATCTTTATACATAATTTCCTTATCTCTTATTTGTTTCTATTGACAATAATATTAGAATTTAGATTTTTTCTTAATATTGAATATTGATGTAGACCAATAAAATTGATTGTTTAAAATCCTATATGGACACCTTTAGATGCATATAACATCAACTTTTATTAGTAATAGATTTAACCTATTTTAGTTTTATGTTCAAGCTTTTAGGCATGTGTTTTACGTTCAAGCTCAAACGGTTTACTTAAAAATAAAGGAAATAGTTTATGTAATCTCTCGAAAATTCGGATACTTCAAATAATCAGCCAATAAACCCTATAGCTTAGACTGAATATGTTGCTTGTGAACAATCATCTGCTTTCTATCTACCCAAACAACACTGCCTCTTTTCTAGCCCGCGAAATCTCAGACCATTGTCCTTATGTTCTAGACTTAGCTTAGTACCCTCTTCCTAGAACTAGTATCATACCTTTAAATTTATGAACTTCTTCACTAAACACCTAAAACTTCCACCCTTTGGTTAAGGATGCTTATATTCAAGCCAGAAGCTATGCTATTGCTACCAATATGTCTACTCTTTGTTGGAAGCTTAAGACCCTAAAGAAAACCAGCAAACTACTAAATAGAGATCTAAAATAAAAAAGAATACAAGTGAGTGAGTGAAACTAATGGTTTGTTACAAGATGTGCAGGTACAAGATTCTCCTCTCTTGTTCTAGCTTGAAAGAGACATGCATAACAAAAATAGCAATTGAAATACTCTATTGGCCAGATTTACACCCTTATAAAGATTCACATGCCTCGTGTACTTTGGAAGATAGCTGTCTGGAGCTCTGGTGGGATACCAAAGTATAACTTCCTCATATGGCTTGACTGATGTCCTACCAAGTCTCAAATTTTGCATTGAAGTCTCCGCGATTAAGGTTTTCAAGCAGATTGGAGCTTTTCCTGACGCCGAGAAAGCGAAAGACAATATTGGCGGAAGTTCAGAGGGTTAAAGAAAAGAAAGAGAAGCTCGAAAAGAAGAGGAAACCGGTGACGCTCCGACCGCCACCGTCCGTGGGCACCCACGCCCACTTTCGGCCCGTGGGCCCAACCCTTATCTAACGGCCGGTGCTCTACTTTAGGAGGCTCGAAAGACTTGTTTACTTACCCTAAAAATCACCATGTGAACTTTTCCCGTGTTTTGTCCTCACTCACACGATACCGCGAATCACTTCTCAATAGGTCACCCATCCTTAAATTGCTCCAGCTCAAGCACGCTTAACTCTAAAGTTCTCTCTAGACAGGTGACCAAAAAGATAAATGCACTTTGGTGACATAGGTAGCCAAATCAATTCTTATTAGCCTCTTCGCATGCACCAACATATACCAGAAATCGAGATGTTACAATCAGCCCCACTCACAGAGCGCAACGTCCTCGTTGCGCACCAGGACTGTCACCCCTGACGATGTGAGCCCACATGCTTCCACACTCGTCTGGGTTCGGCTCTGATATCACTTGTAACGCTCAACCGCCACCGTCCGTCGGCCCCCACGCCCATTCTCGGCCCGTGGGCCCAACCCTCGTCTGACGGCCGGTACGCTACTTCGGGAGGCTCGAAAGACTTGTTTACATACCCTACAAATCACCACGTGATCTTTCCCCGTGTTTTGTCCACACTTACACAGTACCGCGAATCACTTCCCGGTAGGTAACCCATCCTTAAATTGTTCCAACTCAAGCACGCTTAAATATGAAGTTCTCTCTAGACAAGTGACTGAAAAGATAAGTGCACTTTGGTGACATAGGTGGCCAAATCAATTCTTCTAAGCCTCTTCGCATGCACCAACATATACCAGAAATCGGGATGTTACAATCACCCCCACTCGCAGAGCGCAACGTCCTCGTTGCGTACCAGCACTGTCACCCCCGACGGTGTGAGCCCACATGACTCCACACTCGTCCGAGTTTAGCTTTAATACCACTTGTAACGCCTCGACCGCCACCGTCCGTCGGCCCCACGCCCGCTCTCGGCCTGTGGGGCCCACCCTCGTCTAACGGCAGGTGCGCTACTTCGGGTGGCTCGAATTTAAAGACTTGTTTACTTACCCTACAAATCAACACGTGATCTTTCCCCGTGTTTTATCCTCACTCACACGGTACTGCGAATCACTTCCCGGTACGTCACATATCCTTAAATTGCTTAAGCTCAAGCACGCTTAACCCTGGAGTTCTCTATGGACAAGTGACCGAAAATATAAGTGCACTTTGGTGACATAGGTAGCCAAATCAATTTTTATAAGCCTCTCCACATGCAACAACATATACCAGAAATCGGGATGTTACAATCACCCTCACTCACAGAGTGCAACGTCCTTGTTGCGCACCATGACTGATATAGGAACCAATCGAGTTGGAGCCTAAGAGGATAGATCGATGGAGAAACTGTTGCTGGACTAAGGTCACTCTCAACAGGTTCGAATGAATGGAAGATGAAAGGATGTGAATCGATGGTGAAGCTGTTGCTGGACTAAGGTCACTCTCAACAGATTCAAGTGGATGAAATGGATAGAGAGGGGATCGAGATACGCCACATAGATCGATGGAAGGATCTATGATAAGTCTGATACACTCTAAGCTTCAAGGAATCGCACACAAGAAGTTTAGAAGACAAATATTTTTTTCACATAAATATCAAAGAGAAAACTCTCCAAATTACTTAACAAAAGACTTAGGGTTTTCGACAATGAGTTACAAAATATATATAAAGAGAAGCAACAAGTATGCATGAAGGAGAGAGAAAGAGACAGCATTAAAACATAGTTTGAAACTCGAAATTGGCTCTTGAACTCTCCTTTGTCGAAAATTCTTCATGTTGCTGGGTTTAAGGAAAATCAACTAAATGGGTCAATGATAATGTGAACCATTTGTCTCATTAAAAACATTTCCAAGAAAATCCATTGGGACAAAACTTGGACAAGGGAAAAAGAGCACAAATGGAACACATACCCATTTAGTGATTTCTTTGGGCCTCTTGAATTTGCTTTGTAATGATGAAGATAGCAAATTCCTTGTTTCCTTGAAGAACCGGCAAGAATGGTGTTGTATGACTCTTGTGTAGTTCTTGCACGTCTTCTTCCATTTCCTTAGTGATGAGGCTGTCCATAGACTTGATAAACTGCTCTCTCACACGCCTTGTTCCTGATCTTGTTTTTGGCGTTTGTTCCATAGTTGCTATGTGAGCAGCTTCTTCCTTGGATCCAGCTGAGCTTGTATCGATGTCCTCATCAAGGACTGTCACCCCCGACAGTGTGAGCCCACATGACTCCACACTCGTCTGGGTTCAGCTCTGATACCACTTGTAACGCCTCGACCGCCACTGTCTGTGGCCCCCCACCCCGGTCTCGGCCCATGGACCCCACCCTTGTCTGACGGCCGGTGCGCTACTTCGGGAGGCTCGAAAGACTTCTTTACTTGCCCTACAAATCACCACGTGATCTTTCCCCGTGTTTTGTCCTCACTAACAAAGTACCGTGAATCACTTTTCGGTAGGTCACCCATTCTTAAATTGCTCCAGCTCAAATACGCTTAACTATGGAGTTCTCTCTTGACAAGTGATCGAAAAGATAGGTACACTTTGATGACATAGATAGTCAAATCAATTCTTATAAGCTTTTCCGCATGCACTAACCTATACCAAAATCAGGATGTTACAAAACCCATCTATAAGGTATTATGCTATGCTTCATTTTGATATGCATCCACACGTAGATACCCTTTTGATCTTTAAGATTGCAGGAATCATTCGTCATATTAGTTTGATTTCTCTTCAAAACATGTGTAAATCCGATTCATTATATTTCGGTTTCAATTCTTTTGTGAATTGGCTGAGTCAAGAGATTGTGAGGATGGATCATTATATGGATTTTGATCTCTGATGTGTATGACGTCTGTTTGATCTATAATTTCTGTAAATCTGATTCCTTTCAACTGTGACTTCTCCCCTTGAATGCTTAGTGACTTTTAAGATTTTTTGTGTCTATTATTCGTGTTCTTCATCTTTTGTATGCGCTTAAAGCAGGTAACTGATTTTTGCATCTCTCTGTTCATATGATACAATATTTCCAATTGCCAAAGGGTCATTACAAGAATCTTGTTACATGCGAAAACCGAGACTTCAAAAGGATAAAGTTGTTGTCTTGTGGCAATTTATGATCCATGTAGTTGTTACAAAGATCGAGAACCAGTTTAGCAGTGGAGAGTGTGAGAGATACTCGTATATTCTATTTTGCGTTTGAAGACATCTCACATACTCGTGTTCAAAACAGGTCTAGCTCGTATTGAATCATGAATGTTACTTTGTAGTCATAAATAGAACATCAAAGACTGTAAATTCTTCTCCAGTTCACACTAATGCATAAATTGAAACAAGACATAAGCATGTGTAGTCCTGCAAATAAATGTGAGGAGGGTGTGCCCGTAAAACTTAACTTATCTTACAACATCTTTTAGGACTTTGCTTTGAGCTTACATCCAAAGACGACCATTCATGTTTGTTGTTGGTAGATGCTTAGCTCCACGTGTGTTTCCTTGTAACGTTGGGTGAGGTATGCCGAACATTTGATCGCTGGATATCTATACATGCATCAAAATCATTATAAACATTTTTAATAACACTGTTTACCACTCAAAAGGTCACATAATAACAGAAGCTAAAGCCTTACTTGGGAAGCTCGCTTTCCGACTTGCAGGTTGGGAGACATTCCACCAAACAATCATGATTTGGCTCCACGAAGAATGGAATCTGCATTGAGAACACATTAGATGCAACGTCAATGTTCTGAACATGTCAAAACACAAAACTAAGACTGTTGAGAGTATTATAAGCAAGCACTGAGCATATGGCTAGAAACATCTCCCTAATAACCATGCCAAGTAGCCATTACGTCCAAAAAGACTGTAAAGATTAGTAAGAGCCTTACAGAATATCGTTCCTGACCATTCCCAAGAACCCGATGCAACGTCGATCTGTACGGCCAAAATGCATTTTTGAGAAATATGGCCACTAGAAAATATGACTTCCAAATCACAATCACTAGTTGGTTAGAAAGTATTACTTGAAAAAGCCATTGCTCCAACGTTCAAGCATATCGCCAAGATTCACTATAAAAGCTCTGTAGACAGAGAGATAAATAAGTCCATCAAATTGACAAATACTACTACTGATCACATGTTCATCGTAGAACACATGTAATTAACCAAATTGACAAATACCAATACTGATCACTTGCTCACACTGGAGCACATGTAATTAACCAAATAATCTCAAGCTAGTCAATATGGCATTCAATTTCAAGGTTAATGGACAATAAGAAAGGGTTCTTCGTTGTACCCTTTAATTGGCGGTACATATTCCCACTTCTGAGGCTTCGCATTCTTATCTTTACATATCTGCCATCAAGTTTTAGCAATTTGCCAATAACTAACACGGTCATGTCAAAAGGTATTTGAATAGCAAAACCTGTGCTGCTTAATACCTGAAGTCCCATTACACCGTCGGTGGCTAACAGAGTAATCATTCCGTAGTCAGAATGTGCTCCACATGCATATATTCCCTTTGAAGGGTCAGATATCCCTAAATGTAACAAAAGAAGCCAATAGAGTGAGACATACAAAGCTTGAGAATTATAATCCTCTGTGATCTTTATAAGAAATATATATATATATATATACCTTGATAGTGCAGCAATCGCATAGTTGCAATAGGCTTTCCAAGCATCTCCGGCGTATCAAAGTAATTCACATCCAAATCGAGTGCTAACGCCAACAATCTTGCAATATCCTTAGAAACCCTCCTGACATTACAGAAAAGCTTATATCATTTACCAGACGTAACTTTCGGTGAAATGATTTCTTCCTAGAGTTAGTAATCTTTCTTCAGATTGCCAACAACACCAGAGAATTTCAGTGCTTCTTGATGATATTTTGGTTCAAGGGCAAACCAAAGATGAGACTTACAATGCTTCTTGATGATATTTCTCCATGGTTTCTCGCCACCGAGGTAAAACATCTAGCGCAAAAACATCAAAATTTCTTCAAAGAAAATGGCATTAACAAAATCAAAGAGGAGGACACAGTAAAAAAACACTAACCAGAATCAGGCCAAGGGTTGGGACCAAAGAATGGTTTATCCCAATCAGGATCATCTTTAGGAACTTCGATTCCAATGTAATAACCTTCTTTATGATCCCCTAAAACCACAAGGAGGTTACAAATTAAAAGATTAATGTCTGAGATTAATCAATCATTCAACAAACACCTTAAAACTGTTCACACACACGCACGAACCATTAACTTGATTCTCAGGATCTAAGATTTCATCAAGAACAGGTGTATATCCTCTGTGCTTTTCGTTTCTCAGAACTTTCATCTTCTCCTCTAAAGGAAGAGCGAAAAACTTCTTGCTCTGCTCGAAAACATCGTCCATGAACTCCTCGTTTATTCCATGATTGATCACATAGAAAAATCCACAATCCAAACATGCCTGAATCAACAATTCTCCCCCGCTTAATTGAATCAATTTTTTTTATTTGAATTATCGAATTTTGAGATAAATTAAATAAAATGGAGACAGAACCTGTTTGAGGGAAACAACTGAATGATGAAGATCATCGTTGGCGAGATCTATGCAATTAAGAGATGAAACTTTCATTGTCGAGTCCTGCAGGTCCTTCGTGTGATTCTCCATCTCTTGAGAAGAAGAAGGAGAATTTGATGTTGTCGGTTTTTTTTTTATTCTCGTCGACCTCAGGAATTTCTTGTTTTATATTGTAGCCGCCACGACAATAATCTTATTCACGCTCCAAATGTGTCTTATTGCACGACCAAACCTTCTTTTTTTTTTTGGTGTGGGAGACTAAAATAGTAAAATTTGGTTGACTAACCTAAATCTTTGAATTTTTCGAGTAATTTAAAAAAAGAATTTAGAACTTTCTGGTGGATTGAGATATAAAATTACAGAAGCGAAATTTTGTTTATAATAACTTGGGTGGCAAAGAAATTAGTATTAATATGAGTTTTTTTTTTCGTTTAAATTTATTCATTATATAAAACACATGAAAAATACACAAAATACAAGGTAGAATGCGTTTTTGGTACATTAACCTGGCGGAAAATAAAAATTTTCTGGAAACTAAGTCCAACACACGGGAGACAAAGCTCGATACACGGGAAACTAAGTTCAAAAAACGAGAAACAACAATAGCATAAACCATAAATTCGTTAACCCCGAACCCAAACAAAAAAACGACCAACAAACGAGAATTTCTAAGGCCGAACAACACAACCTGACAATCAAATGGAAGGTTACACGGGATTACTCAACTCTTTCAGTCCAATGACACACCATGCTGACCGTGAAAATACCATGTTCTTTCACCTTCCTATCAAAAAACGGAAATGACCCAAACGATTGGGAGAATTTTTTGACCAGTGCTTTTGAAAGATAAGGAAGCTGTTGTCATACTCAGGAAAGAACGGATTAGAGAAAGAAAAAAAACAGCGCTTAGAAAAAGAAGATCTATGAATTTGACTCTTATACCAAGACCTGTAGCAACCGGGAAAGAACCGGAGAAAACTTCAGGTACTAGATCCAACAACTCCAATACCGCGCTCAAGAATGAGTTATGCTAATACTTTTCTCAAGAAAATTTAATTCCTCCTCATTACTCTGGTTTCATGTTATTCCTCGTAACTCATTTTTTTTTTTTTGGCTATGAATGTAAATATTTCATTGAAAATGAAAACGTTCCGGTTGCAATATGTGATTACAAATTGTTCGACCTAAAAAATTGGTCCCATGGTAAAAAAGAATAAAAAACATGGAAGCAAATTCAATCGGTACAAAAGTCGACACCATAGCAATGAAGCAATTGGTGTCAAACCAGTAACGATAAAGAGTTTGAAAAGTCGAGGTAAAATAAAACGGAGATATGATCGATAGGAAAAAAACAAGAAGAATGACTGAAGAAACATCCATTATGCAGATTGGAAGCTGTTTCATCCGGCAACCCAATAGAGAACTATTCCTCACAAGAGTCATACGAGGCCCGAACCCTGACATCCTCAGCCAAGTACTTCGACGCTCAACCGTTAAACCTTGATCCACTAACTAGCAAAGCCTAAAAACGCTACTCGCTCAAGCCAAGATCCTCTCTAGGAACGCCTCGAGGCAAGCAGAACGAAGCGATAACAAGCTCAACTAGCCTTACTACCTCCTCCAACAGCAAGATAAACAAGACGCAACCCAAAATAGATGCAATATCCATCAACACACACAAAACAGAACCCTTACACGAACCGAGCAAAACAAGCAAACGGCGGGGAAAAGAGGAGCATAACCGCAAACCTAGCCGAGCCGAACCGCCGCTCCACACGAACCAACTCCGAGGTCACCCGACTAACTCCTCGAAAACTGATCACCGTCCCCACGCAATCAAGAGACAAAGAGAAAGACTCACATCGGAAACCACCGTCGAGCCGCACAGAGCCACATAACCTCTCCGCCACAAGAACACGACCCCAACTAGCAACCGTCGAAGAGCCACGACTTCTTCTAGCCGCTGCGAAGCTAACCTCAACTAGGCGCCGCCAAGCATCCACACACCTGAGAAAACCGAGCCAACGGCACGCCGAAACGAAAAGCCTCACTCGCTGCCACTACGAGATACTCGTTTAGAACCCCTAGGAAGGGCCCTGCCTTGAGAAACAACACCTAAGTCAAACATGAATTAACCCCCACCTGACGGAGCTCTGAACACCGCCGAGGGGATCCGCCGTTAGAAAGACAAAGACAGAGAACCTTGAACCGCAACATCTTCGATCCAAGAAGGAAACAGAGAACGAGGACAGAGATCTTCATCTAAACTCTCCACGACAACGAAACCAACCGCCACCAGAACCGATCTAAGCTAGCCACACCGACGAGCGAAACACAAACCCACAGAGAACTCTGAGTCAACTCCCACGCTCAACAAAAAACATGACCGTCCCCGAGCAAGGCTAGAAGAGACGAGGATGATGAAGCGGAGGGAACGTCGAGCTTACAACGCAACACCGGCCATCGCTGGATCAGCCTCCGCTTGCGCCGCCGCTAATCCTTCAAAGCAATCTAGAACTAGGTCGCCGTTGGATGAAGGAGAAACCGGCAGAAGAGTCGCCGGACCAGAACACTTCAAGAGGCGAGGAGCGCCAGCCACCGAGGAGACAAGTCGAGAGAGGAGAGTAGAGCGGCTACTTGCGAACCTTGGAGAAGCTTGCCTCTCAAAGGTGGTTCACCGGCGCCGGAAACGAGAACGAGATCTAAGACTTAGAAAACGCGGCGGCTAGGGCGAACTACTCGAGAGAGAGAGAGAGAAAAAAAAAAAATTGAGCACCGGTTCTTTTGTCGTTCTCGCAACTCATTTTCAAAATCAAATAACCATCATAATTAAGCATTACAACTTGAATCTACCGTAGAGGAATTTCTCGGAAAGGCCGTACTCGAATATGCTAGTTCAGTGAGATTATTATTATTTAAGCAATACATAATGACCATATTGTCTTAATTAAAACATAGCAAAAACATGAACTTTTCATCAAAGAGGACTATAAGATAGTGTACCTTGGCTGATCCACAAAATCAGTTCCAGAAAGAAGAACGCTTGTAGCGTTGAAGATGATGAATGAACAGATCTACACGATAAAACCATTATCGGGACCAGCGTGAGTCTATGCAGAGGAACGCAAACAAGGCCAAGGATGTGGAGATGTTAGACTGCATCACAAGTCCAATAAAACCACACCATGTCTATTATACCATCTTCTCCCTCTTTGGCATGAATGCACTTGGCTGTGGGACTTTCGTGGGGTTGCAAGTTGCAACTTATATTGGTAGGAAGTCCACATAGATGAGATTTGCCTATATAACTCATTTCTTCAAAAGTTACAAGTTGGCCTTTGAAAGGGATTTCAGCAGACAAATTGTTGCATGAGACATCGAAGTATTTTAAACTGTTGAGGTCGGTTAGCACAGGAGGGATGTTTCCATCTAGCTTATTTTTGGATAAATCAAGATTCTCTAAGTCCTTCAACTTTGAAATGCTATATGGTATGGAGCCAGTGAGACGGTTGCTTGATAAATTCAGGGATTTGATACCTTGAAGATCTCCAATCTCAACAGGAATATCACCCGATAATTGGTTGCTCGACAAATCGAACCCATAAATATAATTGAGAATATCACCTTGATATGCTTCACATATGCTTTTTGTTGAAAAATACACGATGGTTGCTCGTGTCGATTCAGAATCATTCTCGAGATCGTCATCGAAGTTAAGAGCTGATGGATAAATAAATTTTGGCAGAAATGGAATGTTTGAGTAGAAAGTTCTATACAATGACCAAATATTGTTGTATCTTCCTGCAGCTAAAGACGTGTTACCCAAACATGAAGGTTTAGCACCATTGAATTTATTGTGAGATAAATCCAGGAGACCAACTTTACTCAACTGACATATTTTCTCAGGGATATGACTTTGTAAGCTGTTTTTCCTCAAAGAACAACTAAATTAGATCTCTCGCCAATAGTGTTCAGAATCTTTCCCGAAAAATTGTTGTTCCACAAATCAAGTACATGTAAACCCTCAGCCTAAAATAAAGTATCCGAAATTGATCCCATAAACTCATTGTTATGTAGTCTAAATTCACTGAGAGATGGAAAAACCAGATTCCTTGGTATCAATGCAGAGAAGCTATTGTGTGAGATGGCCATAATCTGAAGACGTAGACTTTGTAGTTGATGAGGTAAATGACATTTTAGCTGATTTCCCCTCATGTATAAGAGCAAAAGGCTTGACATTCTACCAATTTGTTAGTTATGCCCAGCATCCCCCTATCATCTATGAATACATGAGAAGGAAGAAGGCCTAAAATGTTAAAGTGTGATCAGTTGAAGAAGATTAGCCTCGGGTTAAAGAGTGTGGACTTGACCTGAGGGATTACGACTATAGTTAAGGAATAACCACAATTAAGAGGAATATTTGGATGTTGCAACAAACCACGTGAAGGAGAGTGACAGGCTTAGTAGACTTTTAATAGTATTTAAGCATTGTAAGGTGTCTAAGTTCATTATCGAGTATTTGATCAGAGTTATAGGGGAAGAGAGAGACTCCATAATAATTCTCTCAGGTCCTTGTAACTACTTTTGATCATTGGGAAATAAAGGAATTATTTCTTATTTTCCAACGTTATTGAGTTTTACAAGGAAATCGTATCAAACTTGGTATCAGAGCCCGTCTTTTCTGGCGACCTAAGATGCCAAAGAAGACTGATGCAGACAGAACGCTCGAGAACTTACAAATGGAGGCTAACAAAATCGCCGCACTGGAGAAGAGTGTGGAAGGGATCAAGTTGCACATGAGCTGTATGGGAGAGATGAAGAAGCTGCTGAGTGTGTTGGAGTGCATGGGCTCGAAGAGGATGAAGCCAAACGACGTCGCGAGGCAGCAACTCCTGTTTCCGAGACGAAAACGAGCCAAATCGTTACCTCCACGCTCAATACACATGTTGCTGGAGGATCGTGAAAAGGGATTGCTTTTACACCCTAGCGGACTCAACAGTCTGAGTTACTGGTGAAGAAGAACACGCCGCTTACCCCGAGGATGGAGATTCCTCTGTTCGACGAAGAGCAGGCGGAGAGTTGGGTGCTTCGAGTGGAGCAATATTTCGAGCTGAGCCATTTCACCGAGGAGGAGAAGCTCCAAGCAGTGAGGATGTGCTTCGACGATGAGGCGTTGTAGTGGTATCGGTGGGAAAGAGATTTTAATCCATTCCTGAACTGAGAGCAGATGAAGTTCCGGATTTTGGAGCAGTTCGCCACGACCGACGACCCCAGCGCCGGGGAGCTTCTGTTGACGTTAAGACATAAGAGATCGGTGCGAGATTACTGCAAGGATTTCATAGCCTTAGCTACGAACGCACCAGAGATTTCTGAGACGGTTCTGGATTTGGTGTTTAAGATCATGCTTAAACCAAAAATTAAAGCGGGTGTAAAGATGTTTGAGCCGAGAAATCTTAAGAAGATGATGAGCGTTGTGAAAATGGTGGAAGACTGGGTTGATCAGGAGATGCCGTCGGAGAACACGTCGGGAGGAGCATGTCGGGGTTTTCGATTGCCTGGAGGAAGAAACTTGACCCAACACTCGCATGTGGGCCAATATTCTGGTAATGGTCCTGCAACTCTCAAGCCCAAACCCATGTCTGTCAAAAGAAATTAAATTGCGTCGTCCCGCAGATAAGGTCATAAGACTCATGCATCTCACAATCGCTTGAGACCACCTCTCTGGCGTTTGACGGCAGTTGAAATCGCGAAATGGAAAGCCGATGGGTTATGCTTCAAATGCAATGAGAAATTCCATGGCAACCACCGATGTCGTCTGCAGGAGCTTCAGATTCTGATGGTAAGGATGAAATGGAGTCGAAAGTTTATGAGCTCGCTGAGTTGTCTCTAAATTCCATGGTCGGAATCTCATCGCCGAGGACAATCAAGCTCAAAGGATCGATTAGTTCAGAACAGGTGGTTGTGCTAATCGACAGTGGAGCCTCCCACAGTTTCATCTCGGAAAAGGTGGTTCAAAAACTTAATCTCGCAACTGAGGCTACTTATGGGTATGGTGTGTTGACAGGTACTGGTCTCACAGTTCGTAGAAACTATCTTTGCAGCGGTGTTGAGCTAGTAATTCAAGGATATGCAGTAACCACCATTTTCCTTCCTCTTGAGTTGGGTAGCGCAAATGTGATTCTCGGCATACAATGGATCGATACTTTGGGAGATACAAAGGTCGATTGGAAACTGCATGTGTTCAAATTCAAAGTGGATTGAGTGAAAATCACCTTGAGGGGTAACCCGAGTATTTGCAGTTCCTCAATCTCTCTTAAATCACTTTGGAAAGCATTGGAAAGGCATGGAGAAGGGATGCTGGTGGAGTTTGGGGGTTTACAGACAGAAGAAGTATCAGACCAGTTACCTGATCCGACAGGCTTGCAGGCTGTTCTATTGGAGTATGAGCATGTTTTTGACGAACCTCAAGGGCTACCACCTTCAAGGGGAAAGAACACGCCATCATTCTTAAGCAAGGCACCAGTCCGATAAGTGTACGGCCATTTCGTTATCCACAGGTTCAGAGTGCCGAGATTGAGAGACAAGTATATGTGATGCTTGTTGCAGGCATCATCGGAGATAGTGGCAGCCCGTTTTCGAGTCCAGTGTTACTAGTAAAAAAGAAGGACGAGAGTTGGAGGTTCTGCGTAGACTATCGAGCACTCAACAGAGCAATAGTGGTTGATAGCTATCCTATAACCATGATCGATCAATTGCTGGATGAGCTTCATGGGGCAGTGGTGTTCTCCTAATTGGATTTGCGTTTAGGTTACCACCAGATATTGGTAAAGCCTGAGGATGTCCAGAAAACTGCCTTTCGGACACACGACGGACATTATGAGCTCTTAGTGATGTCGTTTGGTCTCTCCAACGCACCGGCAACCTTTCAATCACTAATGAACGACGTCTTCCGCAGTTTTCTCCATAAGTTTGTACAGCTATTGATGATATACTCGTATATAGTTGGACGATGCAAGATCACGCTACACACTTAAGGACAATGCTCCAAGTACTTTCCAAGTAGAGGCTATATGCAAACAGAAAAAGTGTCAGTTTGGCAGTAGCAAGATTGAGTACCTCGGGCATATCATTTCGGCGGAAGGGGTCGCTGCTGATTCCAGTAAAATTTAAGGTATGACTAGCTGGTCTCAGCCACAAAATGTGAAGGAGTTACGAGGGTTCCTCGGATTGACAAGATATTACATAAAGTTTGTTATGGGTTATGGGACAGTGACATAACCCTTGACTGAGTTAATAAAGAAAGACAACTTCAGATGGAGTGAGGCAGCCACTGAGGCTTTCAACATGTTGAAGACTGCAATGACCATTGTTCCTATACTAGCATTGCCAGATTTTGAAACCCTCTTTATGGTGGAATCCGATGCATCTGGTGTGGGTTTGGGAGCAGTCCTTATGCAGCATCAATGACCAATTGCTTACTACAGTCAAGCTCTCACTGAGAGGCAGAAGCTCAAGTCTGTGTACGAGAGAGAATTGATGGCTATTGTCTTTGCAAAACAAAAATGGAGGCACTACTTGTTAGGCATGAAATTTTTGGTCATGACAGATCAAAAGAGCCTTAAATTTCTGCTTGAACAAAGGGAAATCAACATGGAGTATCAGCGTTGGTTGACAAAGCTGTTGGGGTTTGATTTCGACATCCATTACAAACCAGGCTTGGAGAATAGAGTTGCGGATGCATTATCTCGAAAGGAAGTTATCTCAGAATTGTTTGCACTCACGATCCCATCAACCATTCAGTTAGAGGAAATTTTCAGTGAGGTTGACAGAGATCCAGATTTGCGTAAGATCATGGAAGAATGTTTGCAAGGGTCTACTAGTCATCCAGATTTTTTTGTAGTACATGGGAGGTTACTAAGAAAAGGGAAGTTGGTGCTGCCCAAAAACTCCAAGTTGATTGTATTAATATTGCCAGAGTTCTATGATGGGAAAATGGGAGGACATGGAGTAGTTCTTAAAACGCAGAAGAGGATTGGTGATATGTTCTTTTGGAGGGGGATGATGACTGATATTAGATGTTATGTGGCTGGTTGTCAGACTTGTCAACGCCAAAAATACTCTACTCTGGCACCTAGTGGGCTCCTGCAACCTCTACCCATTCTATCAAATGTTTGGGAGAACATATCCATGGACTTCGTCGAAGGTATGCCCATATCAGAAGGTTACAATGCAATTTTGGTTGTTGTGGACAGGCTCACGAAGTACGCCCACTTTATCAAGCTGAAACATCCCTTTACAGCAACAGACGTGGCGGTTATTTTTGTCCAAGAAGTCATAAAACTGCATGGGTTTCCCAGGTCCATTGTCTGAGACAAGCTGAAAGAAAGAGATGATACTCTGGTGCTCCTTAAAGGTCATCTTCATAAGGCTCAACAACTGATGAAGCAGAGAGCGAATGAGCATCAAACAGAGGTTGAGTTCGTTGTGGGAGACTCTCTATTCCTAAAAATGAGACCTTATCGCCGGCATTCTTTGACTAGACGTCCCAATGAGAAGCTCACAACAAGGTATTATGATCTTTTTACTGTTGAAGCAAGAGTGGGCAAGGTTGCATATCACCTTAAACTTCCACCAGAGGCACATATCCATCCCACCTTTCATATCTCACACCTCAAAAGGTTGTGGGAAACTCACTTGCATCAGTGTCTATCCCACCACAATTAACAGCATAAGGAGTTTTGAAAGCTGAACCTGAAGCAACGATGGGATTCCGCATAAACAGTGTCGGAAGTGCTTATAAAGTGGAAAGGTTTACCAGATTTTGAATGTTCTTGGGAGTGGATAAGCACGATGAAGAGACAATTCCCACACTTTCAAAGGAGGGGGTATTGTTAGTTATGAAGCCCATCATCCCCCTATCATCTATGAATACACGAGAAGGAAGAAGGCCCAAAACGTTAAAGTGTGATCAGTTGAAAAAGATTAGCCTCAGGTTAAAGGAGTGTAGACTTGATCTGAGGGATTATGACTATAGTTAAGGAATAACCACATTTAAAAGGAATATTGGGACATTGCAACAAACCACGCGAAGAGGAGTGACGTGCTTAGTAGACTCTTAATAGTATTTAAGCATTGTAAGGTGTCTAAGTTCATTATCGAGTATTTGATCAGAGTTGTAGAGGAGGAGAGAGACTCCGTAATAATTTTCTCAGGTCCTTGTAACTACTTTTGATCATTGGGAAATAAATGAATTCTTTCTTAGTTTCCACCGTTATTGAGTTTTACAAGAAAATCGTATCACAATCCAAAGTGGAAGGGTGCCGAAAAACCCATTATCAGATATGTCTAAATATATTAAATTCTTTGACTTCAACAACCCTTTCCAATACATCCAATGAAATTGTTTCCATCAAGAAGATGCGCAACTAAACCAGTAAGATTTGCATGCTCCAGAAATATGTTCCCATGAAAATGGTTGTTGGAGAGCTTTAGAAACTTGATCGAGTACCAACTACTCAAAAAAAAATTATGTAGATGCCCATATAGTATGTTTGAAGATATGTCCAATGTATCTAGACTTTTCATCTCGGCCATAGAAGATGGAATGGTTTCATGAAAATGATTCGAAGAAAAGTTCATGTACCTTAGCTTAGGAAAGACAATCCCTATGTCTTCTTGAATTGAATCATATATCATATTACTCGAGATATCGAGAGCTTGTAAGCCATGAACAAACTTAGATAGCTGAAGCTCTGTCAACGAATTGCTATTCAGCAAAAAAGTCTGCATTCTTGTGTTATTCTGCACAAGCCAAGTTGGAAATGCTCTATGTGAGAGATCAATATAGTACAAATCATGATGATGAATAAGAAAGCCAGGAATTGTGCTGCCAAGAATGAAACTATGTCACTTTAGCATCTTCAACTGAAACAGTGGAACCCATCACTACAAGAAAATAGTGATATTGCAAGTAAGAAAAATTGTTGCAATACGCCAAAATATTGTTGCAAACATATAATTTGCAATACAATTGTTACAAATTTTATAGTGTTGCTGTTTGCGTGTTGCAAATTCGTATTTGTTGCACATACGTCGCTAAGTTTGCAATGAATTAAGTTTTTGATATATTTGTTGTATTAATACAACGGCATTTTCACATAAAATTTGTTGTATAATTGCGATATATTTTGCAACTTTTAATAATTGTAAATTATTGCTACAAAACACGTATAGCAAATGTTATTGCAGATTTTGGAAGACACCGTTGTTGCACATTTTTTTAATTTTCAATATATATTTCAGCACAAAAATTTGCTATATTTTATATTTGATACATACGTTATTAAATTGTGATGAATTATTAATATTATAATTTTATAACTAAAAACATTTTAATAAATCTGGAAAAATAAAAAAGTAACTAAATATATTAATAACGAAATATTTCCATAAACTTTTGAGTAATTACTTTGTTTTTACCCTAGCTGATTATGGACAAGGACAAAAGATTTCCATAAACTTTCCAACCCTTAAAGTTTTGGATCATTTCCTTGATTTATGCATTCTTTTGAAAAACCTCCTCTGATTATGCCGATAAGTGATCTCCAATTTCCAAATCATTTAAGCACTTTATCCCTTCGCTCTAGCAAGTCGACCGTCAACTGCCACCTGATTCATCTGAAATATTTCTGAATCAAACAAAATCAAAGTTAATACTCAATGAATCTCCTACAACTAAAGTAAAACCCAACAACTAAATCAAATGATCTATATTCAATTAAATCAAGTTAATATATAAATACTAAAAAGGAGAAACTAAGGGTATGTATTGTTATCTTACCTTGTTTTGTTGGGGACTTGAGTGCAGATGTTACACAATTATCGAAGTACATTAAGGAAGTCATATATATAAACAATGAAACGAGAGAAAATCTATTTGTTGTAACAATCATATCCCAAAATCTTATCCCAAGATCTGGAATTATCTAAAAAAAGTGACATTCAAACAAAAATCAGGGTCAATATTTATTTCTTTTTCATTTTATTATATTTATTTTTTGGTTAAACCCAAAACAACATAAATTTATGTTTTAATTTGGATTCTTTTACTCAAAGAGGAATCTGAAATCCCAAGAAACTGAATTTCCACTTTTAATATAAATATGCAATCAATGAGTTTGTTCTATTAATTGAGCTAAAAAGTGTGAAGATATATCTCCAAATCGTTTTCATAAAAAGTAAGGGTTACAAAAGAGTTACTAAAAAATTACAAATATACTCCCTATGTTCCATCATATAAGATGTTTATAAAATGTTTTACAAGTTTCCATGAAGATTTCAATGTTATTTGATACTTTTGAATTTTTACAGTTTTTTTTTTGATTGGCTGAATTCTGTTTTTAACTATGATATTTTGATTAGAAAAATAACTTTTTATTTTTCGCTTTTATTTAAAAACATATTATATTTTGGAACGGAAGAAAATTCTAGCTACAAAATTGTTACATATTTTTACTATAATTTATTGTAAAATAGCAACGGCTCACTATCGTTGAATATCTTATGACAATTTTGTAAGAACATATCATATATCGTAAAAAAAATTGTGAATTGGTAACGAAAGTTCGCAACATAAGTGTTTGTCATGATTTTACAATGAGTTTGTAATAAAATTATGACGTGCATTCATCATCACAAAAATATTGCAAAATTTGCTGCAAACTTTCAATAAAAACAAATGTTGCCAAAATTATGTTGCAGTATCAAACTTTTCTCGTAGTGCACCTGTCATCCTGAGCTTGGATCATACCAACTTTTGATGACAATTTTAATACTGTGAGCCTTGTTTGATTGACCAGTGAGTTGAACAAAAATGAACCATTAAAGTTATTATGAAGAAGCGACAAATACTCAAGCGATGATGGTAGACCGGACACAAATGAAGACAGGTTCTCGTTCAATTGATTGATCGATAGATCAAGAGTCCGAAGATGGCTTAAGTTACCCAGACAATAAGGCATACTTGTCAAAGCATTGCTGCTTAAATATAGCTCTCGGAGATTCATCAGTCCGCAAAGCTTTGTGTAGCCTGAATTATTCAAAATAAGAATTGCTCTTACTTAAAAAAGAAAAAAAATGTTCTGATAAAACATCCATGGAGAAATTCAGTCTTTATGTTTGGAGCAAGCAATGAGAGAGATCAAACGATTTGTAATAGTTCACCTTCATGTGTCAAAGACAATTGATTATCTAGTATCCGCTGTGATAGAGAACTTGTAAAACTAAGCCTGCAATTGGAAGGATAGATGAATAAATAAAAGAAGTCTCGCATGCTCCACTAGGCATATAGAATAACGAAAATATTCAGCAAACCAAACATTAATATTCAGAATCCTTATCAGAATCTGCTTCTAATCCATTTCACTAACCGACCTAGATGGTCAATAATAGTAATAGAAGATACTTGGACATGTTGAACAACTTCTCCTTTAATCTTATTCCAATTCGATTATACTGGTTATATGGTAAACAATTTACCTCTAAGTCAGGCATTGTGAGACACCCTAATCCTAGAAAATATCTCACCGAATAGTTTGACTTGCACTCCAACCCAAAACGCCCTTAAATCTTACATGGAAAAGGAAGAAAAGGGTGAGCAACAACGTTACTCAGCAGGGGTAGGCACGAGTGCCCCCGAAATTCACAATACAATATTTAATTTATCAATAACGTAACATGCTAGCCAATAAAGGAAATTGTATCAAATTAATAAATGTAGCTAACCATATTAACTAATGCAAGACCTCAAACAAGATTGACTCTTCACATTTCCAAGGAACCTCTCGTCCAAGGTATTGATCATTCTCTACCACAGCCCATATCGGGATTGACGATTAATGCCTCAGTCACTACAAGAAAACAGCCAATTACTAACGAAATTTTACGACGAATTTGAATCGATGTAAATTTACATCGACATTATGACGGAATTACGACGAATTATGTATTCGTTGTACATTCGTCGTAAAAATGTGTCGTCGTAATATCGTCGTAATTTGATGACGACATTACGACGATTTTGAAATTCGTCGTAAAATCGATATAATATTACGACGGATTTACGACGAATCTCACTTTCGCAAATTACATTGTAAAGTCGATGTAATTTTACATCGATATTACAACGATCAGAATTCGATGTAAATTAACGACGAGTAGACGTCGATTGTTTCCAGTTAGGTAGAACACATTTTTTAATAGGTTCACCTAATCTATTTACATCAAAAATATACGTCGTAAATCCGATGCAAATCCGTTGTAATTCCGTTGGTAATTCTGAAAAATTTCTATAAATACATTTTTACGTCAAACGAAAATTTCAAAAAAAAAAACAAACACTAATAAAAAAAACACACTATAAAATCTTTTTTATAAAATTTCTATATACGATCTACGGAGATGGATGTATACGCAAAAAGATTCGGAGGGAGCGTTGACGAACGAATTCAAATAGGGGATTGAAATATTCATGTATCAGGCCGGAAATATGCAAACAACCCTGGAAAGCAGTAAGATGCTCTGTCTTTGTCATAAATGCAAGAATACAAGATATGTTTTTATTGAGACGGTCCACACAAGACTTGACAATTAATCTGGTGCCACCGCCCACTTCAGGGTTTGACAATCCCTTTCTCGATCACTACAACTTCACAATAGTCCCTCGTTCTAGGCCGTCAAACGATACTGAACACAACGGTCGCAACTGTGTCATCAACAGTCACACATTGGCTTTCACTCCGCACTATTAATTAAATACTATTATGCATTACTAATATCCATCTTAAACATGTATTAATTCTCATACATAAATTATTACCATTTTCATCCATTTCCTTTAATCAACATATTAACCTTACTTTATAACTATACATATATATATACATAAATCTTCTACGAATGATGCACATGTCGAACTACTCAAACAACAATCACAACAAGTATTAACTAACATATCACAAATCCATTCATCAACTATTCATCCTACGCACATTAATAAACTAAATATAGTATTAAATGTATACTCCGAACTTATCCCCACCTTAATCTAATAGAACCTGAGAAATGGCGACTAGAGATAGTGTCCGATGCGGTAGAAGAAATAGCGGTCAAGGCGGTTGCGGTTGAAAAGCGACATCATGAACTCAACGATTGGAAATATAGTCTCCATAAATAGACTTGCCATAAATAGACTTCATGTAAATAGAAATTCTCGGAAAAGGGAACCTTCCTAAAATAGAACTAGGGATTCGAATGGTAGAACCCTGGCCGTAAAGAAACAGCCGCAACTTTTGGGTCATACCTGGGAGAGAAGATCTGAAGGTAAATCCGGAGAGCTGAGTCAAAGAGATTCACAATGGTATGTAGATCGACTTCTGGATCGGCGACAAAACGCTTCCGAAATGGACTACTCACGGATTCTATTTGCGCAGATCAGTCTCAGAAAAACACTGATAACTTTCAAACCATAACTTTAAATGACAAACCGCTTGCGTCTATAGCTAGATATGAGAGTCACGGATAACCTTACCGAATTCCAGAATGATCTGATTGGATTTGCCCATTCGTTTCTCTTCTCTTCCAAAACGGGTCAGATCTACCTTCTAGAAGGCTGCGGTGGATCCTCCTTCGAGGTTGCTCGACGGAGGTGGCTCGACGGTGGTGGCACTAACGGGATTTCGGCAGGGTTTCGCCGCAAGAACATTCTGTGATCTACACAAACTCGTGGCTCCTCCTTATATATAGTGGAGAGAACCCTAGGTCTAAACGGAGAAAGTCCGAATTGCCCTTAATGATCCTTTTGGGTTGCACACATTGGCCTTCGTTTCTCCTTACTACTGACCACGAAAATTAGGCTAATAAAACCTTATGATCCATTTTAGAATGAGCTTAATCACTTCCTTTCGCTTGTGGGCTTTCATTAACCAGAAACAGGCTCGACTCCTCGCCTAATGATTCTTTCGGACCAACTCACTTAGTATGAATGATCCATGTCCCAAAAGGATTTCACTCGAGGTTTATGAGCCCGAAAAAATGCTTTCTTTGCAAGATAAGGTTTTCTTCTTCGAAAAGTTAGGGTTTGGGTTTTTTTGGCGGCAAGTTATAGGGTTTTGATCGAAAAAATATGCCCTAAAACTAATTCTTGGGATGTCACACATTGTCTGGGAATTCGTTGTCGCTAAGATCTAAGTTTTTCAGCTTCATCGTTCTTAACCCTGCACGAACATATTATGCTATCATTAGCGATGTTATAAGCCAACAAGATCAATATCTTCCCTCTTTTGTTTTGTTCTTCTCACCGTCACCAGCCTCTGTGAAATTGAAACTTAGATCCAATTCTTCCAACTCCGTGAAATTGATTAAACCTGCACACCAATGTCTCCATTAATAACCCTCTTGTATTTGTTCTTTATTTTCTTTTTCTTGGAGAACAAAACTGTATTAGGCTTCTTAACACTATACCTTGCCCAGATAAGAAGCTGAAGTTATTGCAGTGCAAATTCAGCACTCTTAACTCTGGCATGTTTGCAAGTTCTGCCACATCAAATTAAATTATATTTCATCAATTCTTCCAACTTTGTTAATTATTAAATTACTGTGAGAAATTAAGGAAATAAAGAGATCCTTCATTACCATTCGGAGGAAAGACACCTTCGAGCTATTGCCAAGAAGATTGAGAGTCCTGAGCGATCTTGCTGCACTTAGAAAAGGGAGAACACTGATGTTGAAATAATTTCCCGACAAATATAGGGTCTCCAGTATCTCAAGTGCCTGAAAGCTCTTATAACCTGAAACCCTAAAAAAACTATTAAGACAATGGGAGATAAGGTGGCTTCCTCAAACAGAGGTAAGAACGTACCATGGATGGGATCAAACAAGTAATCGAACCCATTCAATGAAAAGTCAAGGGTTTTGAGTTGAGGGAAGCTATGGAGCAAAGACAGATTTAATGAGAGATCCAAATATCTGGGCATGAGTCCATCAAGTGAGAGATGGACGATGTGGCGTCCAATAGCGTCACTGCACTTTACTGTCTCCCGATGGCAGCAGTCACTTTTGGGATCATCATGACTCCATGATGACAATCGAGAGAAGGAGGCGATATTGTAAAAGGGTTTTCTATATCTCAATCGAAGCAATTACATGAGCTTATATACGAAGAATAAGAGACCTAGTTTCCTAAATAAAGAGATTACAAAAGATACGACATAATGACAAATTGATATGACTGAATAATATCTGCAACACCCTCCCTCAAGTTGGAGCGTGAACATCGTGAATGCCTAACTTGCGAAGAAAAACTTGAAATTCCTTGCGACCCAGCGCTTTCGTCAAAATGTCCGCCAACTTATCTTGAGAAGGAACATATGTTGTAGAAATTTTACCTACATGCTTTGTACGCTCATGTTGGACTGGATTTTCAGACAGAGCAATAGCAGACTTACTATCAGAGTACACACACATCGGTTGATCATGAGTGACATTTAGATCAGACAATACCTTCTTGAGCCAAAATAGCTCTTTCGTCAAAAACATCATAGCCCTATACTCAGCTTCCGCCGATGAGAGACTAATTGTTGGTTGCTTTTTCGATGACCATGAGATTGGCGAGTCGCCGAGCTGCACAAAGTAGCCGGTTAAAAATCTCCGGGTGAGTGGACACGCCGCCCAATCTGAATCACACCAGCCATGGAGTTGCAAA
This sequence comes from Eutrema heterophyllum, assembly GCA_002933915.1. NCBI lineage: Eukaryota > Viridiplantae > Streptophyta > Magnoliopsida > Brassicales > Brassicaceae > Eutrema > Eutrema heterophyllum. The sequence goes on along the minus strand of PKMM01048745.1, from coordinate 2,043,180 downwards.
TCTGATGTTTTGGCAAGTAAAATACCTTGACATGGGTTTGATTTCAAGTATCGGCTACTCGCAACGCAGCCTCCCAGTGATTTTTTCTTGGTTTCTCCATATATTGTGCCAGTGTATGAACACAATACGATAGTTCTGGCCTAGTAACAGCCAAGTAAATGAGTCTTCCGATGAGCCGACAATACTCCCTCGGATTCTGAACTAACGGTGACTTTGACAAGGACAATTTGTGGTTTTGTTCAATTGGAAAAGAAGCTGGTTTTGCTCCAAGAAGTCCAGTTTATGTGAGTATGTCCAAGACATATTTCTGTTGAGATAAATAGAAGCCTTGCTCATTCCTAGCGACCTCAATCCCAAGAAAGTATTTGAGAACGCCGAGATCCTTCATATAAAAACAATTGGAGAGATAGGTTTTGAAACGTGCTATCTCAGCAAGACAGCTTCCCGAGATAACTAAGTTGTCGACATAGACGAGGACATGAACAAACACACTGTTGTTGTTGTAGCTAAATAGCGAATAATCTGATAACGACTGTTTAAAGCCATACGTTTGTAAAGCCATCGATAACTTTGCAAACCAGCATCTCGGAGCCTGTTTCAATTCGTATAATGATTTTCGAAGACGGCATACCTTAGTCGAATCAGCTGAAAGAAAACTTTGTGGCATTTTCATGTATACTTCCTCCGTTAAGTCACCATGAAGAAACGCGTTATGTACATCCATTTGATGTACCTGTCAGTTCCTAGTTGCAGCAACACTAAGAACCAAACGAATTGTACCCATCTTGACAACAGGCGCAAACGTTTCATCAATATCCACGCCTTCTTCTTGACGGTTTCCTAAGACCACCAATCTCGCTTGACGATATTTGATTGTGTAAACCCATTTGTTCCCAATTGCCCTTTTCCTAGGCGGCAATTCTTCAATCGTCCACGTACCATTTTTCTATAGAGCAGCAATTTCATTTCCCATAGTGTCTCTCCAAACTTTATCTTTCATAGCTAAGGAATATGTGCGAGGAACAATACCTACTATAATCGCAGCGAGGTATGATGTGTGTGTCGCAGAGAAACGATGGTAGTCCACATAGTTCTCAATTGGATACACAGAGGTAGAAGCCGGTTCCGCCGTCACCATGTTGGTGTCGAATTCCTTCAACTTCGCCGGCTTAGTTTTCCAGCGGTGGCCTCTTCCAAGGATTTCGATTGGTTCAAACAGTGGTATAACCGGCGTGGTCCAGCTGGGGGTTCGTTGACCTCCGTGATGAGGTTCTCGGCTTCAATGGTCGGCGTCGTAGTTTCAAGAGGAGGTGGTAAATTTTGCAACGATGGGTTTGTAGTAGAAGGGCCAATTGTTTCTGGGCATGTTGGAGTTATAGGTTGTGGTCCATTAGTATTCAACAAGTCCAACAAGAAAGGAGTTCTTGTTTTTTGACCCAAGAGCCTGATTTAAGTGTTTTCACTCAGTCAATTAATACTAAAGTTCACACTACCGTAATCACAATAGTTATCAATGCAGTACTTTAGGATCGAATCCACAGAGACCAAAAATACACTACAATTCCCACAATTATGAAACTAAGCTAAGACAGAAATAAGGTTGGTTTTGGAAAAGTAACGAATGCAATTAAAACGATGTAAATTCAATAAGGCAATTAAAACGATGTAAATTCAATTAAAACGATGTAAACTCGAGGGTTTCATGTTGTCAATCTTCAAACGTTTTGCATCCGCCTCTGACATAAGGTTTATAGCGGCTCCCGAATCACACAGAGCACTGTCGAAGTAGGAGCCAAAGATTTCGCATGGCACGACGAAACACCCTGGTTCTTCGAGTTTGTGCAATGTTCTGGGCACAGACAGCTTCTTCCTAGCTTCGTCAAACAGGTCTTCGATCTCGTACTTATCTTCCCTGCTATACCAAAAGAGCTCCTTCATTGCTGGGTATTTCCTCCAGGCTTGATCGAATGACATGTGGAGTGGGATTTCCTTCACAATGGAATGGAAATCATCTAGCATCTCCTCGCTTATGGGCCGAGTTTCCGATCCTCATGTTCTGAGGCCAGAGTTCGCCTCGGAGTTGGGATTCCCTCGCGTGGTTTCCTTCCTCGGATTCTCGCTGTTTCTCTTATCATCATGCACTGATTATCCATGTCCCTTTGTGCTCTTGGGGGTGCCTCTTCCTCAGCTAGGAGAATCACAGTATTGCAGCTATAGGTCATATCCTGTCTTATTTCGTCCAAATTAGTTCCGAGGTGGAGGTCGACAGTGTTTTCGACGTTGGATAGACGGTTCTGAAGCATTTTGATTTCACCAGAAAAATTGGAGGACTTGTCTCCATGGCCCATGGTTTTGCCAAGAAGATCGTTGTACCTTCCATCCATATTGAAACGAACGTCTTGGATTGCTTCCGCTGTCCGCTTCTGCCCCTCGTGAAGAACATGAATGGATGAATGAACCTCTCTCCCTTGGTCGCCAACTTCTTCCACTCTTCTCTCAACCCTGTGTGTCTTACTTGCAATGATTTCCAAACCTGTAGCAGTCGTTGAGAGGCTCTCTCTCAAGTTCATGAGTTTCCTTTCAAAGCTGTCTTCCATGAGCTTCATAGATTCATTGACATGATCGATGAAAACTTGATTTTTCTCAATCTCGCAGGTCTGCTGTAGTTGCATTGCTTCTAAATGCTTTACTTTCTCCTCAAGTCTATGTACTTGGGCGTAGATAGCATCACACTTTCCACCAAGATCCTTTTTGATGTACTTCAATTTTGCGTCGAGCTCGAATGAGGATTCCTGTTGGTTTCTCAGTAGCGTGTGCATCATGGTTTCCAGAGACTCGCTGGGATTGAGACCGTAGGCACGAGGCGGTACTTGGGTTCTCGGTTGGTGGTAGTGATGAATGTACCCTTCATCGCTCCAACCTTGGTTTTGGTGGGAGTAGGACGGGGCTGGCCGATTCGTGTAGAAGTCTGGCATTGGAATGTAATTGCCATAAGATTCGCGGTGCATGGATGATCGTCTTTGATCTTCATGGCGGAGATGGGATCGATTTCCATCGTTCCTTGAGTAGTAATTCATCTTAAAAAGTTCCTGAAATACACAAGAATATAGAATAAAATATATCAGAAAAACTTATACTAAATTTCAAATTCAAAATTGGAGGTAACGCTATTGGTCCCCGGCAACGGCACCAAATTGATTTAAGTGTTTTCACTCAGTCAATTAATATTAAAGTTCACACTACCGCAATCACAACGGTTATCAATGCAGTACTTTAGGATCGAATCCACAGAGACCAAATGTACACTACAATTCCCACAATTATGAAACTAAGCTAAGACAGAAATAAGGTTGGTTTTGGAAAAGTAACGAATGCAATTAAAACGATGTAAATTCAATAAGGGAAAGACGTTAGGTCAAGGGTTTATTCCCAGGAATCCGGAGATCACGAATCAGATAACTATTCAGGGAATAATTAAACACAAGTTTCGAACTCAAACCTAAATATTAACCAATCCACTTCCGTGCTCATGGTTACTAAACCTAGCATCGTAATCCACTTCCGTGCTCATAGAATTCTATATCAGCTTTAACGAGCAGGTTCAATATGTTCACGAACGTCCTAATACACTTCCGCGCTCATAGGACAATTCGCTCGCTTATGTTCTTTCTAACAACCTAATACACTTTTGCGCTCTTAGATTAAGCACCAGTTCATAGAGTTAGCGGTCAGCTCAAGCCTAAAGCATTAAACGCAACAATAAGCGAAAACCACAAAAGATAAATCCCTATATGTGTTTGATTCAATGATTCACGGATCCCCTTGAAACCCTAAACCTAACTAATAAACTACTCAGACATGGAAACAGAGAACAAGCAAAGAGATGAAGAAAACATAGTATAGATTAAGAGAGGAAGGGTTTAGAATTCTTCTCAATGGATACAAAGATTCTTCTCCAAAGCTTACAAAATCCAAAAGCAAAAAGGTCTGAATATAACAAAAAGCAGTATCAAGCGGTGCCGTCAAAGTGGCTAAAAATAGGGTATATATAGGTCTAGGTCGAATTAGGTCAAAATAGGGAGTTTCCAGAGCAAAATAGGAAAAACAGAAATTTCATTTTTCTTCTCGTCGGCCTGCATCGACCGATGCAAGGAGGGCATCGGTCGATGGCTGTTTCTCTGGACGCCCTGCATCGACCGATGCACTCCTTGCATCGATCGATGCTGAACTCTCGGGTAGGGGTGCATCGATCGATGCTGAAGTCTCGGGTAGGAGCTGCATCGACCGGCTCCATCGACCGGCCACATTCTGCATCGGTCGATGCACTCCTTGCATCGACTGATTATGTTCTTTTCTTCACGGTTTCGTACGTTTTTGCCCTCGTAACTCCAATTTATTCTGTGGACGCCTTTTTACCTGAGATAACTAAATAAAGGACTAAAATACTCTAAAAACGAACTTTGACTCGATAAAACATTTAAAAGAAACACCAAAACATACGTTAGAAAACGGTAAAAACCAAGTATATCAGAGCCCATTATCACCATCTTCTTTAGCGTTTCTTTTTGTGAAAAATGGAAACACTGTTTCTTCGAAAATCACATCCCGTGAGATGAAAAATACCTTCTCTTCCAAATCGTATAGCCGCCAACCTTTTTGACCATGTGGATAGCCAACAAAAATGCATCGTCTTGTTCTTGACTCAAACTTATCACCTCTATGATTTTGGTTATGTGCATAGCATAACGAACCAAACACACGCAAATGAGCATAACCCGGAACAGAGTTATAGATTACGTGATGAGGCGTCTTGCCGTTCAGAACTGCAGTTAGTGTTCTGTTAATGAGATAGCCCGCTGTCAAAATACACTCCCCAAAAACGTATCGGTAAACATGATTGAAACCGCAAAGCTCTCGCGACGTTCAAAATGTGGCGATGTTTTCTCTGATGCGGAGTCCCCACACACGAGGTCTGATAAATTCCATGTTGGAGAAAGTAATCTCGCATACACAGAAACTCCGTTCCGTTGTCACTCCGTAACGTTTTGACTTTTTCTCAAATTGTCGTTCAACTAGCGCGAGAAAGTGACGCAAATGATTCTGCGTTTCGCTATTTTCAACCATCAAATAGATCCACACACCTCGAGAAAAATCATCTACGATAGTCAAAAAATAACGAGCACCCGAGTGAGATGGGGTTCGGTAAGATCCCCACACGTCACAATGTATAAGTTGAAAAATGGCTGAACTTTTATTCTGACTCATAGGAAAAGATTCACGTGTTTGTTTCGCTTTCATACATGTGTTACACGCTGTCTTAGAAACCTCACTACTAACTGAAAACTCAACATTTGGAAGCAAATTAACGACTTTTGCTGAAGTGTGTCCTAACCGCATATGCCAGAGATCAAACGAGCTCTCCACGTTTGTATGTAGTGCCACATCAGACTCCATACTCCGAAAATAAAAACTTCCATCCTCTCTTTTACCAACTCCAATCACCATCCTCGTAGTGCGGTCATGAATCACGAGAAAGTGATCAACAAGTTGTACGACACAATGAGTTTCATCCATCATTTGCCCAACAGAGATCAAATCAAATTTCAATTCTTCCACATAAAACACAGATTTCAGAATCATGTTTCCTAGATATACTGTTCCTTCCCTAACAGCCACTCTTTTATTCCCATCAACAAGAATAATCAGAACCGGAGATATTTTCTGCAAATTCGTCAACAGATTTAGCTTCCCGGTCATATGGTGCGACGTACCGGTGTCTAAGATCCAAGAAGAATTAGAACACGTACCCGTTAAAGTTTCAGATGTACTGGCTTTTGCAGCGTCTGTCCCATCCCTTTTTCCAGCATTGAGAATCTTAGTAACATTGCACCATTGCTCGTCCGTGAGGCCACTCACTGCATCACGGTCACGATCAGTTATAACACGGTTCGCTTGCTCAGCCGATGTTGATCCAGTGGTGACAGCATTGGCATAGGACTGGTTTCGGTATTGACCTCAATTGATGTTTGGACCATATCGTCCTCTTCCTCTACCACTTGAATCTGATCTCACTCGTGGTCGATCACCCCACCATTCCGGGTAGCCAACGATCACAAAGCAATATTCTGGTGAGTGACCACCACGATTGCAATGTCTACAGATTCCATACTTCCCTTTCTCTTATGGTTTGAAATGAGGGCGAGATTGAACGGCAAAAGCTGCTGCCTCTGGTCTTTCTTCCTTAAATCGTCGATTGTTTATCATATCTTCTTCTTGTCTAACAATATTGTAGACCTCTTTTAACCCAGGAAGTGGTACTCTAGCTGTCAAACTAGATCGAATCGTGTGAAAGTTTGTGTCATCAAGCCCAAAAAAAAATTGATGCACCATGTCATCATCTCTGTCTTTCTCTTGTTGAGTTCCAAGATCACACGTACACTTCCCACACTTGCACGTTCTCAACGGTCGGTAGTTGTTTACGTTATCCCAAATTTTGTTGAGTTTTACCGTAATAAGATTCGACCGTCATACATTGTTGTTTGCAAACATCAAGATCTGCTTTCATCTTCTGATTTTGTGCCCCATTAGACACAGAGAACCGCTTACGAATGTGATCCCACAAGTCTTTTGCCACATCGCGGTGTGAAATATTCATCAGCAATTCCGGATCAATCGTCATCTTCATCCAAGAGACAAGTAGTGCATTAATCGTCAACCAATCGTCCAAATCGGGTGAATTTTCATCCGGCTGTGGAATAGTTCCGTCAAGGAACCCAAACTTCTTCTGTGAGCCCAACGCCGTCTTGAAACCGCACGCCTACTCGTCATAGTTATTTGTTTTCAGAATTGGATGGGAGATCACTGCTCCCGAATTATCTGCCGCTATTAAATCATACGGCGAAATTGTTCTTTTTACTTCAGCCGTAGCTTGAGCCATCACTCTGTTTTTGGTTTGTGGATTTGAGTTTTAAGAAAAAAATATTGTGTCAGGCTCTGATACCATGACAAGCGAGAGAAGGAGGCGATATTGTAAAAGGGTTTTCTATATTTCAATCGAAGCAATTTCATGAGCTTATATACGAAGAATAAGAGACATAGTTTCCTAAACAAGGAGATTACAAAAGATACGAAATAATGACAAATTGATATGACTGAATAATATATGCAACACATGACTTGAGAGTACTTCCTTCTTGGGTACTACGAAGAGAGTTGAGATACGACTGAGCTGTAACAGACCCATCCGTTCAGTTTCCAGACAGCCTTTCACATCCTTTTATTTGGAATTAGAGAATCATCAACACTGTTATGAACACCAAAGCCATATGCTTCTTCTTCTTAACCCACCACGAGCTTCTCTCGTATGTTCTCATATTTATTTCCTGTGTTTTAAGAAACTGAATTAGAAATTAGACAGATTGATGATTTGGTCTCATTATAAATTAGATCTTAAAGACCTTACCCCTCTTGCGATAGATCTTGTCAGTGCTCAGAACAGCCACATGAAAATCAATGAAGATTGACCACCCTTGACTTAAACATCATATTCACATGTTGTAAGACTCGTTTTACATGTGTGTGAGAGAGAAATCTACGTACAGAAGAGTTAATTTCTGCAGAGTTAGTTACACTCGTTCTACATGTGTGAGAGAAAAAGCTGATAAAGTTTCCAACCTTTTTATTAGGCCTGGGCAAAATACCCGCACCCGATACCCGAACCCGAACCCGACCCGAAGTAAGCAGTTCGGTTCGGGTACGGGTGCCCCATAATACCCGATCGGGTGTGATTTCTTTAGATATCGGATACCCGTACCCGATCGGGTATATCCGAAATAACCCGGTAAACCCGAAGTACCCGAAAATATATAACCCTATAACTAAACCCCTAACCCTAGATCGGCTACTCTTCTTCTTCTTTCTTTGAACGATTGATTTCCCCCAAAATCTCTAATTAATAGCAATTCAAACTGGAATCCTCAAATCACTTATTCAGATCTTCTCCACCGTTGGAGACCTCACGGAGGCAATCTCAGGTGAATTTCTTAACTCCTATCTATTTCGTGGTCCTTAAATCGTGAACTCATGTGATACTCTTAACCGATTCAGCCAAATCTTCAGGAAAAGAGAATGTCTTTGGCCATCGATTGATTATCGAGATTTATAATCTCATCATCAGCTCCTATCTATTTCGTGGTCCTTAAATCTGTCTTTCTAATCTCGAGCCACATATATACTCTATATATCGGACTCTTACTTAAGCTATGTGTGTGTTGTTTGCTTATTATATATGACCTATATGTAGACCTCTTTGATTTCGGTCTTTGTAAGCTATGTGTTTTTACAATTCTGATTTTGTATGTTTATTATTTGCAGATGGATTCATCAGCATCTCCAAACCAAGATGACAGATATAACGAAGAAGAAGAAGAGTTTAGGACTCCTCTGACTGAGGATCAAAGTCAAAGGTGCAAAAGAAAACATACGCAAGGAAGTGGAGAAACTTCTAAACCACCTAACACTAAGAGGGTACTCCCCACAAGGTCTGATGTATGGGCGCATTTCACAAAAAAAGAAGACAATCATGACAAATGTTACGGTCACTACTGCAAGAATGAATACTCATGTCCAACAAAGTCAGGGACCAAAAACTTGTGGAATCATCTTGATTCATGTAAATCATACAAGACATGGGTTGATGGTCAAGATAAGACTGAGAGTCAGCATGTTATCAATAAGCAAGGGAGTATACAGAGTTCAAAAGTTTCTAAGAAAGTTTTCATAGAAGCAACGAATGAAATGATGGTGATAGGAGAGTTGCCATTGGCTTTCGTTGAAAGCATGGCTTGGAAACACTTCTGCAATAGGGTAATAATTTTAATCACAGTCAATGTTTTCTTATCAACTTATTTATGTATCTGATTTTAATATATGTATGTTTTTCTATGTATATACATCAAGGTAAACTTGTACGATCCTCACTCAAGAAGAACGGCAACAAGAGACATTGTTAAGATGTTTGTTCAAAGGAAAGCTGCTATGAGACAATCGTTCATATCTAGCAAGCAAAGAGTTTCCCTCACAACAGATATTTGGACTTGTGAAATCACAGGTAATATTTATTTTTATGTGTAGCTTGTCTCATTTGAATTTTCTTATTCCCTTTTATTATGTTCATTGCATTAACCTTGCTTTATATTTTTAGGTTCAAGTTATATGGTTATAACAGCGCATTACCTTGATCAAGAATGGCGGTTAAAGAAGCTGATTATAGGGTTCAAATATGTCACAGATCATAAAGGTAAAACCATTGCAACTGTACTTCTTGATTGCCTAGCTGAGTGGGGAATAGAGAAAGTGTTTTGTATCACTGTAGATAATGCAACAGCCAATAGTAATGCATTGTCAAAGTTTGAGAATAGATTCACTTTGATATCCAATGAGTCTTTAGTGATGAAAGGGGAATTTATGCATATGAGATGTGCTGGTCATATCATAAATTTGATTGTGAGGGATGGATTAGACAAAGAAGTTGCTAGTGTGAATGCAATTCGGAATGCTATCTTATATATTAGATCCGGACCCATTAGACAAAATTCTTTTCAACAGAAGGTAGAATCTGGGAAGATGACAAGGGGTAGTTTGCCTTTAGATGTAAAAACTAGGTGGAATTCCACATATTTGATGTTATTAAAGGCAGTTAAGTACAAGGATGCGTTTGATAAGATGGAGTTTGAAGACAAGATGTATAATGATCATTTCTTGGAGGATGACAATGGTAAAAAACGAGTTGGACCTCCTTCATTGGCTGATTGGCATGTTGTTGAAAGGTTGAATAGGTTCCTTGTAATTTTTTACAATTCCACATTGGTAGTCTCAGCCTCTACAACTCTGAATGCACACAAGTGTTATGGTGAGATAGTGAACATAGCATCAGATCTTCGAGGACTTTGTAGCAACTTTGATAGTGAAGTGAAGGTAAAAGCTGCGGAGATGTTACAGAAATTTGAGAAGTATTGGGATGGCTTCAAGAACATCAACAAGATGTTGGTAATAGCTACTGTTTTTGATCCAAGAAAGAAGATGCAGTTTGCGAAAATGTGCTTTGACGAGTTGTATGGAGAAGACAGTGCACAGTCTAAGGACTTGTATGATTCAATTATTATTCTTCTTGAGGATATGTTTAAAGAGTATAGTGACAGATATGGTAAGAAGCAAAATGAGATACCATCTCAGTCTCAGTCTCAGTCTCAGTCTCAGTCTTCTTCGTCATCTCATTGTACTCAAAGTCACCAAACTGATGGAATGGATACTGTTGATGATCAGCCGGGTTACCATAGGCATAGGATTGAGCAAAGGTACAATACTTTGTTAAAAGAGATTGGAGTTTGCGACAAAAATGAGTTAGAAACATACTTGAAAGACAAAGTTGAGAACCCTGAAGTGATGCTTGGAGTTGATTATAATGTGTTGTCTTATTGGATATTAAACAATGTGAAGTATCCCATTCTTTCACAGATGGCTCGAGATTTATTTGCGATGCAAGTGTCTTCGGTTGCAGCTGAGAGTGCTTTTAGCAATAGTGGGAGGATAATAAACCCATATAGGAGTTGTCTAACTCACTATATGGTTGAGGTTTTGATGTGTACAGAACAGTGGATGAAACAAGACATCAAAATCGAGTCAAAGGTGCTTACAAATGCAGATATTCTTTCTGAATTCGAATATGAAGATCAACTTGAGAAAGGTATGTATCTTCGTTTTTCATTGTTTTATCTTCTCTTATAATTTATTTATGTTAACAATCTTTGTTTGTTTGTTCAGATTTTCAAGGATCGGGTACATCACAAGAACTAGAAGAGTAAGAGTGTAAGACACTTTACTAGTTTTCTAATCTCGGCTATAAGGTAAATAAGTTTGCATATTCATAAGTTAGTTTATATACATTATATGATTCTAACTTTTATTTTGGTGCCAGTCTCAATCTCAGGAAGTCATGAAGACAGAAACTTGATGTTTTTGCTTTTGGAGTTGTCGAGTTGATACTTGATATAACTTTGTGTTTTGGCTTTATGATAAGTTGATAACTTGGTGTTTTTGCTTTTGATTTTTTTGGTGTTTTTGGTTTTGGATTTGGAGTTGTTGGTTTCTTATGAATGTAATTTACATTGTTTCAGTTTGGATTTTTTTCATTTGTTTCGGATACAGTTCGGGTTTTACATCTGTTTCGGATATAGTTCGGATTTTTTCCTTTCTTTCGGGTACAAACACCCATACCCGACCCGAACCCGTCGGGTATTTCGGATTTCGGGTATCACCCGAAAACACCCATACCCGGTGGGTGTTTACCCGAACCCGACCCGATATGTAAAAATACCCGATCGGGTGTATATCTCTATACCCGAATATCCGAAAAAACCGAAATACCCGACCCGAACCCGATCGGATATCCGAACGCCCAGCCCTACTTTTTATTGGATATATTTTAAAAGACGAACACATTATTGACCCAATTTATGTCAGGAAAGAAGTGGATTCACACTAACCTTTTGCTAATTCTGTCTAGACTAACTTAATTTCTTGGATCTTTGTAAGGTGACAATAAAAAAATTTCCACTTAAATTCTGTTTTTAGTGGTTTCAACTTCATAATGGTGAGAATTAAGCTGATGCAACTGAACTTGCAGGCAGGACATTCTGTTAAAGCTCAATTCTAGCTCCCTGATATTCATTAGTATGCAAATCCCTAAACAGCCTGAAATTAGTCAAATAAGAGCGTAAGAAATCAGAACAATCATCAATTCTATCTATAAAAAAAGAGAATACATAACGATGAAGATATGAAAGAGAGAAAAAAGAGCAGAGATTAGTATATAAAACCAAAAAGAAAATTATGATAGTTGATTGCTGTGATTTTTACTTCTTTCTGACCAGGACTTGCTGAACAGCTCCTCTAAATTCAATATTCTTCTCACTTCTACTCTTATCACTGACATGAATTAATTAGATACTACTAACGTCTATGCAGAATTTCAACTAGATAGGTTCAAATGATATACCAAACAAATTCCGAATAGAATAAACTGTTAGGACCAAATGCAAAGATTTATATCTCCACCAAATGACTTGTTTACAAATACAAAAGAAAGAAAAAGAATATACTGTTTCATTTTGGAGGGTTTGCTCGAAAGTGATATATATTATGGTGCCATTGACGATGTCTGAATGTGGTGGTGTCATGTGTTTGAAGATGACAAATGAGTTTGAACCAGCAAAGCTATTGAAGAGGATGGCCATACAAATGCAGTATTATATGATTCGAAAGAAGCTGAGCGTTTTTACTGTTGGAGTTAGCTCTTTTGCTGCTTCGATCTCTGCGATATTACGAGAAAAATTGGAAGCTTTGGTTGGCGAAGCTGATGACGTTGCTATTCTCCAATGTGCAATCTCCTTCTCTAGCAATGTATTCGCAGTCATAGTAGATTTCTTCCTCTATTGCCTTGGTTTTTGTGTTGCCGAGTAAGTAGAACAGAAACAAACAAACAAAAAACTATAGTTCGATATTTCCTCATTCTTGCAGTTATTTCAAATAAAATTGCCGCAAGATCTCCAAGTACTTCTTCAAAGATACAATTAATTTGTTGTTTGTTAACAAATTAGTTTTGCTTTGATTGCCAAATGACCTTGGCCATCTCTTCCGTAATGCAGGTTTCTATACTCATTCTTTGACAGGTATGCCTTATTATACTCGGTGCACTCTTTTAGCATGTGCAACCAACATTTCAGAAAAACCCCGATTTGTTTTTTATAAAAAAATTCATAATTCTATATATGCATGTAAATTGGAGTTTATAATTTTTGAAAATTTGCACAGCCTACAAATATTTTGGAATGATCTTGCCTACCGCATAGTAATGCTCCACTATTCTTATTTCATGTTTTCCCTGGTAACTCTTGTTCAATTGAACCATCATAATTAAGCATACAACCGCATAAGCATTTCTCAATACGACCGTAATCGAATATATTCGTTCAGTGGGATTATTATACTTAAGCAATACAAAATTACAAATTATACATTATTAGGATCTGAGGGTAATTCGATTGTCCTGTTTGAAACATAATACACCAAACATGAACTTTTCATCAAATAGGAATATAAGATAGTGTACCTTGGCTGAACCCACAAAATCAGTTGCAGAAAAAGGAACGCTTGTAGCGGTGAAGGTGATGAACGAAGAGATCTACACGATAAAACCATTCTTGAGACCAACGTGAATCTATGCAGAGGAACGCAAACAAGGCCAAGTTTGTGGAGATGTAGGCTGCACCACAAGTCCAATAAAACCACACCATGTCTATCACACCATCTTCTTCCTTTTTGGCAAGCGTTGATGCACTTGGCTCAGGGACTCTCATGGGGTTGCAAATTATATTGGTAGGAAGTCCACATAGATGAACATTGCCTATATAACTCCTTTCCTCAAAGGTTACAAGATGGCCTTTGAAAGGGATTTCGCCAGACAAATTGTTGCATGAGACATTGAAGTATCCTAAACTGTTGAGGTCGGCTAGCACAAGAGGGATGTTTCCATCTAGCTTATTGTTTGATAGATCAAGACTCTCTAAGACCTTAAGCTTTGAAACGCTATCTGGTATGGAGCCTGTGAGGAGGTTGTTTGACAAGTTCAAGGATCTGATATTAGGAAGATTTCCAATCTCAACTGGAATTTTACCCGATAATTTGTTACTTGACAAATCCAGACCATGCATAAAACTGACAATAGCACCTTGAAATGATTCATATCTGCTTTTGGTTAAAAAATCCACTATGGTTGCTGGTGTCAATTCAGAATCCTTCTCGGGATCAACATCGAGGCTAAGTGATGATGATAACTCCAATCTTGCAAGAATGGAGCGTTTCTTGAGTAAAATGATGGGGAAAATGACCAAAGACCGTCATATCTTTCTGCACCAAAAGACATGTTACCAAAACATGATGGTATAGCACCATTGAATTTATTGTTAGATAAATCTAGAAGACCAACCTTACTTAGCTGACATATTTTCTCAGGGATATGACTTTGTAAGCTGTTATTCCGCAAAAGAAGGACACGCAAATTAGATCTCTCACCAATAGTGTTCAGAATATTACCAGAAAAATTGTTGTTCCGCAAATCAAGAACCTGTAATGCCTCAGCCTTGAATAAAGTGTCTGGAATTGATCCCATAAAATCATTGTTATGTAGTCGCAATTCCGTGAGAGATGGAAAATTCACATTCTTTGGTATCGATCCATAGAAGCTATTGTGAGAGATGTCCATAACCTCAAGCCGTAGACTCTGTAGTTGATGAGGGAAATGACCTTTTAGCTGATTTCCCCTCATTAATAGGTACCGAAGGTTTGACATTCTACCAATCCAAAGTGGAAGCGTGCCGGATAAACAATTATCTGATACATCTAGGAGCGATAGTCTTAAGTTTAATAAACCTTTTCCAAGACTCCCATGAAAATTGTTTCCATCAAGAAATAGCCATTAATTCTAAACTAGTAAGATTTGCATGCTCCGGAAATATTTTCCCCTGGAATTGGTTGTTTGAGAGCTTAGTAAATTCAACGAGTAGCAACTACTTAAAACTGATTTAGGTAGCTGACCAGATATACCGTTTGAAGACACGTCCAACCTGCCTAGACTTTTCATCTTGCCCATAGAAGATGGAATGGTTCCATGAAACTGATTTGAAGAAAAGTTCATATACCTCAGCTTAGGAAAGATAATCCCTATGTCTTCTTGAATTGAATCGTATATCATATTACTCGAGATATCAAGAAATTGTAAGCCATGAACAAGTGTAGGTAGTGGAAGCTCTGTCAACAAATTGCTATCAAGTAAAATAGTCTGCAATCTTGTGCTATTCTGCACAAGCCAAGTTGGAAATGCTCCTGTCAACTTGTTATGTGAGAGACTAATGAAGCGCAAGTCATGCTGATGAACAAGGAAGCCAGGAATTGTGCTGCCAAGAATGAAATTCTGTAACTTCAACACCTTCAACTGAAATAGTGGAACCCACAAGCTCTCAGCCTGAGCTTGGATTGAACCAACTTTCGATGACATTCTGAGTACCTTGAGCCTTGTTTGATTGACTAGAGAGTTGAACAAGAATGAACCATTGAAGTTATTATCAAGAAGCGATAAATACTCAAGCGCTGATGGTAGACCAGACACAAAGGTAGACAGGTTTCCATTCAATTGGTTGTTCGATAGATCAAGAGTTCGAAGACGGCTTAAGTTACCAAGACAATATGGCATACTTGTCAAAGCATTGTTGCTTAAATCCAGCTCTCGGAGATTCATTAGTCCGCAAAGCTTCGAGTAGCCTGAAACTATTCAAAATAAGGATTGTTCTCACCTTGAGAAAGATGATGTATGCATGATAGGTTAGGAAAGATCAAATGATTTGTAAAGTAATGTAACAGTTCACCTTCCTGGGTCAAAGACAATTGATTATCTTTAAGATTCAACACTTGAAAAGATGGAGGAAACACTGATCCTGCAATTTGAAGGATATAGATACATAAATACAGAAGTTTTGCCTGCTCTATTAGGCAAACCATACAATATCAGAATCTTATCACAATTTGCTTCTATTCCATTTCACTAACCGACCTAGATGGGTTAGTGAAGCTCATCTGGAAATCCTATGCAGAGTCTACTATTGTAAACTCTAATTTGATTCATTTGACGTCTATGTACGTATAGATTCAACAGGAAAGTTAGAACAACATATGACGTCTAATTAGGTTCATCTGACGTCTATGTATAGATCACCATCTTACCTAGGTAGACTAAGATGGTAAGTTCATTGCCAGTTAGATCCAGTTCTTGCAACTTTGGCATATCTTTGAGTACTGCACCAACACAACTATCAGTTTCCTTCCCTGTAACGTTAGTCTCTGCCTGCAAGAATATTATACTCACTTACCTTGAATAGATCGAGTGTGGTTGAACTTATTGTCTGCTAAGCTCAAGACTTCTAACTCTACTAGATTTTCTAGACCTGGAGATCCAAAACACAAAAGTTACGATTAGATTGTTGGCTAAAGATAATATTTGTTATATATATTGTAAAATCCCTGCTACTCGACTTACCTTTAAGTCGGGCAGTGTCTGAGAATTTGTTGCCGCTAAGATCTAATGTTTTCAGCTTCGTTATTCTTAACCTTGCACCAACACATTATATGATATTATTAGCGATTTTATAAGCCAACAAGAATATCTTCCCTCTTTTGTTTTTGGAATTCTCACCGTCACCAGCCTCGAAGTCGTTTATACTATTGTGACTTAGATCCAATTCTTCCAACTCCCTGAAATTGATTAAACCTGCACAACAATGTCTCCATTAGTCACCAACTTATTTGTTGTCTTTATTTTTTTTTTAAACTTGGAAAACAAATCTGTATTAGGCTTCTTAACGGATAAAAGTTGAGTTCATTGTGGTGCAAATTTGATGAATTATCATCAAGTACACAAGAAAGTTCATCAATCAAGTATAGTATTTTGGTTCGTTCGGGATGCTCTAGAATGATCCCTAGCATTCTGATCCGAGATCAAAGAGATCATTAATTACCATTCGGAGGAAAGACACCTTGCAGTCTATTGTAACCAAGATTTAGAGTCCTGAGCGACCTTGCTGCACTTATAAAAGGGAGAACACTGTTGTTGAAACGATTGTACCACAAATCTAGGGTCTCCAGGTTCTCAAGTCTCTGAAAGCTCTTATGACCTGAAACCGTAAAGAACAATTAAGACAACTGGAGATAAACTGAAAATATATAATGGTTGCTTCCTTGAAAAGATGTAAGGACGTACCATGGATGGGATCAAACAAGTGATTGAAGTTATTAAATGCAAAGTCAAGGGTTTTTAGTTGAGGGAAGCTATGCAGCAAAGAAAGATTTAATGGCGAATATGGAGGCCAGTCAAAATCTTGCAAAATATTAAAGGGCATGAGTCCATTAAGTGAGAGATTGACAATTTGGCCACCAATAGCGTCACTGCAATTTACTCTCTCCCAATGGCAGCAGTCACTCTTAGGATCATCATCACTCCATGACTGCAGAATCCTTCCTTCTTGGGGACTAAAAACAGAGTTGAGGTAAGACTTGAGCTGCAACAGACCCATCCGTTCAGTTTCCACACAGCCTACACATCCTTTCATTTGGAATTGGAGAATCATCATTATTGTTATCAACACCAAAGCCATCTGCTTCTTCTGCTTAATTAAACACCAGCTTCTCTCGTATGTTCTCATCTTTATTTCCTGTTTTCAAGACTTTGAATTAGAAAGTAGACAGATTGAGGATTTGATCTCATTGTAGTTTACAGTGTAGAGGACAACCACATGAAAATCATTGAAGATTGACCCTTGACTTAAAAATTCATATTATTCTTGTAATATATGTAACGTGTGATTTGGGCAAGAAGACTTTTCGAGTGACATGGGTCCACTTGAAGTGCACCATATTTTTGACAATTCAAACTTGACCGAATTATTCTAGGCAAGAAGTTGATTCACACTAACCTTTTGGCTACTTCTGTCTATACTAACTTATTATTTTGGATCTTTGCAAGCGGTACTATAAGTTTTTGTCAACTTAAATTCTGTATTTATTGGTTTTAACTCGTAACTTTTGTGGTAAGTGAAAATGAAGTTGTTTTGAAACAGTTGTGGTACCAGTTGGAAGTAGCACACGAAGTGATACAAGGGAGTACAACTAGGCGATTGATGACGTGGAGCTAAAGTGGTGAGCTGAACTAGACTTAGTAGCTGACATGGACAAGCCAAGAGGCGGTAGCTGAGTTGGACGAGCATCTTGAAGAGGATATCGCAGCTTTGAAGAGTTTTCTTATTCTTAGAAGAATAAAAAAGAAATATAACATATCCTTGGATATTTGCTTTTATCTCCAAGGTGGAATTCGACTAGGGTTAGCCTTTTGCCTATTGTGGGTGTGTTTAAGCGTTGCATGCGATTGAACACAATTGAGAGAGAATTCTTAGCAAAAGGGGTTTTGAGTTTCTTGTTAGAAAGCAACATCTAAGAGGCTAAGGGGTTCGTCTTGAGAGGTTCTTGGATCGTGTATAGATCCTTGAACGTGTGAGGCTAGTTAGACAAGTTAAGGTGTGTCTTGAACTTGTCAGGGATCGTTTTAGGTGAAACTTGTAAGTGCACTTACAAGATTGAGATTGGCTAGTAATATATTCTTGTAGAAAAATCTCATGTGTCAGATTGTGTTCTAGTTCCTGTTTGATAGCTCTTGCATTTACAATTGGTATTAGAGCGGGTCACTTGTGTGTATTACAAACATGTATGATCTTGGGGAGAAGATGGATGCTAAAAGTAATCTAAGGTGGCACAAGAGAGCACCCGAATTAGAGCTCTTAAAGCA
The DNA here is from genome assembly GCA_002933915.1 of Eutrema heterophyllum. Taxonomy (NCBI): domain Eukaryota; kingdom Viridiplantae; phylum Streptophyta; class Magnoliopsida; order Brassicales; family Brassicaceae; genus Eutrema; species Eutrema heterophyllum. Next base: position 2,024,735 of record PKMM01048745.1, on the reverse strand, counting down.
TGAATTTATTGGTCTTCTGCTCTCTTTTCATCAGTCTTAGGGTTTTTTCAAAGATATACTTGACGGGCTTGCAAATGGGCTTTCGGGATGAAATTAGGTTGGCGGCGGGTGCGAAGCTTCTGGTCACGGTGAACTGGCTTCTGGCCACGGGTGGAGCTTCTCCACGAGTGGCCAGGGTCCAGGAGTGGTCGGAGGTCTTCTGGCCGCGGTTGGGGGCTTCCGAGACTGCATTGACGTGACTTCTTGATCTTCATGTATCTTTTGATTGAACTGTTGGATCGTCCTCAAATCAAGTGGAATGGAAAGGTAGCTGGTCTTTCTTGAATGTCTCCAAAATTGGGCTGGATCAGACGGTGAGAAGATCTTCTTTGAGGGTTGAACTTCTGACAGTTTGACTCTTAGCCGAAAATCTGGTTTTTCTCCAATTTGCATTGCTTTTGGGGAAAAATGCCAAAAAAACCCCCAATTTACCACTTTCAGCCAAAAAAAGCTCCAACTATCAGATGGACAAAATAAACCGTAAACTTTATTTGACTTCCACTTTTAATCCAATATTTTCGTTGACCAGGCCATTTTAATCCCATATTTTCATTGACCATGCCAAATCAGACGCGTCGTTTGGAGACTCTAAAACGTAAATCTGGAGACTCGAACCCCTTACCTTTACCTTTAGAACAAAACAACAGACACATTACCAACTGAGCTAAATCATATTATTGGTATATACACAAACACACATGTTTATATGGTTTAAAATTAAATTCCCAAATTAATTTTTTTTTAAGGGTTTTCCCTTCTTCTTCTTCGCCATGGCAACGTGACGATGGTGAGCTCGACTTACGAAACGGCGGCGGCAACGATGGTGAGCTCCGGAAACAATGGCGGCTTGGGCGGAGGTGATAAGCGGGGGTGGTGGCTCAAGTCTCGGGATTCGATTTCGGGATGGCTGTTGGCGTCGGCGGCGAGATTCTACCGGAGACGCTGGAGAAGATGGTGGAGATCTGCGACGTAGTGGCTGTGGACATTCAAGCTCTGATTAGGGTTTTTGATCCTGTTGATGGAGCCGTGAAGCTCGTGAATCTGAAAGAAAGTGGGTTCCATCCCATCTTGCATAGAATCGGATTCTTGAAAGCTTCATCAGACGAACAACAAAAAAAAAATCTGGGATTTGCCATGGCAAAAGAGGAAGAACCCTAATATTTTTTAATTTGGGGATTTAATTTTAAACCATATAAACATGTGTGTTTGTTGATTTACCAATAATACGATTTAGTTCAGTTGGTAATGTGTTCGTCGATTTGTTCTAAAGGTAAAGGGTTCGAGTCTCCAGATTTACGTTTAAAAAAAAAAACAAAACGAACTCGTTTTAGAGTTTAACGGAAATTCTGAACGGAGACTTAACGACGCGTCTGATTTGGCCTGGTCAATGAAAATATGGGATTAAAATGGTCTGGTCAACAAAAATATGAGATTAAAAGTGGAAGTCAAGTAAAGTTTACGGTTTATTTTGTCCGTCTGATAGTTGGAGCTTTTTTTGGCTGAAAGTGGTAAATTGAGGGTATTTTTGGCATTTGTCCCATTGCTTTTGCCTAAATAACCTGGAAAGAGTCTTGACGCTACAAATATACGAAAACCGTAATAAAACATATAAAAATGAGTAAAACACTTATTAAAGTACTCTAAAATCATAGGTAAAATGGGTAAAAATACGGTGTTAAAGTACTCTAAAATCATAGGTAAAATGAGTAAAAATACGGTGTTAGATTTGCGGTGACATCCGGTGAATTCCTTGGATACCTGGTGACTCACTGAGGTATCGAAGCAAATCCGAAGCAGATCAACGCTCTGAGAGAAATGGCATCACCAAAGAAGAAGCGTGAATTCCAACGACTCACAAGACGCGTCGCAGCGCTGAACCGATTCATTTTACGATCTACTGACAAGTGCCTGCCCTTCTACGACACACTGCAAGGCAATAAAAAGTTCGAGTGGACTGGACGATGCGAGAAGGCGTTCCAGGAGTTGAAGAGCTATTTGGCGAGCCCTCCAATACTCGCTAAACCCGTCGAAGGAGAACCGCTGTTTCTTTACATTGATGATTCCACCATAATAGTTAGTGGGGTATTCGTCAGAGAAGAATGAGGTGGGCAGAAGCCTATGTTTTACGTCAGCCAGACTTGACAGATGCAGAAACTCGATACCTTGTAATTCTTTGTTTTAACACAAATGTGTTCTTGACCACTTCTCATCACACTTGTAACAAGTTCCATTCCTCTTGTGTTCTTCATATTCTGCATCAGTCAATCTCCTCTGGCCAGTGTTGTATCCATTCGATTTAAACCTAGTAGATTTAACCATTTGTCTTCCTTGATCCGTATCATTGAACTGAGATTTGTTTCTACAATTTTGTTGTTGGTTATGAACTGAAGCTGATTTAAAAGGAATAAAGGTAGGAGCCTTGTGAATTCTATTCTCTTGAATTTTACCATTCGCTGATAACACCGTATTTTTACCCGTTTTAATATCTATTTAAGAACGCTTTAATAAGTGTTTCATTCGCTTTTCTATGTTTTTATTACGGTTTTCGCATATTCGTAGTGTCAAGACTCTTTTTAGGTTACTTAGGCGAAAGCATTGCAAATTGGAGAAAAACCAGATTTTCGGCTCAGAGTCAAACCGTCAGAAATTCAATTGCCAAAGAGGTTCTTCTCACCGTCTGATCCAGCCCAATTTTTGGAGATATTCAAGAAGGACCAGTTACCTTTCCATTCCAACAGATTTGAGGATGATCAAACGGTTCAATCAAAAGTTAAATCAATATCAAGGCGTCCCAACTAGCCACTCCTGGAGCAGTCCCAGCCTCGGCCAAGAGGCAATTCACCGCGGCCAGGAAGCCTCCACCCGCAGCCAAGTGAAGGTTCACCGAGGCCAGACCCCATGGACCCGCGGTGGAAGCAGTTTCGTCATGTAAGCCCAATTTGCAAGGCCCGTTCAATTCTCGTCACTTAAAACCCTAAAGACCTACGAAAACAGAAGAGAAGACCTATAAATATACCTCTTAGAATACCTAATTTCGTGTGGTTGCTTTTATACCATTTTTTAGTTTAGTTTTGTTCTTGTTTTTACTTTTAAACTCCTGTTCTTACTTTTCGAGATTGGTGAACAGATTCTCACCGGACTTAGTTCTTAAACTCGTGAGGCTCATTCATCAATCTCCTACAATTTATTCAATCATGATTTTCATTTCATCTATGTTCGAGTAGTTTTATTGTTGGGTTTAAGGGATTTATCAAAGGAAAATTCTATGTTCGATAAGGATTTCACGAGATAAAACCCTAGCCGATTTCTAGAGCTCTTTCTTATGGATAGTTGTTCAAACCTCATGCAACTCTCTTTGTGTCTTATGTGCAGATATGTGCAAAAACGCCGGAGAGGGAGGAACGACACAATTTTCAATCACTAAAGACGAAGATAATATGCGATTGGTGGAGGTGAATTCAACAAAGAAAAGAGCTTGGTTATGCCTTGGAAAAGCTCAAAAACATGGTAAATTTTCGTGCTCCTAAGACTCTATCCAATAAAGGCGTTTCCCCCTTTCAAAAAAAAAATAAAAAAAAATCGAGAGGAAAGGGAAACAAAAGCCTAAAAAGAGTCTAGACTGGTCGAAATTATTATGAGGCACTCATGGTTCGTTTATGAGAAGTTTGTCATTCCAAGCCCACAGAAAAATCTAAGTCTAGGGAATGACAGAAAACTTCTGTTTTTGGAGAAAGAAGGAAGTGCAACATTTTTACGCAAGAAGAAGTGATTGGAAGCTGTGGTTATCAATAGGTCAGTCCTCTCTTGCTGTTTTGCATAATATCTCGCACCCTCCAGTGAAATTACGGTAACCCGAAACACTTTTAACCTCACCTCTAAATGCCTTTAATAACTAGCCTCGATTGTCTTGGTTTAATCCTTTTGATGAGAAGTTCACGTTTGCACTTAATGAATTTAGAGAGCTAGTTGACCTGATTTTTGGATTTTGAAAGTTTATATTTCGTATGACGGATACCGTGGATTAAGATTACGAAAACTTCTGGTGAGAATTTTTTAGGCTAGGTTGCGTTTGATGTAGTTTGATGGTTATGGTTTAGAAGGACGGTCTCCAAAAATTCTAGTTCCCAATGATTTTTGTTTGATCGTTTCCAAGCTTAAGCTTTGTCTTGTTTGAGGACAAACAAGGTTTAAGTCTGGGGGTGTGATAACACCGTATTTTTACCCGTTTTAATATATATTTAAGAACGCTTTAATAAGTGTTTCATTCGTTTTTCTATGTTTTTATTACGGTTTCGTATATTCGTAGTGTCAAGACTCTTTTCAGGTTACTTAGGCAAAAGCATTGCAAATTAGAAAAACCTTAGATTTTTGGCTCATAGTCAAACCGACAGAAGTTCAATTGTCAAACAGGTTCTTCTCACCGTCCGATCCAGCCCAATTTTGGAGATATTCAAGAAGGACCAGCTACCTTTCCATTCCAATGGTTCAATCAAAAGTTACATCAAGATCAAGACGTCCTAGCTAGCCACTCCTGGAGCAGTCCCAGCCGCGGCCAAGAGGCAATTCACCGCGGCCAGGAAGCCTCCACCCGCGGCCAAGTGAAGGTTCGCCACGGCCAGACCCCATGGACCCGCAGTGGAAGCAGTTTTGTCCCGTAAGCCCAATTTGCAAGGCCCGTTTAATTCCCGTCACTTAAAACCCTAAAGACCGATGAAAACAGAAGAGAAGACCTATAAATATGCCTCTTAGAAGACCTAATTTTGTGTGCTTGCTTTTACACCATTTTTTAGTTTAGTTTTGTTTTTACTTTTAATCTTAAACTCTTGTTCTTACTTTTCGAGATTGGTGAAGAGATTCTCACCGGACTTAGTTCTTAAACTCGTGAGGCTCCTTCATCAATCTTCTGCAATTTATTCAATCATGATTTTCATTTCATCTGTGTTCAAGTAGTTTTATTATTGGGTTTAAAGGATTTATCAACGGAAAATTCTATATTCGATAAGGATTTCACGAGATAAAACCCTAGCCGATTTTTAGAGCTCTTTCTTATGGATAGTTGTTAATGCTAAATCTAGCTTCATGAACTAGAGGTGATTCATAGGTGTTAAGTACCACCAAAAGTGCTGGATCTAAAAACACCTGAATTGTTATCCATAAGAGTGTGCGCGTCGTAAGATTTCGAAAGTATACTTACGGAGTGTCGTGAACTAAGAAGAACCAGCGCGAACAGCACGATTTTCTCCGCGGCCAGAGGCGAAAGCTACTGGTCGAGTGTATAGATTGTTGGTGCGTAGGATGTACAAAAGTAGGCTACGCCGTTTATTTTGTTCAGTTCGTGGAATTGAAATCTAGAAACAGTTACTAAGAGATTAGGGACCGTGATTGAATCGAGCATACCCCTAGATATTCATGTCGACCCAACACCGTTTTATCATAGTTTACATATCGTTCTTCCCGTATAATTTTCAAGCCATCAATTCTTTTAGTTTATTTTACAAGTAATTTTCCGTTTTTACGTTCTTTACATTTTCGTGACAAAAACCCTTATAAAAACTTATTCTCGTCTTAGACTTCCTTGCTATTCTTTGTCTAAGGTCTCGCAGAACAGCTCTCTCTCCATGTGGATCGATACCTAAAGTATTACAACGCACGTCTGTGCACTTGCAGAACCTTTAGGTTTATAAATTTAAAACCTAGAGTTTCGGAGACGAATCCAACGCTACCACTCGCCACCAGTTTACAGAATTCACTATCTTCCATCTTAATCACTTCTGCAATATGATTTGGAAGACCTTGAGGTTCCTTCATTTTAATTACCTCTTTCATTTCTCTCTTCTGGCCATTGAAAAAAATGTGCTCCAGATTTTCTTCATCCACCTTAACCTGAGTGGCCAACTCCTGAAATTCCCGAACATATTCTGTAATAGATCCGATATGTTGAAGTCCAAACAGTCTCTTTCCTGGAGTGCTCTCAAATGACTCAGGAAACCTCGCCTATATCCTTCTCTTAAAATCGCACCAGTTCAGAAATGGTCGAAACTCAATTTCGTAGTTGTACCAACTCAACGATGCATCTTCAAGACTTATGGAGCCAATTCCATCTTCGCAACAGAGTCGTATTTACCAACTTAAAAAAATTTCTCAGCTCTCGCAATCCAAGCATAAGGATTTGATCCATTCAACATAGGCATCTCAACCTTTCTCAATAAACCATCCCGATGATCCACAATTGATCATACAGGCCGATAACCTAACGGATTATCTTCCCGCTGTTGTTCGATAGAAGGAGAAATTACATGAGGTTGATTTGCCGATGAACTCGGCTAACTGTTTTCTTTGGATCTCGTCGACGTTATCGCCGTTTTCAGTTGATCGATCGACGTCACCAGCAATTGAAGTATCGCCCCACGTTATCCAGCCTCTTCTTCGCCTTCGTACTCGCCGCTGCTACTACTTTATAACCGCCATACAGAAATTCCAATTTATCATACATATCTGTTAGCGATGACTCCATCTCTCCGATTCGTTGATTTGATTCTTCGGCCACCATTGTCGCGATGCTTCGATCTGCTCACCACACCAATTGATAAGGCAAATACTATTTTTATTGACTTATCAAGAAGGAATTACAATCCCGAGACAAAAAAATTTCGAGCCCACACAATATCACAGAGAACAATCTCTATGGATCCCTCACAACTTCTCACCAGAAAAGCGTAAAAATCATAGGGAAGAAGAAGACTTCTTCTTATACAGACTCATGTTTATTGACTCTTTGACTTGTTGACTCTAACTGCCTTTACAATGCTTTCACACTGCCAGCTTAGCTTTTACTCTTTACCAGCTCAGCTTTCAACATTCTCCAGTTGTTGCTCTGTTGCAACTCTTCTTCTTTGACGATAATAGCTCCTCCTTGGCTTATCATTTGGGTTGTGTCTTGCCCTACCGGGTTGGTTTTGTTGCATAACGGGGATAGTGTATATGTTACTATATTGGTAATCATGTGTTATCAGTTATCACAATGGATTGAACTCCCTCCTCCTCTTCCGATTTCAAGAGACACTCGTTTATACGATTCATGAGACAATGGTTTCTATGAGAAAATGGCTTCTACGATTCGGGACTCGTGACACGAATGCGCAATGGTGTAATGATATAAGACTCAAGGGTGAGCTTATGTTGGTGCTGGGATGGTGATCAAAAGGTTGGTGGTCCCTCTCTCCTTTTGGATCGTTGAAGTGGAATTAAAGGTGGAACCGAACAAGTTGGTGATCGCTCTCTCTCGTTGGGTCAAGGAATGGATTGTGAAGTGGATCGAAGGCACCACAAAGACTATGGATTGATATGATCCTGAAATCATCCAAAGAGACCCATGAGCCTTGTCCAATACAAACGAAGTCCGTGATCAACTTGAATAGCCCAACGATCACTTGGACTACATTCTCACCTCAACTAGAGCACTCCTCGAAGTTGAATCAGTCCAATCCAAGTTTAGATGAAGAAGTTATTCAACTTCCAAGTCAAGTGATTCCAAGCTTACGCGATTCGGACCTACGAGCGTTCAAAGGATTTTCCCCACCTAACCAGAAGGAATCAAGCTATGAACCAAGATGTTCTGGAATCTTGATTCATCATAGAAACCGGGAAAATTGGATCCACAACAACGCCGGTTCAGACTTGAGAGATATGAATTTTACAAGTCAGCCGATCTGCTCTAGGCCCCTTTGCGTGACCAAGCCAAAGATTGAGTTGCAAAGCCCAGCTCAAGAACGATCTCGACATAAAACCAATTGGAGAATCTTGCTGGATCTCTTAGCTTTCCAACAAGCCAAAGATCAGAGGAATTGGATGTTGGATCAGCACATGGAAGGTTCGAAATTCCAAATTTGCAGATTTTGTTGAATTGTTAGTAGGCTTGTTGAATTTTTGTGTCGTGCATTCATCAAAAGTCTTCTGATTTCTAGGGGATTGCTTCTGGAAACTCTGACTTAGTTTAGTTTTGGTTGTGCCAACATTTTTTTGTAGAGTTGATCTTGCCAACGTTGTCAGACGAAGAGGATATAAGTTCATCAGGGAACTCTTGCAAACTCTGATATAACTGGTATCTTTTTGTTTCATTAGTGAATGCTTTTTCGATTTGCAAATCTGTTTTACTGTTTGATATTTTTGATACTTGTAGAAGGCTTTGGAAGGTGAACACATTTTAGGGAACATAATTTTGGAAGTAAAAGTGGCTACACTAAAGGTTGGTTTCATGGATTTTGTGAAACTAATAAGAAATTAGTTATCTCCAATAATCTTTGTTCAAGAGGGATTGATTCCTTGGTTTTGGAACAAGATTTGGAGCTGTTAGATTCAGTCTATTAAGACGTTACATTCTGAATCCATAGGTCATGTCTGTGAATTTCTCTTGTGTCATATGTAGTTTTGATACGTGTGTTATCAGTTCTTCCGAGAGTATACTTTTGTATGGTCATTGTTTTGACATTTTCCCTTTGTTTGCTTGGAATATATGTTTGCCGACAGTTTAAAACTTTGTTACGCAGGATTTAATGTTGAAAAATTTCAGTACAAGAATGTGATGTTCACAGTTTGGGATGTTGGTGGCCAAGAGAAACTGAGACCTCTTTGGAGCTGATTAAGGACAAGATTGTTTTTGATGTTGGAGCTGGGACAGGAATCTTGTCTCTGTTCTGTGCCAAAGCAGGAGAGCAGCTCATGTATACGCTGTATGTCTTCATTTCTTTCAGTCTTTTTTTTTTCATAAGTGAAAATCTCTTCCAATCTGAATGATTTGATTGAGGATGTTCCTTAATAGGTTGAATGTTCTCAAAAGGCTGACATGGCAAAGGAGATTGTTAAACCGTCCCCAGTCTGTCCTGGTCACTTGTTAATGATGACTGGTCACTTGCAAACCCACAGGTGAATGTGACGGCAGATAATCTGCTTCTTGTTCGTGTTAAAACCTTAATTTCTTCTTTTTTTCTTCTCTCCTCTACTCACTACTTATCCTTGTTTAAAATATTCCTTCTCAATTCTCTGAATCCATTCGGTTTCTGGTATCTTCTCTTATTTAGAAGGGGTCTCAGTACATGAAAAAGAGGTGTCAGATCATGAATAGCCTTCAGAAGGAGTTGAACATTGCCACTGAAGCTGACTTCTCCTTTGAGGACAAGATTAAACCAGAAGATCTGGCTCAAAAACGAAGGTTTGCCCTATAATCAAAAGCTTTTTTTTTACTTCCAAGATGTGTTCATGACCTTATTTAAAAATGTTTCCTTGGTTTCTTCTTCAGGGATGATTCACCTGCATCTGATTAGAAGGAAATGGAGAAAGCAGAAGGATTTTTTTTTTTTTATCATCTTTTCCAAATTGACGAACTCTGATTTGGCTTTTATCACATAGTCTAACTTATACTCTCTTATCTTCAAAGTTTCTGGAGATTAATTCTAACTTTCACTCTTTTATCGGATGCATTAGGCATGATTTGGCTGCTTTCATGTCCTCCCTATGAACAAGTATGTTGAGCTAGATTGATGAGCGTTTCTCAAGAAGCTAGTGTGCTTGTCCAGATGTTTTTGTCATTCTTGGCGTGTCCGGAGTTTTGCAATGTTTTTTCTTGAGTTGAAGATAATGGTGGTGTTAAGATTGTAAATATATAAAATGATTTATTTGTAATTACCCAATTAACAATGGAATATATAATAAATTTGTCTCTTAATCTATAAATAAAAATTTTAGAATTATTAATAAAAGAATAATTAAGTCTTGAATATTTGATTTAGGGTTCATAGCATTGGAGTATAGAGTTTATTGTGTGAAATATAATTTCTTTGTAATTACCCAATTAACAATGGAATATACAATAAATTTATCTTTTAATCTGTAAATAAACTTTTTTAAAATATAAATAAAAGAAGAATTATGATCATGATCCTCTTGTCTTGGTCTTGAGTCATTTGAGCTCCCTCGGGTCGATAGCTTGCGAAGCACGGATCTTGAAGTTCCAGTAGGCCATCCTTGATCTCTTGCTTGTTTTGACCTGCCAAGAAGATGGACTCACATTGTGGGTTGTTGGCATCAACTTGATTCAGGCTCATTTGGAATTCCTCGGCTAGCGTCTCCTCGGCTACGGTTAAGGCTTCGGAGGTTGGTTCTATGAGCATCGTTGAATCTGTACGTCCATATGGCATTTTGTCTCGACCAATCTTCTTAGAAGGTCACTTGGTCGATGGAAATGGTCTCCCTCAGTGCTGATTTAGTTGGAATGACCTTCCCTCAGTTTCCCCTTTGAATTTCCCCCGGATTTGGCTAAGATGAGTGGATTTGAATATGGTGGTTTATCTTGAGTTTGGTCTCGACTAGTCGTCTCAAAATGTTCACTTGGTCGAAGAAGGTGGCTTCCCTCAGTGTTGTTTCGATCGTTAAAATCTTCCCTCAGTTCCACCTTTGTATTCGGTGCTTTGTTGCCGGTGGGATTTGTTTCTTGGCTCGCCATGGACCAGATGGATTCTTTTGGTTCCTTTGAGGTGAGGAGAGCTTGTACAGCTATGTTGAACCTTTTTTTGAGCTGTTTGGTCCTCGAACGTGTCATTGGGGCTTCCCTCACTTTGGGTATTTGAGTTGGGGCTTGATCTGGTTCGATGTCCTCATCATGTAATCTTAGATTACAAGGTGGTTCGGCTACATGAAAAATTACAACGCTTTGGTAATCCCCGAACCTTGAGTTTTGAGATCTATTCGTCGCAATGGTGTAATCTTTGTTTTTTTTTTACAATTGATTTTTAATTATAAGGGATGTTTGCTTTTATGGTCTACTTTATATACTGCATAAAAACATTAATGTTAAATTTATTGATATCTCTAAAAATATTTACATTGTCGTTCAGAAAAGCTTTAAACAAAACAAAGCATCAAAACGGACTAAAAACAGAAAAACAGAGCTTCAAAAAGCGTTAAACTACAAGTGTTCTCATCAACGATTTTATACTGCAAACCACCTCTGAATGAGGTCATGGAGCCGATGGTCGGATAAATAGTTTAGGGACGAGATTTTGTTCCTAATAACCTTGGCAATGAGCCGAGTCAATTACGCCACATAGTTGTATCCCCTATGATGAATACGAGAGTTGCGCTCTCTCCATACCGAGTAGATTGTGACATGGAAAGACAGTCGGATAAGTATAAGATGTTGACGATCACCTTGATAGGTGATTAAAAGCCGGAGTATTTTTGTCTAATCCGGGTCTTGAAGATTTTCGAGCAATCTCCCTACAACAACGGACCACACCGTTAAGGAATACAGACACACAAAGAAGAGGTGATCTTGTGTTTTGTCTGGTTCACCACACAATACACAAGGCTGATGTACTCCCCATTGACTCATCTTTCTATGGGTCGGATCGATTTTGGTTTGGATTGGGCTATGTGTGTTTGGGCTCTGATACCATGAAGAATAACAGAGATCGTTTATTGGAGAAGAAGTTTCTGATGATTATTAACAAAGACAATACAAGGATATATAGCTCAAAGAGCGTATCTACATTCCTAAAGAGATAGACAGATAATCAATTTACAAAATAAATATTAAGGTAAGAAGTTAAGTGTAATTGATATTGTATCATTGACTTGTGATATGATACAATATGCTATTAATAAGTTTTCTGGTTTTACTCTATTTTCTTTTCTCTTAAGAATCGTTATCCGTTTTACTTTTCTTTGGCATAAAGCAAGCCCATCATCATACTCGTACAAGAAGCAATAGGTCCTAACAACTTCCGTCGGTTGCCTCAATGTTCATATAAGGAGTATTGCAGAATGGAGATTCGGTTTCCTTTTGCATGACAAATATCATTGATATTACGGGGGCAGTGGGTCCTCAAATTTTTGGAATCCCAATCTCTGCCACTATTAGAGACGATGTGGGATCAAATGGTTGGAGAGTACGCCGTAATAGACTTCCTCATCTCAATCCGCTAATTGATCAAATCCAAGCTCAGCCGATACCAAGTCTTGATAAATGCATGGGCTGGATATTTACTTGTGGCGTCATCATCCAGAACTTTACAAGGATTACTTTGCGACAAACCACACTTGGAATCAGCTCTGAACATATTCTCTGGTGGTTCTGTGGTGGCGTATGTGAAGAATATATCCCACATTGGAAGTGGGAAGGGATTTGAGCTAATATACAAGGGACTTGGCCAATCCACTCATTGCCAATTGGTTTTGAGTTGGAAGCCCATGAATCTTAACATGGTATCAGAGCACGACACTTAAAATTTTGAAATTTCTTTGAATTTTTTTCTCTTTTTTATTTTTTTCTCTATTTTTTCTCTTGAAACGAATCTCTCGCACGAAGTCAGATACGAACACGAATGAAACAGCGACAAACACGAATGCCATCACCGTGGAGACACGACAAACGATATCACCGTACGATCTCACTGCTGCAGATAACCCAGGCGCAGTGATCTCTCATCCCTTGCTCAAGGGATCGAACTATGAAGAGTGGGCTTGCGGGATGAAAAAATCTCTATGTTTCTGTAAGAAATTTATTATTCTCGATGGTACCATCGCTCGGCCAGCAGAAGGATATCCTGATTTGGAAGATTGGTGGACGATTCAAGCTTTGCTTGTCTCCTGGATCAAGATGACAATAGATCTGTCACTTCGTTCAAGCATCTCTCACCGTGATGTGGCAAAAGACTTGTGGGATAAATTGAAGATGCGGTTCTCTGTGACTAATGGGCCGCGTATTCAACAGCTTAAGGCGGAATTGGCTTGTTGCAAGCAACGTGGGCTTACCGTTAAAGCATATTTTGGCAAGTTGAACCGGATCTGATATAACATGGCTCACTGACGCCCATTGAGTGTGTGTGTAAGTGTGGAAATGTGTGTGTGATCTGGGGACGATTCAAGAATAGGATCGTGAAGCTGAGAAAGTTCATGAATTTCTGTTCGGACTTAATGAAAATTTTTGCACAGTGCGATTTACTCTGGTTTCTCGAACTCCTATTCAACCTTTGGGGGAAGTTTACAACGTTGTGCGTTAGGAAGAAGATTTAAAAAACATTGTTCGCAGCGCTCAAGAAATACCAAAAGTAACTGCTCATGCGGTTCAGACCAGACCTCGTGTGAATCATCCTCGCAATGATGCTCCTAACAATTCTGCTCTTTGCAAGCATTGTCAAAGCTCAGGCCATCCTTTTGATTAATGTGTTGCAGTGATTGGGTACCCAGAATGGTGGGGTTAGAGTCCACGAAGCAATATCACGCAAGGGAGAAGACGTGGAGGTACTTTCGGAGCTGCACCAATTGGGTTCTCAGCTGACGTTGAAATCGGTATTTTTTGTTGAAGATTTTCACACGGATATGATAGCAGTAGGGCAGTTAATGGATGAGAATAAATGTGTGGTTCAACTCGCTGATCAGTTCCTTGTTGTTCATGACCGCCTTTCGAGGATTATGATTGGAGCGGGTGAGAGAGAATCTGGAACCTTCAGCTTTCGTAGAACGGAGGTAGCTGCTTCGATGAAGACTTGGGATGACAAATCTTATGAGTTGTGGCATCATAGGATGGGACAACTTATTTTCAACAACACGGCATTCTCCATGAGACGTTTTGTGTGGGAACGCCACAACAGAACAGAAGAGCTGAACAGAAGCATCAGCATATTCTAAACGTAGCTCGAGCTCTGTGTTTCCAAGCGAATTTGCCAATCGAATTTTGGGGCGAGTGTATTCCACGGCGGGTTACTTAATTAACAGAACGCCGAGCTATGTTTTTCAGGGGTTAACGCCGTTTGAAAAGTTGTATCAGAAAGTGCCTGATTATGAGCATCTACGAGTATTTGGGAGTTTATGTTACGCACATAATCAAACACACAAAGGAGATAAATTCAAATCGAGGAGTCAAAAATGCGTGTTTGTTGGATATCCATACGCCAAAAAGGGGTGGAGATTGTATGATTTGGAAAAACAAGAATTTTTTGTGTCACGTGATGTCGTCTTCTACGAAGATCAATTTCCCTTCGCTGCAAATGAACTGAATATTACGACAAGTATCAACGAAGAAGAATGAGTCTTGTGGGCCCTAAATTACATAGACCCATTTGAAAAAGAAGAAAACATGCCCACAAAAATTGTGTCTAACACAATAGGCCTAATACAAAGCCCAATCGCATAAGAAGTATTGCAGACTTCATCTTCGACACCCATGACTCCGACTCATGCTTCGACTCTGGCGTCAACGGCATCTTCTTCTGATTCGACTTCAGCGTCTGAGCATTCAGTCTCGCCGTCTCCGACTAAATATGTGACTCCGCCGCCACCTCCACCAGTCGCGATCCCAACTTCATCTCTACCTCCACCTCCACAAGAGCTATTGGGCCAAGATCAGATGAAGAAGATTCCACCAGTCACTCCTCAAAATTTTGTGACCAATACTGCGGAAAGCAAGTTGCTAACGAAATCAGGTGCTCATTCAAATTATCCGATCGTAAATTATGTCTCATGTGTTCGATTTTCAGATTCTCATCGCGCTTATCTCGCTGAAATTACTGATAACATTGAAACAAAATCCTTTAAGTTGGCGTTTGAGAATAAACGGTGGAGACATGTTATGGGCTCCGAAGTCAATGCTCTTGAGGAGAGTGAAACATGGACTTTAGGGGATTTGCATCCTGAAAACGTGCCATTGGAAGTAAGTGGGTTTATAAGATCAAATACAATTCTGACAGAACGATAGAACGATACAAAGCGAGGTTAGTGGCTCTTAGTAATAAGCAAATTGAAGGCGAAGATTATGGGGAAACATTTGCACCAGTTGCGAAATTGGGGACAGTTCGATTATTTCTCAAAGTCGCTGATGGGATGCTTGGTCGGTTTATCAAATGGACGTACACAACGCATACCTTCAAGGTGATCTCGACGAAGAAGTGTACATGAAGCCACCACCTGGTTTTTATCCGAAAGATGAGAAGAAAGTATGTCATTTGCGGAAATCGATTTACGGGTTAAAGCAGACCCCTCGATGCTGGTTTGAGAAGCTTATGAAATCTCTTCGTGAATACAGATTTCAGCAATGTCACGCTGATTACTCTCTCTTCACTTTTGATAGAGACGGAATTCAGATACGAATGCGTATATATGTTGATGACATGATTCTGACGGGCAACAATGACTTATAGGTATTCAAAAACTATCTCTCCTCATGCTTCAAGATGAAGGATCTTACTCACTTGAAGTACTTTATGGGAATTGAGGTTTCTCGGAATGAAACTGGTCTTTATCTGAGTCAACGCAAGTATGCTTTGGACATCGTTGCTGAGACAGGATTGTTGAGTGCAAAACCAGCTCCATTTCCGTTGGAGGAAAATCACAAGTTGGCTCTCTCGACATCAGAACCCTTATATGATCCAACTCCTTATCGACGTTTGATTAGCAGATTCATCTGCTTGGCTGTCACAAGACCAGATTTAGCATTTTGTGTTCACATCTTGGCGGAATTTATGCAACAAGCACGGAAAGACCATTGGTAAACGACATTACGTGTGGTCCGATACATTAAAGGAACTCCGGGGCAAGGCATTCTCTTAAGTTCTGAGAATGATTTTCATATCAATGGTTGGTGTGATTCCGACTAGGCCAGTTGCACAATGACTCGTCATTCAGTTACGGGTTATTTTGTTCAGCTCGGGGAATCTCCTATCTCGTGGAAAACAAAGAAACAACCCACCGTTAGCAGATCTTCCGCTGAGGCAAAGTATAGAGCAATGTCATTTCTCCGTGATGAGCTCTTATGGATAAAGAATGTTATACAGTCACTCGGTGTTTCTCATGACCAGCCAATGCGCATTCACTGTGACAGCAAGTCCGTGATCTACATAAGCACAAACCTGATGTTTCACGAGCGTACGAAACATATCAAGAACGACTGTCATGTTGTTCGAGACAAAATTCAAAAAGGTACCATGACTACTCATCATGTCTCCTCGTCTCAACAATTGGTTGACATCTTTACTAAACCATTGGGTCGACAAGCATATGAATCATTTCGAAGTAAGTTGGGCATCCTTGATTTGCACGCTCCAACTGGAGGGGGAGGGGGAGGGGGAGGGGAGGGGGGGAAGGGGGTAATAGCATATCGTATCATATCACAAGTCAATAATACGATATCAATCACACTTAACTTCTTACCTCAATATCTATTTTGTAAATTGATTCTCTGTCTATCTCTTTAAGAATATATATACGCTCTTTAAGCTATATATCCTTGTATTGTCTTTGTTAATAATCATCCGAAACTTCTTCTCCACTAAACGATTTATGTTATTCTTCGCTTATTATTTTATTAAGGCAACACACGCTTATATTGATATCTTACAACACCAACTAAAAAGTTGTAACTTCTGAAACTGAAAAATAACTACCCATTCGCACGACTCTTACACACACCCTTTAATTTAACATACTTAATTATATAACTAAATAGAAATATGATCAAACTCAATTATAAACTAAGAGAAGTTTCAATAATTTCTCCAATTCCATGATACAACGGTGGTGTTCAGAGCTGTCCAAAAGTTGACATTCCTCATGAGACTGCTTTTGGTCCCTGCTACCCAAAGAAAACCTAATAGAGAGAATAATGAGATAATTGCACTCCAAGTCAATTTTTCCAAAAAATTTTACAATTTTGGCATCCTTTTTGTCTTCTTCTGTGTCAAATGACGATTTTGCCTTTGCTTCCTATTGGTCTGCCAACTGTATACGGTTGATTCGCGCAGTACTGTACATAGATATGACTGAAAAGTCAACTCGTATACGTTACAAAAAGTGTTAGTTTTCCAATTAAGTTAAGAAAGTGCTAAAATCTTTATAAAATTTTTAAAAAGTGAGTAAATAGCCAAAAACCCCGAGAATAATCTCTAAATCAACCTCAAAGGAAACTTAAGTATCTCAAAATCAAAACAGTTGATTTTTATTTTATTTTATTTTTAAACCAAAAAAATACCGTGGAATTTGTCTTAATCGTCAAGTGTTTTGGTACATATCTCCGGAACAATTGAATGCTATTATGGGCGAGGAGAGGTATGGATAAATTTTAATCCAATAAACTCATCTAGTTGGGAGCTAAGGGATTTACTTCCTAACTCTTTGGGTCGAATCGAATCTTATCGGATCAATTAATTTTACTTGAAGGAAAAAAAAAAGATAAAATAAATAGGACCCACCTCATTGAATAATCCAACTAACATACACCAAACTATTATGTCGGTCTATTAATAACACCATAAGTCCAAACCAAACCATAAAAAAGTTCTTTGAAAACATACTTCTTGTCTCTGAAACCATAAGGAAATTACAAGAAAGAAGATCAATGGAGGAGGAATACATAAGAGTGATTAACATAACAGTGATTGGAGTAATCTCATGGGGTCTCATTTTTATACTCGTCCGACGAATCTTCTCAAACTACTCCTTCGACTTCAGCACTCGTATTGTCTCGACGCTTCACGCCACAGTCGCGGTCGCTCTAGCAACTCTAACGATTCAAGATTGGTCTTGTCCTGTTTGTCCCATTGCTTCTGCGTCATCTCTCCAGCAGATGGAAACGCTGGCGTTTTCGTTGTCTTACATGATCTACGATCTCATTTGTAGTCACTTTGACCAAGTCCTTAGCATTGATAATGCGGTTCATCATTCTGTTTGTATTGTTGGTTTTATAGCTGGACTTTATCACCGTAAGGTAATATACTTTTTCTTTTATTTTTAGTTTTACTATTGGGTTTTGGAGAATTAATTGATTAATTTTTTTTTTTTGTGTTTTCTGTTGTGAATTTATGGTGAATTAAGTGTGGATCTGAGATGGTGGCAGCAGTGTGGTTAACAGAGATCTCGAGTCCATTTCTTCACCTCAGGGAGATTCTTAAAGAGATTGGTTATAGAGACACCGATCTCAATCTTGCCGCCGATGTGAGTATTTAATATTCTGTTGCAGAGCACTCTAATGAGCTAGAATTAGTATGTCATTAATTTGAGGTAATACGTATATTATGTATATTGGTTAGAGATAAACGATTTAGCATGCGAAAAAAAAAATCAAAACTATCGTTTTAGGAAAACTAGAAATAGGGGAGTCTTTGTTTTCTTTTGTAGGTGGGTTCCACATTTAATCTCTTATAAGGTTGATGAAAACATTGTTTTAGGAAAGAGACCTTTTTTAGCATGTGTGAGTGGAATAGTCGAACAAGATTTAGACTCAAATATAATATGAAATTTTTTAAAGAATTTTTTGACTATATATATATATTAGAACCCATATTTTTTTAACACAATATTTTACCATATTGAATATATGTTTAATAAAAAATTTGAACGAAAACCTACCAATAGTTTGAAATTGTCCTAGTTTTAGGAATAGATTTGACTTTGATAGACCCCTTCAACTTTTGCTTTTTAATCAATTTTCCCCCAGACTTGACTATCACTAAACCCTCTAAACTTACAAATTTAAACTTCATCACTAAACCACCCAAACTTTTCATTTCTAATGGTAAGATTATCAAAACGAACTCGTAAACTTAGTCAAATTGTCAAATCTTGCAAGTTTAAAGAAAATCTCTATTATTGTTAATGAGATGTGGATGTGAGGAAACTTAAAATTTGGTGATGATAACACGTTGATACACGTTTGGTTTTCCTTAATTAAGTACATTAAAACATAAAAAAAAGTCAAACCATAGTTGATTACTTTGAAAATTTATCTGAGATCATGGTGGGAGAATTAGCTAACTAGTATTAAATGATGTAGGTGTGTTTTGCAACAATCTTCTCATTGGCGAGAATGGTGGGTGGACCTTACCTCGTTTACATAACAATATCAGCTGATAATCCTATCCTCATCAAGGTAAATTAATTATTATTTTTATATATGATACATTTCGTTTTGGTCTTTGACTTATTAGTTTCATCAATTTCTCCATATAAAAGATTTATTACTATGTGAAACTTTTCGAACGCCACTATATTACTGTTGAAATGAAGACTTTGGTAGTAAAACTATCCGCATTATGTTGATTATTTTTTTTTTGGTTGAAATGTGAATTTGATTAATCAAAAAAAAATAAAAAATGTACCAAGATTGGGTTTAATAAGACAGCCAGTTTCTGGAAATTGTAGAGAAATAATTATCAGAGAAACTTACAAAGACTTGCTGGAAAACAGGGGATTAGAAACTAAAAAAGATAGAGCACGACCATAAAGCTTAGAAGCACGATTTAGCATTATGTATATTAATCTCGTTATATATCTTAAATTTCAATTGATATATAGTAATTAATGATTTTTTGTCTCATTTTTAGGCTATGGCGTTGGGATTACAACTCGTGGGCACATTCTGGTTCTATAAAATCCTCAAGATGATGAGATACAAATTTATTAAAAGATCTAAGTCCCATAAAAAATCTACTTAGTTGAAGTTAATTTACTATTAATTGATTATGATATTTGTGAATTCCAATTTTATATATTATTGTAATAATACTTGAATTTTTTTTTCACATGAAAAAACTGTGGAATTCCAAGAAGGGACTTACACTAATAAATAAAAGATATGAGATTCAACTCATTGTCAATTTATTTGGATTAAAAATTTATAAACTTTTATCTGGTATTATAGCTTAATAATTCCAAATGAATGTATGATCAATCCCAAAAAGTAGGATTCAAACCGAGATAAAATGAAAGAAAGGTACCCAAAAAAAAATCACTGAACAAAGGTCAAAGCGGCTACTCAACGGATAAACTCGCTTTAGAGAATTAGTCAGGTGTTAAAGTTCGGATCATCCTTGATTCAAAAAAAAAATAATAATAAGAAACTCATGAATTGATTAAGTTGCGTTTCAGTCATTAGTTTTTTTTTCTTTAACCCAAAAAAGAAGTGACGTAGTGAACAATGAAAATAATTAAACGAAAATTTTGAGAGCTGAGTGAGTGAGACACTTTTCCCGTAATTTATGTCAAATTTGTCAGGAATCTTTTGATTAAGGATCACGCATAATTTTTGTTTTTAAGTTTTCAACCTGTAATCTTCGTCGACATACATAACATAAAAACTGCGAAACATCTCTTTTGCCAAACTAATCAAGAGGGTGTGGTGGGATGGTTTCTATCCGGAGAAGATTGACTCTATTGGTCTAGACTAGGGATCGAATCTTCCCAAATACAGAATTATCAAACTTACTTTTGGCCAAATAGAGCATCATAAATGGGCTGTGTCACTCCCGTTTGGAAGATTAGTCTGGACCCGTTAAAAGCCTGGGATTATTTCTGAATTTAATTATAAAAAAAAAAAAAAAAAATCCTCTTTTGCCAAACTCACCAGTAAATTGAAGACAACAAAGATATTTGAATTAGTTTGGGTATGTTTTGTTAAGCTTTTATTTTTTTGGTGACTTGGCAACCACTTCATCATCAGCTAACAGATTGACCGGCGGAATTAAAATCAACGTATGTTTACGCCGCTATCTGTTAGTTTAGGTATGAATATCTTTTAAAAAAACATTAGTTTTGATATAGTTTTGCACAGTTTATGAATATATGACCAGATCAGAACCGCAAATCGTAGTTGATGCATAAATTAGCCGTTTCTCCGCATTGAGGATATAGAAATGACTCAGGTACCTCTTGGGCTCCATCGCCGAGACCTCTAAAGCAAGTCGGGAGGGTAAAGAAAGAGTGATGGTCACAAGATTTGTTTACAGGATTTGCATTTATGTTTCAAGGGTATTATTAGGAATGGTCAGAGAAGGATCACTCATGCAGAGGATACATTGAATGTGAGCCAAAAGTTACTAAACAACGGTTGAGGATTTAGTCTTTACTTTATTGAATCCTAGATGGACAAAGAGAGCTCGGAACATCTATATAAAAAAAAAACACAAACTTAAATCAACGGGTTGTTAACCTCGATATCTGTTTCGATAATTTTGTACCACGCAAAGTATACCAACAAAAACTCACACGCATATACACCAAAGTTTGCACTAACCGACCTTGTATATGACACATTCGCTTTAAACTATTTTTTTGTACTCGTAATGGTTTTCTCTAACCCTAGGCATTCGGTTATTTCGGTTTGTTTTTTTGGTTTTCGGTTTTTTCAGGTTGGATAAAATATCACCGAATTGAACCGATCCATTATTCGGTTTGGAAGTCGGTTTATTCAGTTCGGTTTTGGGTGTTATTTTATGTTCCAAATGAACCAAATTCGGACGCATTCGGTTATTTGGTTATTTTCGGTTAATTTCCGCAAGTTCAGTTTATTTGTCGGCGGGCTGAAAACAGTTGCAGCAATTGCATTAAACAACAAAACAAAGACATTTGCGGCAGTCAGCCGAAATTTCCAGTCATCTACTTACAAAGAAATTAGAGCTTTCGATGACCATGTATGGTTTAAATTTTTTAATACTCTAGTTCACTATGATGACGTGAGAAGTGCACTCGAGTCTCACCACAAACATATTCCGAAAAACCTATTACAAACCTAACCCTCATCCCTGGTTGAAAAACCAAGCAAGAAGACTAATTTGGAAGAAAATTGCACAATGCGAAAATATGTGTAAGAAACATAACATGAGGAATGGCAAATCATTAATAAGAGAGAAGACATCTGAGTTTCGGTACACAGCAGAAGCCGAAAAATGCAGTCGAAAAAAGAAAACAGATAAAAACCCAGTAGCATCCACGATTAGGGAAACGCAAACAAGGACAAGAATAGACGGCCTTAGAAAGCTTCGGGGATAGCAAAAGGAAGAGATTAGAAAAACAAACACCAAAGCAAGAACATAATAATTGGATGGCTTTAGAATACTGAATAACAAAGTAGGTTACAGGGCTTAGGTCTCCTTCTGTTCTTCAGCAGGCTTTGGTGCTGCTGCTTCTTTGATCTCCTCTGTACCTTCGTCCTGGTTAATATCATTCAGATCAACACAACATAATCATATCAGGACAAGGAAGAACATGAGGGTATGCAAAACTATTATCATAATCTATAAACCATTTCATTTCAAAACCTATTAACTATATGGTTGGACTATTCCAGCTCTTTGATTATCCATCAAACCCATTTTCAGCAGTTTCTAGTTTTGATTGAAACACATATAAGTTGAAGCAAAGAAAGGTTTCAAGGATCAAAGATTAGTTTTTTACCTGCATGTCAGAAGTCCAGAGAGTAAGGTTATCACGGAGAAGCTGCATGATCAAGGTACTGTCCTTGTATGACTCCTCTCCTAGAGTATCCAACTCGGCAATTGCTTCATCAAATGCCTGTTAAATCCCGGTTTCAACTCGTTTGATCACACAAATCATGAAAATGACTCAAACCCAATATATGTAATGATAGATCAGAAAGTTTTTTCGTCACCTGCTTAGCGAGACTGCAAGCACGGTCTGGAGAGTTGAGAATCTCGTAGTAAAAGACGGAGAAGTTCAAAGCAAGACCCAGACGGATCGGGTGTGTTGGAGCCAACTCGGAATTAGCAATGTCCTACAAAACACAATAAGGTCTCATGATTTTGACCTAGAAACTAAATCGCAAACGAAGTGGAAGAAAAATCATAGATCCCAACAAAATCAAGTCAGATCGGAGGAAGAAAGATACCTGAGCGGCTTTGTAAGCGGTGAGGGTGTGCTCGGCGGCGTCTTTCCTCTCCTGACTGGTCTTAAACTCAGCCAAGTACCTATGGTAATCTCCTTTCATCTTAAGGTAAAAAACCTTGGAATCTCCGTTAGCAGAAGCCGGGATAAGCCTGGTATCGAGAAGCTTGAGGATACCGTCGCAGATTTTGGAGAGCTCAGATTCGATCTTGCTTCTGTAGTCACGGATCGTGGTGACGTGGTCATCGTTGCCGCGGCTCTCTTCCTTCTGCTCGATGGAGGAGATGATACGCCAGGAGGCACGACGAGCGCCGATTACGTTTTTGTAAGCGACGGAGAGAAGGTTTCGTTCCTCGACGGTGAGTTCGTCTTTGTCGACGGCTTCAGCGACTTTCTCCATGAATTCAACCATCTCCTCGTATCGCTCCGCTTGCTCCGCGAGCTTCGCTAGGTAAACAAACTCCTCCCTAGCCGAGGATGATGCTGGTGCTGCCGCCATTTTCTCTCTTTGTTGTTAGATCGGAGACGAAGAGGAAGGATTCAGATCTGAGAAAGAGAGAAAAAGAGAAAGAGAGAGAGACTTTTGTTTTCGAATTTCAATTTTTTTTTTCTGTGGGTTCTAAGAAAATATATTTTTGGTTTTTTTTTTTGGGTTAGTGGGGAGCGACGATTGCGAAGGGAGATTGAAGGAGAACCGTTGGATTGGATGTGTGAGAAGGAGAGAGCACACGGGAATTTTGACCCCAACAAACACAGTTTTTCTGCCTTTTTTGATACTTTTGGGGCAGTTTTTAATTATTTTTCCAAGTTTGAAAAACTGTTAAAAACTTTTTTTGAAAGGGTTTTCTTGTTATCTTAAATTCTTCTTAATGGGCCGTTTTAGTCCATTCTGGCGTTTTATAAACTTCTTTTGACTAAGCAATTTTTTAATTATTTAATTGCAGTTTTTTTTTTCAAACTCTATGATTGATATGGCCGGTCGGATAGATCAATCCGCGATTCGATCAGTATTTTGGTTCGGTTTGGATTTATACTACCGTTTAAATCCTGAAAAGATCGGCAAAAAACCAGGATCAAATGCTCAAATAACCTTGTAGGCCTGAAGCATCCATTCTCGGCAACTGATGTAGCTATTCCGGTAGTTTACGAGATTGTCAAACTGCATAGATTGCCATAATTTTGCCATAAAACTTTTTGTGGTAATTATTTTTTACCACAAAATTACAACAAATTTGCCACGAAAAACGATTTTAAAAAATTTGTTGTATTTTGTGTCAAATTTGCCACGTTGGCAAATATCGTGGCATCCTGTGGCAAATTCTGCCACAAATTGCCACAAAAACTTTGTGTCAATATTTGCCACAAATTATTAGAATTTTTGTTTCTGTCAAATTTGCCAGGACACAATAAACGTGAGAATTTATGGCAAATTTGTACATAGTTATACCCTAAGATTTCAGTTGTACAGATTTGTTCATAGTTGTACTTCATGGTCAAAAACTTGTAAGTAGTTATACCCTAATTTAAATTATATTTATATAGTTGTACCAATGAAATTAGGTAATTAAAGTACATTTAATATATGTTAAGTAATAATTTGTAAGATTTTTATAAGTATGGGTTAAGATTAACAAACTAATCCTAAAAATGTAAGGTATATGATGTAAAAGTAAGATGATGTTGTAACCAATTCTCAAAAAATGAATTTATCTGATCTAAAAGTTCGCCGATCTCAGTTCAGAGCTGATTCAGTTTGAGTTCGGTCTTTTTACCGGACTTGAAAGTTGGCAGTCGTTTTGTGGACTTTACCGATCTTGAACCGTCGTCGATCGGGAATAATTCGCCGATCTCGGTTCGAAATCTACTTTCGAGGTCAATCGCGATGAGTTCGGCATTCCTTCGGGTTCTTACCAAACTCATCGGTTAGTATTCGTTTCGTGGATTTCCTTCCGAGTTCGAACCGTCGTCAACCAGGATCAATTGGGTCGGTCTAGGTTCAAACCGGGCTAAACCGGGGAGTGCTAAACTCACTACTAACAATTAGTCCCCCCAGTTCGGCGAACGAGTCTTTTGAGTTCGGCGAAATTAATGAAGAATTCTTAGTCCGATTGGAATTGAGATCGACACTTTCCTTGATCTGAATTTCAGTAGATCCCGAATTCGAAGATCCTTTTGAGTTCGGCGAATCTTGAAAAGACGCGTCGATTCGGATCTATAACTGTTGCGGGAATCAAGGAGTCGCGACGATTCAGTTTTTCTAACCATTGCGGAAATCGAGGAGTCGTCATAATTGCTTTTTTCTCTATAAATACCCTAAAGCTCGTCCGATTCTTCACTTCATCCTCGTTTATAAAAGGTACGCTTCTCTTTCTCTCTCTAGCGCTCTCCCTTCTCTCTAGATTATTTTTTTGCTTTAAAATTTTCCGATCTTGCTCCGCCGTGATTTCTCCGATCTGCTTTGAAGATCTTCAAACTTTCCGATCTATCTTCAAGTTGTTCTTCGTCAAATTGTTTCGAATTTGTTTCTCTTGGATCAAAGATGAGTTCGAAATCCTCTTCGACTTCTGTTAACGACCGAGCTCCTTCTCTACAAAACCCGGACATCGCTCTCGAGCTATTTGCCAGTTCGTCGGATCCTAATGATCCATCCGACGACGGTCTGAGTGGGGTCAGACAAGAGTTGGTCAGGCGCAACTCGCGCCGTGCTTCTGCCGTTACAAGTTGTTCCCGAGCTGTTATTCAAGTTCCACATCTTGTGGATAGAGAGTGTCGTGAGACGGATGCTCAGGTTCAGGTCAAAGATGAACAGATTGCCGAGGATGATCAAGTTCGGCCTGATGGAGAGTTAGCCACCGATCCCGAAAGTATGCAAATTATCGAAGTGGACGAACAAGTTCGGCTCGACGGGAAACTAGCTACCGAGCTTACTGAGGCTGAAGAAGAAAGAGTCTGTCCGACGAACGAGGGTGTTCCATTATCAGTTCGTAGAATTGTTAAGCCGGCCTCGGTTGGGCCGACTCGATCAAGAAGAGATATCGTTTAATGCACACTGGAGCGGTGCGGAGCTTCTAACGATATCGTCGTTCGTATCCCAAACGATGATCAGAGGCCTTGGGACGCCCCCAAAGGTTATATATGTGTGTACGAGGACTACTTTAGAAGTTTTTGTCTTGAGTTTCCTTTGCCCGAACTTCTTTACAAGTATAGCAAGCGCCGACATGTCGCAATCTCCCAACTTCAGGCTGCCACGATTATCAATATCGTTGGGCTACTAACCCTTGGGGGGGGGGGGGATTGAGACATTCCAATTGATGTCCAGGTGTTTGAGAGGTTGTTCCGTGTGAACATCGCGAAACAGAAGCCATGGTTCATGTCGGCTAACGCGAACCGGAGTATGACCTTATTACGGGAAACAAACTGAGCAAGGTTAACAGCTGGAGTACCCGCTATTTTTATCTTCGGATTGATGATCTCTCCGTATAGTGGCTTGATGGGAACTACCAGACTCAATGGAAGATCTCCATTGGTAGATATCGGTCTTTGCTTAGCTTTTTTCAATTTATCTTATCTAACCATTTCCAATCTTGTCTTTTCAGCTCGTCATACGCCGAACATCCTTACAACGATCCCAGGTTTTACTTCCAAGCACGAGAAGAGGCTAAATGCGGCTGGGAAGATTCGTTGGCCGGAGGCGTACCAGGAGAAACTTGACTTAAAGGCTAAATGAGTTCTCAAAGGTTCGTCTCGGCAATTTTTTTTATTTTGTTTGACATCGTCATTCTCTAATTCCCGAGCTACTTTTGCTTTAGCTAATCCATTCGGTCGGAAGAGGAAGATGAAGATCGATGATATTCCCGACTTTGATTACGATCTAGAGGATGACAATGACCTTGCCGAGGTGTCTCCCAACCATCAAGACGAGCATGTCAACAATGAGGAGCGGGCTGTTGGCGATGAGCCGGTCGCTGAAGAGGAGCAGGTTCCTCCTGAAGGGGAAGTGAATCCCAGGACCGAGCTTGAGGCCGAAAGGCAAATGAAAAAGAAGAGGAAGAATTCGACCAGGAGGTCGTCAAGGCGAGCAGCTAAAGGACCGAACTCCCCCCATGCAGGCGATAATATTCTGACGGTGCGGGCTGAGGTTGCTGGAGAAAGTCACTCGGACCGGTCTGCAGTTTCAAAAAGAAAAGCGAACTGCGGGACCATCGGTCCACTCCGTCAATTTTGATTATGATAAAGATGAGCCCGTCATTAATGACGCGGGGGCATGTGCTGACCTATATCGCCAATTGACTTTCGGCATTCAGGAATTACCTCCAACCAAAGATCTCTTCCAGTCAGAAGCTTATAAAAAGTTAGCTCGTACTACTGCCGACGGAAGTGAATTCCCGACTGCCTTGTTCTTTTTAACTTTGATTTGAGGTTTGGCGCATGACAGCCTTTTTTTTTATTTCCTTTGTAGATGGTGGCTCAGATGAACGAGCTTATTGGAACATACGATCGCGAGCTCGGTGTTGCGCGTCGTGAGGCTATCGAGGTTGGAGATGCTGCCAAGGAATTGCAGAAAGAGCTGCTTGCTGAGCATGCGAGATCGGAAGCTGGCGATTTGGCAGTCGCCGAACTTAAAAAGGAGTTAGTCGTTTTGAGAAAAGCGAATGCCGAGCTTAAGGCAGATAGGGACGTGGCCGTCCAAAAGTTGGAGAATGAGACGATTCATCTGAGGGGGACCCGTAGAAGGGAGATGGCGAAACGAAAGGAGGTGACCGAGAAGTGTCAGGCTCGTCTCCAAAAGATGAAGGATCATCTTGCTGCAATTGATCGGCAGAAGAAACCGTTCCTTGGTATCAACCAGCTCCATGGAGTTCTCAATTTTTGTGATGTCCTCGAAAAGAAAGACGGCATCTTCGTTCCACCGTCTCGTATTGAAAAGCTGAAGAAGCTTAAAGCTGAGAAGTCGGCAGAATACGAGGCGATCGACCCTTGCGCACTCACCGAAGAGGATCTCGTGATATCACCGTTCGTCGAGCCCGTTCATTCGGAAATCTCCCTGCCGATTGAGGTAGAAGTCCCGCCGGGTCTTAATATGTTCGGTTCGAATCAGCCCACGATCTCTGGTGACCAAGTGAGTGAAATAAGGAAACAAGCTGTTTGATCGTTGTTTTAGTTGTCTTACTTTTCTGTAGTTCGGTAAACTTTTGTTTACGCCCGAGGGGCTTTTTTTTTTATGTAACAGTTTGCCTGACTGGCTCTTTTCCGAACTCCTTTTGCGGCCTGGTTCGGCCTTTAATGAATTCAATATTGTCTTTTCTGTTTCAATTTTCGATTTTGATCTCGGTTTTTATACTTAGTCGAATTTGTCCTTTTTTTGTATTGAGTTCGGCTATTGTGAGGTCGTAAAATGATACGATCCTCTCGAGTTCACCGTGTACACAATTGGTGCTGTATAACATACGGTCTTAGTTGGGGTATATCAGATGAATTCGAATCTTCGATCATTCGATATCGGCGATCGCTTGGAGATTGGCTTACTAGTTTTCGATTGTTGAGAAATAGGTTTATCATTTCGCGATTGTTGAGAAATCGGCTTATTAGTTTTGCGATTGTTGAGAAATCGGCTTAATTTTGCGAGTGGAAACGTTCAGCTTTTCCTTGGAGCTTAGTATATGAGTGCATTGGTAGCTCGTCTTAAGATACTCCAGGTTTTCTCAGATCGAATCAGAGTGTGCGAGACGGATTCGGCTTATTTAGCTTGGATGACCTGAGAACGAATTTGGTGCGGGGTTAGTCCCGCCTTAACATGGAAGGTGTATTATCCATAACATCATGGGGATGCATGCGAGACGATGCTCGGCTTATATATTTGTGCCGATCGCCTGGCCAGGACGTCGACGTGAAAAACCGTGATGGTTTAAATGCGAACTACATAATTCGGCTTAAATTATTAGTCGTTTCTTAGCATGACCTGAATAGCTCGGCTTTAAAGAACATTACGAATTGTTTGAGTTCGGCGAACTGCTTGAGTTTGGTTTTTGAAGATACGAACTGTTCGAGTTCGGCAAACTGCATGAGTTCAGCTTTATCAAGAATTGAACTGTTCGAGTTCGGCGAACTGCTTGATTTCGGCTTTTGAAGAATTGAACTGTTCGAGTTCTGCAAACTGCTTGAGTTTGGCTTTTGAAGATACGAACTGTTCGAGTTCGGCGAACTGCATGAGTTCGGCTTTATCAAAGATACTTTGGAGATAATATTTTATTAAAGTCACAGCTGTACCCGTGGTGGGTTGCCTACGTTCCCTCGAAAGAGGGATCAAGCCATCCATAATTCAAGTTACATCGGAATTGAAAGCGTGCTTAGTGGACGAGCTTGGTATTTTTTTATTTTTTATTTTTATTTTTATTTTATTTTATTTTATTTTTTTGGCTCGATGCCGAACTTAGTAGTAATAGCGCTTGAGGTTCATCGAATTCCACGATCTCGGGATCGGAGTTCCGTCCATCTTCATTAGTTCATAGATGCCGGGTTTGACGACCCGCATTATCTGATATGGTCATTTCCAATTAGTGCCGAGTTTGCCAGCGTTTTTCTCTTTGGTCCCTTGGAAAACCTTTCATAAGACGAGGTCACCGTCGTCGAAATGTCGACCTCGAAATTTCTTGTTGTAGTAGCGTGCTGCTAAATGTTGATAGTTCTGAATTGAGCAATGCTTGTCCGCGTTGCTCCTTGAGCGTGTCAAGGTTGTCAAGCAACATTTCATCGTTGGTATAAACAGTTTGTGTAAGCATTGTTCGGCGTATGGTTGGGAGACCGATCTCGGCCGGGCACAGAGCTTCCATACCATAGGCTAAGAAAAATGGTGATTGTCCGGTAGATCTCCGAGGTGTAGTGCGGTGTGACCATAGGACTCCATCCAACTCGTCGGCCCATAATCCTTTCTTTGCGTCTAACCGTTTCTTGAGGCTGTCGATTATAGTTTTGTTGGTTGCCTTGGCTTGTCCATTGCCATGTGGGTATCTTGGGGTAGAATAACTTAGTCGAATTTTCCATTTAGCACACCAATCGCTGAATATAGTTGAGATGAATTGTTATCCGTTGTCTGTGACAATCTCGTACGGTACCATGTCGGCATATGATATGATGATATCCATTGCCCACCGCATGAAAGGGTAGGGTGCCGTCGAAGTGATAAGTAGCTCGGTTGGGAGTTTAATCATTCGGCTGTGTCTTTGGCCCTTGTCGCACTTGGCTACGAACTTCTCGCAGTCAGTTAACATCGTCGGCCAATAATAGCTTGCCTTATTTATCTTTAGGGCGAAGGACCGACCTCCGGATGGATTACCTCCTGCTCCCTCGTGTACTTCTCTCATGACATCATTTACGTCTTTGGTTGACACGCAAATCAACAGGATTCCCGAAGCGCTCCATCGGTATAGTTCGCCATGGAGAACGATGTAATGGGCAGCTCGCATTTTAAGACGCCGAGCTGCCCATTTGTCGGCTGGAACTGTTCCCTCGTAAATGTACATTTTGATCTCGATAATCCAGTCTTAAGGTTCATCTTCTTCTTCGGCTTTGATGTCAATACGGGCATGGAGCCCTTCGAATATTTCATCTTCGTCCAACTGATCTCGTAGTTCTGGGTCGGTTGGGATGCGTCCGGTTTCGGCGGTTGTATTGGGCTCGGAGTCAGGGCTGCTTCTTGCTTTTCGTGGCTCAGGATTAATAGCAGGAAACGTCTTGTAGTCGCGCCTACGTTTGGTTACGATATAAGTCTCGGCTGGCTCGATGCTCGACCGTGAGATGCTCTCAACCGGGATCGTCCGTCGGAGGTGAGGATATGAACTCGAGGCAAGGGCGGCAAGAGCATTGGCTGGCGCGTTTTCTCTGCGAGGTATCTTGATTAGGTTAAAAGATTTGAACTCGGCAGCGAGCTCCTTTACTAATTTGGAGTATGCGTCTATGCGATCGCTTTTGGCGTTGTATTCGCCGCTGTACTGGTTGGCGACGAGCTGCGAGTTGCAGAATGCTTGTACATGCGTCGCTCCAATTGCCTTTGCTAACCTTAGTCCGGCAAGAAGGTGCTCATATTCGGCCTCATTGTTCAATGCATGGAACTCGAGACAGAAGGATTGCTCCAAAATTTCCCCGGTTGGTGATTGAAGGCGTATCCCGATGCCCGAACCATGATTTGATGACGAGCCATCATCGTGAAGGAGTTATTTCTCCGCTCCGGGGAGTTTGGTGATTATAAATTATTGGGGTAGCTCGATAAGGAAATCAGCCAGGACCTGTGACTTGATGGTTGTTCTACCCTTGTATTCGATGTCGTATTCGCTTAGCTCGATTGCCCACTTAACAAGTCTGCCGGACTGTGTCGGACTTTGCAGAATTGTTCGTATCGGTTGATCGGTGAGAACTGTGATCGAATGTGATTGAAAGTAAGGACGTAGTTTTTGGGCTGAGACAACGACGGCGAGTGCAAGCTTCTCGAGCGTGGGATATCTCATCTCGGCCCCGTTTAACGACTTGCTGATATAGAAGACGGGTTTCTGCTCGCCTCGATCTTCCCGATCTAAGACTCCGCAGACTGCCGAGTTGGAAATTACGATGTAGAGGTAGAGGGTTTCGCCGTATTCGGGTTTTGCCAAGAACGGGGGGGGGGGCTTGATAAGTATTCTTTGAGTTGTTTAAATGCTTCTTTGCACTTATCATCCCACTCAAGTTTCTTATTACCGCGCAGCAGTTGGTAGAACAGTAAGCATTTATCTGTTGATCGGGAGATGAATCTGGTGAGCCGTGCGATCCGACCCGTTAATCGATGTACTTCTCGCTTCGTAGTTGGGGACGGGAGGTCGAAGATTGCTAAGATCTGCTTTGGGTTGGCTTCGATCCCCCTTTGAGTGATGATGTAACCGAGAAATTCGCCGGATGTTACCCCAAATGTGAATTTAGTGGGGTTGAGCTTCATGCCGTACTGGTTGAGGACTTCGAAACATGCGCCGAGGTGTCGGACATGATCTTTAGCGATGAGGGATTTGACGAGCATATCGTCAATATAAACCTCTATGGTCCGCCCGAGCTGACTTGCGAACATGCGGTTGACGAGTCGCTGATAAGTCGCACCGGCATTTTTAGGCATCCATGAATGAAAGGAGCTCATTTCCCGCGGTTGCTTCGACCAGTCTATCGATATGTGGGAGCGGAAAATTGTCTTTCGGACATGCCTTGTTAAGGTCGGTAAAGTCGACGCAAATCCTCCATTTCCCGTTCTTCTTTTTCACGATAACCGGGTTGGCTAACCAGTCTGGGTATCTGACCTCGGTGATCGAATCTGCTCCAAGTAGTCGTTCGATCTCATCGTTGACGGCTTGTGCTTTCTCCGGGCCGAGTTTTCACCTTTTCTGTTTGATAGGTTTGAAGGTCGGGTCGATATTGAGCTCGTGACAAGCGATTTTCGAGTCGATTCAAGGCATATCTTCAACGGACCAGGCGAAAGTTGATATATTCTTCTTAAGGAAACGAATGAGATCGCCTTTATTGCTTTCGTCTAGCTCGGCTCTGATGCCTACGCACCTTTCGGGCTAGAGATCGTCAATGATAACTTGGATGATCGATTCTCGCTTGAGCTGATCGGTAGATATTATATCCGAGCTGATCACGCAAGTACGAGGTGCGGTCCGTAATTTGCATTCGTTGATGTAGCATGTCCGGGACATCGATTGATTCCCTCTAAGGTTGAAGACTCCGGCTGGTGTCGGGAATTTGACGCATTGGTGATAAGTTGAGATGACAACCCTCATTCTGAGTATGACATTGTAGTTCGCTGGTTTGTCTAAGACCAAGAACTTCACCATTCTTGCTGTTCCACCGACGTAGATCGGTATTTTGACTATTCCCGTGGTCATGGGATGTTCTCCAGAAAATCCGGTCAGTGGATCGATGTATGGCTTAATCTCGGAGTCCGGCAAATCCATTCGCTCTAATGTTTGTTTAAATATCACGTTAACCGAACTGCCAATATCGATCAGTACCCTTTCGACATCGACGTCCCCGATGAGTAACTCGACAACCAGTGGGTCGTTATGGGGCATATGGAACCCAATTGTGTCGGCTTCCGTGAATATTATGGGCTCACCACTTATCGGAGCACGGTTGTTTCGCTGTGCCGCGGTTGCTTCTCGGTTGTATTCCTTAATTACCCGAACTGAATAGTTGCAAGACTCGAATGCTCCCATGATCATGTGCACTCTCTTTTGCGGTGTCGGGATCGAGTGATCCTCTGGTTGCTTCTCCCGATCTCGCTTTGGGGGTTCCGCATCGGTGTTATCTATAGTTCGTGTAAATTGCATGTATTATCACGTTGCCAATCTCCACCGCATTGAAACCGGTTATTAGGTCAGGGAGTACCTTGAGTCGGGATCTCTCCCCTCTTGTAACTCTGAAGCAGTAAGTCCTTAAGATGTCGGCATTCCTCGGTGCTATGACCCAACCTGTTGTGAAATTCCCAAAATGATACGGGATCGCTTGCGGTTCCCTTCATGCTTTCTTCCGGCCTGACCCACGTATTACTCCAGCCTTGTTGTGGTTGTACGTCGCTGTTTTGAGAGGGCGTACTGCTTATCCTTTGCGGCCTCCTCTTCCTCCTCGAGGATGAATATGTGTGATTTGTGTAGAGCGTCTTCTAGGGTGCTGGGCCAATTACGTTTGATTTCCTTGTGAAAATCTGACTTATACCAGGTTGATTTATAGAGAGTTTCTATTGCGGCCTCGTCATCAATAGTTAATGAGATACGATCGCCTTGATTCGATTCATGAAGTCCCGTAATAAGTAACTCTACACTTAAACACTAAGTAATTCTATTCCATCTGTAACTAACTCTACACTTAAACACTAAGTAATTCTTTGTTCTTGTTCTTGTAAAATTACTCTTGAGATCGAAATATTAATCGCATATTCCCCATTTCTTGTTCAAACCGCTTCTTGATCCGTTTTGATCTCCTCTAGCAATATAATTTCTGTTTATTGCTCGATAGTCCCTCAGATCTTTTGTTATTAAAGATAAGCCAAAGTTTTTTGTTTATTTATATTTACAAATTTTTTGACTGTTGTAATTCCAGCTACAGCAATGACACATTTTTAGTTTTTATTACAGTCCATGACACCCAATGACTTTAATTCTAGCCCATAACACTTCGCCCTGCAAAAAGACTGGAATGCCCATGATATTGTGAAAACACCGAGATAACATGTTTTAAATGTCAAGGCAGGGGACACTTTGCAAGGGAATGTCCGAATAGACGAGTCATGATCATAACCCCAAACGGATATGATTCCCAAGATGAGGAAAAATTAGATGATCCACATGGAGAGATAACCATCTTAACAGATGAAGGAGAGTTACTGGTGATCCAAAGAGCCCTCTCAGCTTAGCCATACCATGAGGAGCCAGCTCAAAGAGAAAATCTCTTTTATTCCCGATGCACCATTCAAGACAAGGTATGCCACTTAATCATAGATAATGGCTCTTGTCCTAACATTGCTAGCTCTGTATTGGTTGAGAAACTAGGATTTCAAACATCAAAGCATCCCATACCATACAAGCTTAAGTGGCTCAATGACAATGATGAGCAAAAGGTGACTAAATAAGTGGAGATTCCTTTCTCCATCGACCAATATCAAGATCAGATCACTTGCGATGTTGCACCAATGCAAGCTGGTCACATTCTTCTTTGTAGACCATGGTAGTACGACCGTGGTACCTCACATGATGGCCGCACGAACCAGTATTCATTATGCCTTAATAACCGAAAATTTACCTTAGCACCTTTGGAACAAACCGAAGTGCGTGCTATGAAAGCGATAGAAAAGGCGACATCAACCACTAAGGTAAGTGTCTTTGCTGAAAAAGAAACATTACCACCATATTACACAGATATATCCCACTTGTCTTTGCCAAAAGAGTCTTACACTGGTCAAGGAGAAAGCGTGGACCGTACGACACCAAAAGAAGACCATGGCGATCAAAGAGATGTAGCAGGAAAAATTTATGTGCAGTCACGTCCCAATGGACTAATTTACTCTCTACTGATAAAGGAGGCACCTCCAGATGGACTTTACCCGACGAGCCCAAGCCATTCACAAAAATTACTCGAAGGTAACTCTCTAAACTCACTCGGTAAAGCCAAACAATCTTAGTCTATCGTTGTGCAGATGAACCAGTTTCGAGGAAAAAACCTTTCTAAGGGGGAGGGTATGATGTGGACATCGATCCAACCAGACGGTCCCAAATGAACTCAAGTCTCGGTCCCAAATGGCCCATCCGAAGCCGAGTGATGCCTTTTAGAAGTCGTACCAGAGAAACCAAGCAAGAAGTGCACTGAGGGATCACTTATTCACCGATCAAGTGACCCTGGAGAAGCTGTTGGTCGAGCCTAATAACACCGGTTTTTGACCATTTTATGGATCGCTTTCATATCTTTTGTAGGTGTGTTTTAACTCTGTTTTCAATGGTTTTCAAGTGATTTCCATGTTTTAGAGTTTTGAAAGACATTTCAGGTAACTTGGGATAAAAGAATGCATTTCAGAACAAAAGTACGTTTTTGGATAAACTCAGATCGTCAGAAGTCTTGCAGTCAAAGAAGACCTTCTCACAGTCTGATCATCACCAAATTTGGACACAACAAAGAAGACACAACCAGCTTTCAAATGCAATTGGTTTGGAAATATTCCAATGGTTGGATCATCAAATATACCTGAAGCACTAAAGGCATACGAAGCTGCCTTGAAGCTAGAGTCACCGCGGACAGAGAAGCTGCACTCGCGGCCAACAGGCATTCCGCCGTGGTCAGAGGAGAGCCACCCGCAGCCAATGATAATTCCACCGCGGGGCGAGGCCACGCACCCGCGCCCACTCCATGTTCGACGAAATCAAGCTCGTTTCATTCCCGAGGCCAATTCTGTCTTTTCACATCAAACCCTAAACGTTCCCAAAGAAGTGAAGACTATAAATATATGCTTTTAGGTCTCTTAGACACAATCTCTTTCACGCTTTAAGGCATACGAATTTTCTTAGCAACTTTTACTCTTGTTTATTGATTTGGAGCAAGGATTCTCGACTTGTGTCTTCAGTAGAGAAGCCTTTCTTCATCTCTTTCTCTTACTATTTTTCTTTTATATAATGATGATGTTAAGCTCAGCTATGGCTAAGTAATTCTCATGTTGGGTATAAGGTTCTCAAAGGGCTCTCATGGTTCGATTTTTCATTAGGTTTTTAGGTTAGGATATCGATTAGAGTTCTTCGTTCTATCCTTTTTATTAATGCATGTTTGCTTGATTGATCACATTGCAACTAAACTTATGTATTTTTAGAGCTACGAAAGTATTGGATCTATATGCTTGACCTAGGGTAGACGAGCAAAACCATTACAAGACACGAAAGTATACTTGTAGAGGGGTTGTGAGCGTTAACGAACTTGTTTGTTCATCATAACTTTCTGCGCGGCCGGAGACGAAAGCTACCGGTCGAGTATATAAGTTATCGGTGTGTAGGATGTGCGAGAGTAGGCTACACACACTATAGTGTTCCAAGTTTAAGAACCAAAAGACGAAAAAGTCGCATTAAAAGTCCTAGCAAATTTCTTATGAAAATCGGCCATGATCCCTAAAGAGTTCCCGAGTGCCCAACACTTCGCTTATTAGCTTACACCCTCATTTTAATTATTTGCTTACTTTACCTGCTTTCTTATTTTCTTGCTTAGTTTAGTTTAAATTCCTAGCTACAAAATTGACACACAAAATCCCCTTTAAATTTATTAGGTCTAGACACAACTTAGAAACCGACAGAAATCTTCGGGCACTCAAATCTATGTGGATTCGATCCCTTAAATACTACTGCGTTTGCTGTGCACTTGCAGCTTTATTTAAGGGTAAAACTTGTTTAAGTCAATCCCACACACATTAAGTTTTTTGCGCCATTGCCGGGGATTTGATTGTTGCCTTGTTTTAATTTCTGTTCTAGACAATTTTGATTTTCAAGCTTTTTGTTGCTCTTCTAAAATTCTCCTTTATCTTTGTCGTTTGTTCATAGGTGCATGAACACTAGGAGAACTCCTAGAGAAATCGTACCGCAACTAGACGATATCGACAGACATGAGAGAGAACTCCGAAGACTCAAAAGAACGCTAAGGATGGTCGAAAACGACCGTCCGGAGAATCAACTAAACCGTGATCAAATTGATCATGAGAATGACCATGATGTTTCAGATCACGAAGATGACCGAGAGGCTGACCATGGTGCAAACGACCAACCATTTCTCGATCCCGAAGAAAACGAAAACCGAAACGCTGAAAATCCGAGACGATAACTTCCCGTCGATCATGATGCACCGAGGAACGATGCTCAAGTGAATCCACCGATTCCTCCTAATGGCGAGAACACCAACCGTCCTGTTTTACCCGCTAATCCCCCGAGGAGACAAGCGTGTAAACGCACCATTGCTGATTTTGATGCACCGTATCAACACTATCAAAACCGAGCCGCGATACAAGTTCCTCTACCTCATAGGAACGACTACGAGATCAAGCCTCAAATCATTGTTTTTGTAAAGAAAAATCAGTTTCATGGAGTTACTACCGAGCATCCGATGGAGCACATCGATTTGTTCGAAGAGATATGCAGAACGATGAAAACAAACCAAGTTCCCATCGATTACTTAAAGTGTAAGCTTTTTCCCTTTTCCTTAGCCGATAAAGCTCACCGTTGGTTGAAATATTTGCCCGCATGATTTATTACTAGTTGGGAAGAGTGCAAATCCGCCTTCCTAAGTCATTTCTACACCAAGTCGAGATCCAACTCGTTGAGAAACAAAATCCAAAGTTTTCATCAACAATCGGTCGAGTCTTTCTATGAAGCGTGGGAACGTTTCAAGGAGTATGAGAGAGATTGCCCTCACCACGATTTCTCCGGTCCGAATTTGCTCAACACTTTCTACCGATGATTATTACTGAAATATCAACTTTCTCTCGACACGGCCAACAATGGAGACTTCTCCACAAAGACCATCAACCAAGGAAGAGCTCTCATCGAGAATCTTGCTATGTCTAGTAGCAATAATTTTCCCGACTACGATAGATCGACTAGATCTAACGTGTCCGAATCTAATGAGATAGCCGAGCTAAAGAACATGATGAACCAATTTCTCAAGAACCAAAATCGCGAAGTACATGTTTGTGAAGCTACCAAAGGAGGCGAAGATAATGCCTACTACGAACCCGACAACAACGGTTCGTATTTTCAAGAAGAAGAAGTTAACTATGTCGGAGCACAAGGATCTTACCAAAACCGCTTCAACAACGGATTCAACAACAACTTCAACAATCTCTCATATCGAAACTCGAACGTGGAGAACTCTCAAGACCAGTTCTACCCTCAACAATCCAAGCCGTTCCAAAACCGGTTCCAAAACGGGAACTATGACGGAAATGGGAACTTCCAACCAAAACCGCCTTTCAATGCTCAAGCCGAGCCTTACAACAACACGAACCAGTAGCAACAAGGTGTCTCTAACACTCAACTTGCTGCCCAAATAGTGAAGCTCGAGCAATCTATTCAACTACTCGCTCAAAGCAACGAGAGAACGGCAAAAGACTTTAACACCAAGGTCGATTGTATATACAATGATTTGAATGGGAAATTTGAATCTCTTTTGACCCGTGTCAAGAAGTTGGATATGCAAGTCTTTCAAACTGCGGACTCTATGAAGAAACCGAATAGAGTTTTACCCGGAAGAGTGGAAGACAACCCAAAGAGATTTTGCAATGTGATTTCCACCACACCCGAAAAGGAAGTCAATACTAAGACGGAGCCTAGAGAAGCTTCAAAATTCGTCCCACTCTATGGAAGGACCAATACCGAATCCAAGACAGTCCGAGAACCGCCATTTGAGGTACCAAAACAAATCACGTTTCAAAGGCTAAGATAATGCGATGATCCGGGACATTTTTCTTTCCCTTGTTCGATTTCGAGTGTGAACTTTGCAGATTGTTTATGTGATACCGGAGCCAACGTCAATATCATGTCAAAGACATTTTTCGAGAAGCTTGGCATAAAGACCCTCACACCATCCACCGTGAGCTTAATCTTTGGAGATTCATCACAAAAGAAGCCCGAAGGAGTGATCCACTATCTTCAACTACTTATTGGAAACAAGATTGTTCCCGCTGATTTTCAAATTCTCGAGATGGATCGAGACGAGGAAAGACCGTTGATTTTTGGTCGACCGTTCTTATCTACCGTTGGCGCCATCATTGATCATGCCAATCGATTTGTTGTTTTCTTGAATGTGGATCGAAGGAAATTCTATCCAACTGTCCCTGATGGAATTCCAAATCCAAGGGACAAGCACAAGAAGAAAAATCTGATTCCCTGAAGGAAAAAAAAAAAGAAGAATCGACTAAGACAAGGCCCCCAAAGAATCGACTAAAAAAGAAGAATCAACTAAAAAATCCGATTTTCCCTAAATCAGGATCATCGTTCCACCCGACTTAAAAGAGTCCAAAGAAGTACAAGTGGAAGGAACCATGGAGAATACGAAACAAGCTCTCCAAAACCCGAAGGTTCCGAGAAAACGCGGAAAGTAAAAGGTGATACCGAAGATAAGCGAATCACATCCCGAAGTTGATGACACCCAAGGAACGTTTGTTCCCGGGACATCTACTGCTCACGCCTAGTCTCACCAAAAAGTCGAGCTAAGGACTTTAACCAAAAGCGCTTGATGGAAGGCAACCCATTTGGTACGTTTTTCTTTCTTTTATATTTATCGTTCTTTTTCTATTGAACGCCAAAGTAAGTTCCAAAAAGTTTTTGAAAAACAGAAAATTTCTTTTTACATAAAAACAACTTTTCAAAGAATATTTCTAGATTAAAAGCTCTCTTTTTTCTTCTCTTCCAAGAGACTTGGAGATTTTGACCAAGAACAACTTTTTCAATTCTTAAGCTGTTACAAAAATTCTTTGGTCCAATCTCACTCTCTTTCAAAGGAGATTTAAATTCCACACCTATTTCATCTCTTCCACCAAGATATGATCCTAAACCTCTAGTTTTTCATACGAGCCAAACCCTAGGTTTTTCTTAATTTAACTAGATTTATGTCTATAATGGCTAGAAATTGTTAGAGAACTCTAAATTGAACTTCTAGAATGATTAGATTTCAATTTTGGTACTTGATTATTATGGATTTGAGATTTTTGGAATTTGATATTTTCAAGCTTAATTTGAAATGAATTTGGAGAGTAACTTTGATTAATTTGGCCAAGTCTTGTTTAGTTGGTGATTAATATACGGTAGTTTATTGAATTTGCATAAGAATGAATTTTAGAATTTATTTTTAGAAAATCTTATGGAAGAACGTCACAAATCCGAAATTAGTCATTAGCATCTCGGTTTGCTAGATTTAAGTTTGATATTGCTCGTTTGTAGATTGAATGTGTCTCTTGATACTCGATTTAGTATCCTCGCGTATTGAAACCCTTCAATCACAACCATATTCATATTTTTGCCGAGATTTTTCTCTATTTTGTAGGAACAATCACTACAAGAAATGATGTAATTCGCAATGGAAAGTTCCCTTGCAAACACATTATAAACTGTTGCAAAGCAGCCTTTGAAACGAACTTGCAACAGCTAAAAAACCGTTGCGAAATCGTCGTTGCTAAAATATTCCATTGCTAAATTGTTGCCATTCTGTACCAGATTTGCAACGAATTGTTAGCAACGAAATTTAGCAACGAAATTTAGCAACGATGGTGCTAATATTTGCAACGGGGGTTTTGCAACATATTTGCAACGAAAAGTTCATTGCAATGTTTGCAATGATATTTCGTGGATAATCGTTGCAACGAGGTTGTTGCTAATGCAACAGGATTTTTGCAACATATTTTTGCAAAAAGATTGTTCATTGCAATATTTGCAACGAAATGTTTTGGATATTTGTTGCAATTGTTGCAACAGATTGATGTTATTACTAATATTTGCAACATGTTAGCAATGGTTCTTCATTGCAGTATTTGCAACTAAATGTTGTGGAATATCGCTGCAATTGTTTGCAACGGTTATTGTGTAACGTTATTGAAAATGTTATTTTAGTAAGGTGTGAAGGGTTAATTTAGTTGCAAATTTGCAACCATTTACAATAAAATGTATTTGAAATTTTTGTATTTACTATTGTTGTAAATTTGCAACTAAAATAACCTAACTAAGTTTTTAAAATAAAATTTTAAAAACCGATTGAAAACAAAAATGTTGTTTAGCAAAAACAAAACATAAATTTAACGGCCAATACATAATGTTTAACGGCCAATACACATAGTTGGTCGATTGGATAATATCCACCAAAATCCATAAATCGACACCGACAATGTAAAATAGAACATAATATACTTCTTCCATACTGTCTTGGTCATTACCTTCTTCGCCGTCACTTTCTTCACCGTCATCGTCGATGTTCTCTTCCTCGTCGTCGTTATTGTCAACGTTTTGTGGTCGTTCTTGTTCCTGGATTCTTCGTTTCCAGGCAAAACTGTTTTGTCAATCACCACTTGGGGTAAGTGGACCTTCATCAACTAGACGATCGATTCCATCGCCTTCAAACGCTTGTTGTTTTCAGTCAGCTCTTCTTTCGTGCTTCCAACTCCGTCTTGTTGCCTCAAGCTCAGCCTTCATCCTTGAAATTTGTTCTCCTTGAAACGTTGATGGCCCGGTATGCCTTTGCTTCTTGTTTAACGACGGCAGGCCATAAACACGGCCTTTGTTGTAAGGCGGAACCGCCTACAAAAACAAATTCACAAGTAGGCATTAAGAAAAGGCATAAGAACACAAAGTTTCCTAGTCACACAGCTGATTCACAACATTAAAAACAGATTGAAAGGAAAATCACAGCAAATTCACAGCCTATTTCACAACCTATTCACAGCAGCTACACAACATTAAAAGCATATGCAAAGGAAATTTACAGCCAATAATTCACAGCCTATTAGTCGCAGCTTATTCACAAACTTAAAAGGCAAACTCAAATCAGATTCAAAGCATTCACCAAAGAAGAAACAGAACCTTGGAAGTGATAGAAAACAGAACAAATAGATTGTTTGAGTTATATACGATATTCTTTTGTAATTAAAGAAGAAACAAAACATCAAAGAACATCAAAGTTCAATATCGTCTATTTGTTCTTCAGTAATTAAAGAAGAAACAAAACATCAAAGAAAAAACAGAACATCAAAGAAGAAACAAGCTGTTTCAAGAAAGTGATATATACAAGAGAAATTCAATTAGAGCCGATTGAAAAAGGAAAAAGACAGAGAGAGAATATCAGCACCAATTTCACAAAAATTGCAGAAATTGAATATACTCTTAACTCAAGACCAAACACAAAATTTCAGAATTAAAAACAAGGCAATTCATAAGCATTAAAGCACGCAAAATCCAGAAGTGACTACATCGAAAGAAATAATCCAGATAACCATGCAAAGTCGAATCGTACGGGCAAAGATAGAAAGTTTATACAACACGAAAAGGCTGCAAAAGAGAGAAATTGCAGAAGCAAGTGACTAAAGTCCCTGAAAATTGCAGAAGCATTTTAGAAGCAGAAATTGCAGAAGCATTTTAACTAATGATTATTCTTCTAAGTCCCTGAAAATTACGCAATAACTTCACCTTTAAATCAAGAAATAGCATTCTAACGATCATTGGGCATATTAACAGTAGAAGAAAAAAACAAGAATTTTCTCTATAGAGGAGGCTTACAATGTTGTCACTTGTGTTGGTTACTTCTCCTCAAACCAAATTTCCTTTTATTGAGTTGTTTGATGAAATCATGTAACATGGGAGTCTTCGTTAGATTTCAAATCCAAAAGCAATCAAGAAGAACATTATACATAACCAACCAAATGTGAGCAACTTTGAAATTCTTATTCATTTATGAGAAAAAATGACTATGCGAAGCAACCAAATGCGGAACATACTTAATGGAAGCACTCGTAAGTTTATGTTTCCTCCGAATGGATTTAGACACTAATGAGCCAAATTCCTTAAGTCGACAACTGAAGTAGCATTAAAACGAAGAGTAAAAGCATTTGACTTGACACAAAGAAACTTTCACCAATTTAACAAAATTTCGAAATACAAACAATTTGACTCTTCGATTAAGCAAAACAAACAAAACCCTAACAAGCAAGTAAATCAGACCAC
Source organism: Eutrema heterophyllum (assembly GCA_002933915.1). Lineage (NCBI taxonomy): Eukaryota > Viridiplantae > Streptophyta > Magnoliopsida > Brassicales > Brassicaceae > Eutrema > Eutrema heterophyllum. The sequence continues at coordinate 1,981,797 of PKMM01048745.1, read as the reverse complement.
CAAATTTAATAACTAATCGAAACAAAGAACTGTATACGAGAGAGATATATAAGCAAATAGAGACAAAACATGTCTTGAAACAAAGAGATCTTTACATCTCCTATACAATCAAAAGTAAAATCGAAAGCAAAACCAGTCACGAGAAGAGTCCCCTTCTAAATCAGACATCGAATCTCAACCTAGAAAAGAGACCGCAAAATCATTCTTAACCATCCGGAAATTTTTAATACGAAAGTCACAAAGAGGACGACAATCAATCTAAAATCACAGCAATAGAAAAGTAATCGACTAACTGACGCAAATATAAAAGAAACAAGGACCGCAAAATCATTCTACTATGAGAATCGATTACAATTTCTTTTTAAAATCTCCTAATTGCAAATCACGATAGGTCAGATTAAAATCTCCTATGAGAAAAATGGGACTTAATTTTGCAAATCGAGAGAGATAGAAGAAGACAAAAGTTCGACCAAAAAAAAAAAAAAAAAAGAAGAAGACAAAAGATTGGTCAGATTTTTGATAGAAGGTAGAAAAGAGAAATTAGAAAATCGACTTGCAAGAAAGAGTATTTGGTATTTGGTATTTGGTATTTGGTATTTGGTATTTGGTATTTGGTATTTGGTATTTGGTATTTGGTATTTGGTATTTGGTATTTGGTATTTGGTATTTGGTATTTGAGAGAAGGCAGAAGAAGAGAGAGTTTTTCGACCAAAAAATAGAAGAGAGAGTGTGAAACGAGGGTTTTCACCTATGAGGTTATAACATAAGCTAGGGCTAAAAAAGCCATTTACCCATCGGAATCTACAATCTGTTGCTATGCCGTTGCAAACTCGTTGAAAATGAAAAAAAAAATTACCCGCTTCAAATTTTGATATTCTGCCCAAAAAAAAAATTTGGCAATCCGTTGCAAATCTATTGAAAATTACCCACGTTTGTAAACAGAAATTTGATATAATTTACAAAATTCATCATCTAAGTATTGAGCATATGAAAATATGACTAAGAGGAATGACAATTAGATTTTTCGGAATGAGCCATTTGGCAACAGAATTACAAAGAATCTTACGAAATTCGTTGCAAAACTAAAAAATCCGTTGCTAAAGTTTTATATTAATTGCAATCTCTTTGCAACGGATATTCAAACGCCGTTGTTATTCCGTTGCAAGATGTAAAACCACAAATTTCTTAAGTATGAAACCATAAATGGCTAACTATATGTTAACAAAGATCTTTTTAGTTCTTATTTTTGTTTTCTTTCAAGATTAATGTTTTCTTTGCTCATATTTCATTAGAAATTTATGCTATATCAAAAATATGGCTTAAGATCATATGAGTAAGTGTGTATTCATCTTAACTCATCTTTAAGATGAATGTTGCACTCTTACATATTTTTGACATGAATGATTATTGTTGTGGTGTTTTATTTTACTGAACGTATTAAATTTACATTGTAGGACATATCATGCACAACTTGGATAGTAGTTAGATGAGTAAGAGGATTGACACTTGGTTTTTTCGGAATGAGCCATTTAGCAACGGAATTGCAAGGAAGCTCAAGAAATCTGTTGCAAAATCAAGAAATCCGTTGCAAAACTCATGCTATTCCATTGCAAGAAGTGAAACCACATATTTGTTAAGTGTGAAACCACAATTGGATAAATATATGTTGACAACGATTCATTTACTTGTTATTCTTGTTTTCCATAAGGTTTACTGTTTTGGTTGCTCATATTCGATTACCAAATCTATGGTATGTGAAAAATAAGCCTTAAGATCATATAAGTAAGTAAGTGTGTATTCATGTTTACTCTTTCTTAAGATGAATGTTGGACTCTTATATATTTTTGACATGAATGATGATTGTTGTGGTGTTTTCTTTCACTGAATGTATTAAATTTACATTGTTCAATATACCATGCACAACTTGGATAGTAGTTATATGAGTAAGAGGATTTACACTTGGGTTTTTTTTAATTAGCCATTTAGCAACGGAATTGCAGGGAGGCTCAAGAAACTCGTTGCAAAATCAAGAAATCCGTTGCAAAACCCATGCTATTTCGTTGCAAGAAGTGAAACCACATATTTGTTAAGTGTGAAATCACAATTGGAAAACTATATGTTGACAACGATTCCTTAACTTGTTATTCTTGTTTTCCATAAGGTTTAATGTTTTGTTTGCTCATATTCGATTACCAAATTTATGGTATGTGAAAAATATGCCTTAAGATCATATAAGTGAGTAAGTGTGTATTCATGTTAACTCTTTCTTAAGATAAATGTTGGACTCTTATATATTTGACATGAATGATGATTGTTGTGGTGTTTTCTTTCACTAAATGTATTAAATTTACATTGTGCAATATACCATGCACAACTTGGATAATAATTATATGGGTAAGAGGATTAAAACTTGGGTTATTTTTAATGAGCCATTTAGCAACGGAATTGCAAGGAAGCTCTCAAGCTCAAGAAATCTGTTGCAAAATCAATAAATCTGTTTCAAAACCCATGTTATTCCGTTGCAAGAAGTGAAACCACATATTTGTTAAGTGTTAAATCACAATTAGATAACTATATGTTGATAACGATTCCTTTACTTGTTATTCTTGTTTTCCATAAGGTTTAATGTTTTATTTGCTCATATTCGATTACCAAATCTATGGTATGTGAAAATATGCCTTAAGATCGTTTAATTGAGTAAGTGTGTATTCATGTTAACTCTTTCTTAAGATGAATGTTGGACTCTTATATATTTTTGACATGAATGATGATTGTTGTGGTGTTTTCTTTCACTGAATGTATTAAATTTACATTGTGCAATATACCATGCACAACTTGGATAGTAGTTATATGAGTAAGAGGATTGAAACTTGGGTTTTTTTAATGAGCCATTTAGCAACGAAATTGCAGGGAAGCTCAAGAAATTTGTTGCAAAATCAAGAAATCCATTGCAAAATCAAGGAATCCATTGCAAAACCCATGCTATTTCGTTGCAAGAAGTGAAACCACATATTTGTTAAGTGTGAAACCACAATTGGATAACTATAGGTTGACAACGATTCATTTACTTGTTATTCTTGTTTTCCATAAGGTTTAATGTTTTGTTTGCTCATATTCGATTACCAAATTTATGGTATGTGAAAAATATGTCTTAAGATCATATAAGTGAGTAATGTGTATTCATGTTAACTCTTTCTTAAGATGAATGTTGGACTCTTTTATATTTTTGACATGAATGATGATTGTTGTGGTGTTTTCTTTCATTGAATGTATTAAATTTACATTGTGCAATAGACCATGCACAACTTGGATAGTAGTTATATGAGTAAGAGGATTGAAACTTGGGTTTTTTTTTAATGAGCCATTAAACAACGGAATTGCAAGGAAGCTCAAGAAATCTGTTGCAAAATCAAGAAATCCGTTGCAAAACCCATGATATTCCGTTGCAAGAAGTGAAAACACATATTTGTTAAGCCTGAAACCACAATTGGATAACTATATGTTGACAACGATTCCTTTACTTGTTATTCTTGTTTTTCATAACGTTTAATGTTTTGTTTGCTCATATTCGATACCATAGAATATGCCTTATTATAATATAAGTGAGTAATTGTGTATTCATGTTTACTCTTTCTTAAGATGAATGTTGGACTCTTATATATTTTTGACATGAATTATGATTGTTATGGTGTTTACTTACAATGAATGTATTAAATTTACATTGTGCAATATACCATGCACAACTTTGATAGTAGTTATATGAGTAAAAGGATTGAAACTTGGGCTTTTTTAATGAGCCATTTAGCAACGGAATTGCAAAGAAGCTCAAGAAATATGTTGCAAAATCAAAAAAATTCGTTGCAAAATCAAGAAATCCGTTGCAAAACCCATGATATTCCGTTGCAAGAAGTGAAACCACATATTTTTTAAGTCTGAAACCAGAATTGGATAACTATATGTTGACAACGATTCCTTTACTTGTTATTCTTGTTTTCTATAATGTTTAATGTTTTGTTTGCTCATATTCGATACCATAGAATATGCCTTATGATCATATAAGTGAGTAACTGTGTATTCATGTTTACTTTTTCTTAAGATGAATGTTGGACTCTTATATATTTTTGACATGAATGATGATTGTTATGGTGTTTACTTACAATGAATGTATTAAATTTACATTGTGCAATATACCATGCACAACTTGGATAGTAGTTATATGAGTAAGAGGATTGAAACTTGGGTTTTTTTAATGAGCCATTTAGCAACATAATTGCAAGGAAGTTCAAGAAATCCATTGCAAAATCAAAAAATCCATTGCAAAATCAAGAAATACGTTGCAAAATCAAGAAATCCGTTGCAAGAAGTGAAATCACATATTTGTTAAGTGTGAAACCACAATTGGATAACTCTATGTTGACAACGATTTTTTTACTTGTTATTCTTGTTTTCCATAAGGTTTAATGTTTTGTTTGCTCATATTCGATTACCAAATCTATGGTATGTGAAAAATATGCCTTAAAATCATATAAGTGAGTAAGTGTGTATTCATGTTAACTCTTTCTTAAAATTATATTTTTGACATGAATGATGTTGTGGTGTTTTCTTCGCTGAATGTATTAAATTTACATTGTGCAATATACCATGCACAACTTGGATAGTAGTTATATGAGTAAGAGGATTGAAACTTGAGTTTTTTTTAATGAGACATTTAGCAACGGAATTGCAAGGAAACTCAAGAAATTCGTTGCAAAATCAAGAAATCCGTTGCTAAACCTATGCTATTCCGTTGCAAGAAGTGAAACCACATATTTGTTAAGTGTGAAAGCAAAATTGGATAACTATATGTTGACAACGATTCCTTTACTTGTTATTCTTCTTTTCCATAAGGTTTATTGTTTTGTTTGCTCATATTCGATTACCAAATCTATGGTATGTGAAAATATGCCTTATGATCATATAAATGAGTAAGTGTGTATTCATGTTTACTCTTTCTTAAGATGAATTTTGGAGTTTATATATTTTTGACATGAATGATGATTGTTGTGGTGTTTTCTTTCACTGAATGTATTAAATTTATATTGTGCAATATACCATGCACAACTTGGATAGTAGTTATATGAGTAAGAGGATTGAAACTTTTTTTTTTATTGAGCCAGTTAGCAACGAAATTGCAAGGAGGCTCAAGAAATCCGTTGCAAAACACATGCTATTCCGTTGCAAGAAGTGAAACCACATATTTGTCAAGTGTGAAACCACAATTGGATAACTATATGTTGACAACGATTCCTTTACTTGTTTTTCTTGTTTTCCATAAGGTTTAATGTTTTGTTTGCTCATATTCGATTACCAAATCTATGGTATGTGAAAAATTTGTCTTAAGATCATATAAGTGAGTAAACATGTATTCGTGTTAACTATTTCTTAAGATGAATGTTGGACTCTTTTATATTTTTGACATGAATGATGATTGTTGTGGTGTTTTCTTTCATTAAATGTATTATATTTACATTGTTCAATATACCATGCACAACTTGGATAGTAGTTATATGAGTAAGAGGATTGAAACTTGGGTTTTTTTTAATGAGCCATTTAGCAACGGAATTGCAAGGAAGCTCAAGAAATCTGTTGCAAAATCAAGAAATCCGTTGCAAAACTCATGTTATTCCGTTGCAAAAAGTGAAACCACATATTTGCAAGTGTGAAATCAAAATTAGATAACTATATGTTGACAACGATTCCTTTACTTGTTATTCTTCTTTTCCATAAGGTTTAATGTTTTGTTTGCTCATATTCGATTACCAAATCTATGGTATGTGAAAATTTTGCCTTAAGATCATATAAGTGAGTAAATGTGTATTCATGTTAACTCTTTCTTAAGATGAATGTTGGACTCTTTTATATTTTTGACATGAATGATGATTGTTGTGGTGTTTTCTTTCATTGAATGTATTATATTTACATTGTTCAATATACCATGCACAACTTGGATAGTAGTTATATGAGTAAGAGGATTGAAACTTGAGTTTTTTTTAATGAGCCATTTAGCAACGGAATTGCAAGGAAGCTCAAGAAATCCATTGCAAAATCAATAAATCCGTTGCAAAACTCATGCTATTCCATTGCAAGAAGTGAAACCACATATTTGCAAGTGTGAAACCAAAATTAGATAACTATATGTTGACAACGATTCATTTACTTGTTATTCTTGTTTTCCATAAGATTTAATGTTTTGTTTGCTCATATTCGATTACCAAATCTATGGTATGTGAAAAATATGTCTTAAGATCATATACGTGAGTAAGTGTGTATTCATGTTAACTCTTTCTTAAGATAAATGTTGGACTCTTATATATTTTTTACATGAATGATGATTGTTGTGGTGTTTTCTTTCACTGAATGTATTGAGATTTTGGATGTTCATTATCCGGGAATGCTCGACTTGAGATGCATTGCATTTTTAAGCGATCGGTACGACCCATTAGTTAGAAGTGGTGTGCGACACAACCAATTTGGTGTTACATCAGTACATAGCTCCAGAAATACCACCCTTTCATCCTTGCTTCGCAAGCGGAGCAGGTTCGTATAGGTTTCTTTTATTTGTAGTTTGTTTGAATACCTTATTAATATTTAATTTCTAGGATTTAAAGCTTTCTCGGTATCTAAATCTGAGATCTTTGTAGGTATGCTACATTCCCTATCCTCGAGTGAAAAACAAGCAAGACCCTGGATTACAGTGACTAAGATAAATCCGAGAGGAAGGTTTTATGAGATTTCAGATCATGAACCTTTGCAACAAAGCTCCATTGGTTTATGTTCAATCGATCACTCCCTCGAAGTCAATCTCGTGGTTAACTTCACCGTAGAAGCAAACGCTTAAGTATTTGAGGATTCAGAGGAAGAAATGGAAGAATTTGGAGAAGATCGTGATTCAGAATCATCAGAATATTCATCAGACTCATCGGGTTCAGAGTAGTACTATCTTATGTGTAATCTCGTACTATTTTAAGAATAATTAAGTTTGTTTTATTTGAACAAAAAAAAACATGTAATATATTCTTATGATTTTATCTATATTCCATAGTTATGAAATATTTAATTATTATGCATACCGTGTAATGTTTTTCACCTTTTGATGAAATAAAATCTTTATGTTTTTTTTGTTTTCTTAATTTATTTTTGTAATGATGAAATGTGAAATTTATTGATCAAATCGGAAATACGTACAAGGGACGATTATGGTGCCATAGAAAAACCAGAAACTTTTCTTAATTTATTTCATTTAGCATAACAATATCAGAGTGTTTCTCGGATTTTTCCAATGGAACTTGACAAAACTTTTCTGTTTTTCAAGGATTCCTCAAAAATTCATAATGATGTTAGTATGTTCCCGGCTAGAATGGAAATCCTGGGAAATATATATGAATCCGTCAGAAATCCCTCAGAAATTTCTGACGGATTCAATTTTAGTCGGGGGATTCAGTTTTAGCCGGGGGAATGTCAGTACCGATCCAATTTTAGCCGGGGAATTCAGTTTTAGCCGGGGTATTCATTTTTAGCCGGGGGAATGTAAGTTTTAAATTTTCGAGGGATTTTCGACGGATTTAGGGTGTAGGGTTTTGATTTTGAATATTTCATAAAACCAAACAAAACACGTTATTCCGGATTTTCTAACAATCGATCTAACAACGAGTTCAAGCTTTCATAAAAACACATAGAACATCTAAGAACACTTATGTGTTTGATTAGGGTTTCAATTAGAAAGTTCAAAATGTTTGATTCTTCAAAACATTTCACAGAAAGTAGTGTTAATTTGTTACTTCTACATTTATCAAGACCAAACATGTTCAAAATCCGGCAAATTTGAGGTTTATTACCCTAAACCATAGGAAATCCCTCGGAAATTTCAGAAGGATTTCCTACGAACCTTGAAATTTTATTGTTTTACACTCGAAAAATTGATATACTTGGTTTTTACCGTTTTCTAACACATGTTTTGGTGTTTTTTTGAGTCTTTTATTGAGTCAAAGTGTTTTTTTAGAGTCTTTTAGTCTTTTATTGAGTCTTTTCAGGTTTTAGGAGACTTTGGGAGAAAAGAATGCGTTTTGGGTGAAAATGAGCATATGGAGATGCAGAATCATGCAGAGACGTCAGAAGTTTGGCAGACTTTTAAGGTCTTCCCACCAATGGATCGAGCTAAACTTTTGACACAAGATAGGGCTGTGAATTAGCTTTCATATCCAAGTGGTTTCAAAGAAATCCAATTGTGCGATCAAGAGTTATACCCGATTTACTGAAGACATGTCAATCTGCCTCGCAGATGAAGCATGCGCAGAACATGGAGGGTTGCATCGATCGATGGAGAGCCTCCTGGTGGGGCTTGCATCGACCGTCTGCATCGACATGTCCTTATTTGCATCGATCGATGCACTTCCCAGACGAGAAAAGGCAGTTTCTGCAGTTTCTAAACTTCCTATTTTGCCCCAGAATCATCATAACTTAACCTAATTCGACCCATGACCTATATATACTTATTTTTAAGCCACTTTTGAGGCTAAGCTTTATTTTTCTTAGACATCTTTTTCATCTCTTTCAATTGTATGTTTGGGAGAAGATCTCTTAACCACTTCTGACAAACTTGGAGAAGATTTTTGAACCCTCTTATTACTTTTGTCAATTTAATTATGTCTTCTTCATCTCTCTTTGTTTTCTATGTTTCCATGTCTGAGTAGTTTCATAGTTAGGTCCCTTAGATGAGCAGATCCTTAGCATCTTCTATGATGGGGTCGACTGGGACTACAAAAACGCCCTTAATGCTGCGAGCAATGGAGATTTCATGACTAAGACTAAAGAAGGAGCGTACCAGCTGATAGAGAACTTGGCTGCAAGTTCTGGAAATCGATTTCCTGAGTACGACAGGTCTAAACGTGTCAACAGTGTGGATTCGCAGAAGCTTGATGAGTTGACTGCGAAAGTGAACTTGCTGCTGAAGGGAAATCAGAGAGGTGTGCAGTCTTGCGAGGAGGCAGGAGATGCAATTTTCTGTCAAGGATTAGCTGAGGAAGAGGCTGATGAGTTGTAGGAGGTGAAGTTTGTTAGTAGACAGGGGTATGTGCAGAACAAAGGTTTCAACCAGAATTATAGGAACCATCCGAATCTGTCTTACAGGAGCACCAACGTCGAGAATCTCCAAGATCAAGTTTACCCCCAGCAAGTTCAACAATGCAAGGGAAAAACGTTTGTGCAAAACACAGACACCTCAGGTTTTCCTCAAGCTTTCTAGGGCCAGAACAGGTTTCAAGGTGGGTTCCAGCAAAAACAGCCGTTCAACTCCTTCCAGACAACAAAACCTGCCCCATTCCAAGCCCCTGCAAGCTTTGCGAACGACTCTCAGGATGAGCTTAAACTTCTTATGCAACAGCTTCTGCTCAACCAACAACAATCTGCTAAAGAGATCAATGTCAAGGTTGATAACATCTACAACGATCAACAGCAAGTACGAAGCTGTATGCACTCATGTGAAGAAGCTGGACACTCAGGTTGCTCAAAATGCCGAAGCAATCAAGAGACAGCCAGGAAATCTTCCGGGAAAAGTAGAGACAAATCCCATAGGTTGAATTGCAATGCAATTCAATCACTACTCAAAGAGAAATGAAGACTATGCCTGAATTGAAGAATGAGGTTGAAACACATGTTGTTGCAGTAGAGAAGAAATACGTTTCCAACACCCCCACCACCATATGTTCCTAGGGTGTCATACCATATGCCACCCAGACACCTCATGAAGCCTATTAGTGCAGAGAAGCTGAGTGGTTTTGATAAGTTGGTGAGGAGGATTCCCCATGAGATCTCGTTTGAAGAAGCTTTTGAAGACCGACCTTTGTTAGATTTCTTCCAGGATTGCATAGAGACTCTAGAAGAGATTAAGGCACTTTTCATCAAGGCAAGGAGCACACCACCACCAATGAAGCAGTTGTCTAAGATTGAAGACCCCGGGAAGTTCGATGTTCCATGTTCTATCTTCGAAGTCGAATTTAAAGAATCTCTTGTAAATTCTGGGTCTAGTGTGAATCTGATGTCGAGGGTTGTTGCAGAGAGGTTGGGAATTGCCGATATGAAGCCTCCTCAGATGACTCTTGCGTTTGCCAACTCCTCTACCACAACCCCATATGGTATCATCCCTGATTTGCTTGTTAATGTAGGAAATTGCCTAGTTCCTACTGATTTCCAGGTTGTAAAGATGAGTGAAGGTTCTGATATGCCTTTGATTATGGGAAGACCATTCATGGCTATAGTGGGGGCAGTTGTAGACATGCCCAATAAGAGAATCTCATTCTCTAACATTGACAAAAAGGTCTTCTACAAAGCCATACCCACTCGAGGAGCTCCCAAACACGTTTCTTGCATCAATGTTGTCACAGGAGAGACGATGGTGGTTGATCCTTGGAAAGAACCTTATAAAAAGGACAAAGTCAAAGTAATCTTAGATGATCCTCCTATCATCAGCAAGAGCGACATCATAAAGACTAAGGCACAAGGGAAGGTAAAAAGTAAAAGAGTCAAAGGATATGCTTATATAACTTTGATCCCTCAGAAGTGTGATGGAGATTCGATTGAGTATAAGGTAAAGTGCAATGGAACATCGAAGCAATTCTCAAAGGTTATAGCAATTCTCACTTCAGAGCTGAAGAAGAAAGGAAAAGATGATGTAAAGGGGATGATGAGCAGAATTCTAAAGCTGGAGATGTTTGATGGTGGGACTTGTTTCGGGGCAAGCTCTCACGCTCTTCCTGACTGATACCCGAGCCAAAGTCAAGCTAGCGACGTTAAACAAGCGCTTGGTGGGAGGCAACCCACCGGTAAGTGTACATATCTTATCTTTTCTGAGTCTAAGTGTCTCAGGTTTAAAAAATAAAAAAATAAAAAAATAAAAAACAGGTCGAACAGAACAGAATCGATCGATACCACTTGGGTATCGATCGATGCAAAGGGGTTCAGAGAATCGGAAATCGATCGATGCAGTGTACGCATCAATCGATGTCAAGGCTTCCGGAAAAACAAAAAATCGATCGATGCATATCTTGCATCGACCGATACCGACCCAGGTAAGTCAACTTTGACTTTTTCTTGATTTTCTTTCTTTGAGTCTGTTTTACCTTCTTCTTGGTTTATTTTCACACATAGACGGTGTGAAGTAAGTCTAGGGGAGGGTCTTTGTCGTTACTAACGTTGTTTTCTTTCTTTTGTTTTCTCGCTTGAGTCATTTTGTTTGTTTCTTGAGCCGTTTTATTGAGTCAAAACTTGTTGGAGATGATGATCACGACCTTTGAATTTTTATGTGATTTTGCATCTAAGTGACCATTGTTACAGAGTTAGCTTCAGATCAGACTAATGGAAAATCTAAAGGCTGACTGGTTAATCAGAGGCATCCATGTTTCTAGAAAAATTCAAAAAGATTGAGCTAATTTCTGAGCTCTTCCTTTTACCTCATCATTGTGATGGTGTCTTCAGAGCTTGACTCCTCATTTGTATCTGGCAAGACGACCTGTGTGAAAGTATGGTACTCCTCTCCCTTATTTAAAACAAAAAGCAGAAAATATGAAATGATTTTCTTTCGAGTAAAGGGCTAGGAAAATTTCCATCGATCCCATTATTTTACTTCGAACTAGATGATCACACTAAGGTTGGAAGCAAGGTTAGTAAAATTTCCAGAGATACCACTATTCGCCTACACCTTAGAATAAAAGGGTGGCACTAAAATGAACCGGGGATTCGGTGGGAAAAACCATCAATACTCGCGTTCCATCAACCATTGACCCTACGGAAAGAAAATAAGAAAAGAATAAGTCTGGGGGAGGGAAAAAGTACCAAAGGTTGTGTTGTTGTCTCGTCACGATATCGAAAAGGAAAGAGTCTAGAAGGTTCTTGGCACTATGATCCTTGATGAGACCCAGCAATGATAGCTTTGGATTATTCTGTGAAACAATGAGTTGAATCTGGGAGGCTGTGAATGCTTGCAGCAAAGTACATGGTGGTTCAATCTGGAGCTAGTTTGGCAATATGTGGATTACTAAGGTAATGGTCATTACAAAATTCTAAAGGAAATGTGAGTCTCCGTGCTTTTTCAAACTTTTTCTTCTTGCTTAGTTTTCTGTTTGCTTGAGGACAAGCAAAATGCTAAGTCTGGGAGAATTGATATACTTGGTTTTTACCGTTTTCTAACACATGTTTTGGTGTTTCTTTTCAGTCTTTTATTGAGTCAAAGTGTATTTGTAGAGTCTTTTCAGGTTTTAGGAGACTTTGGGAGAGAAGGAGGCGTTTTGGGTAAAAATTTGCATATGGAGATGCAGAATCATGCAGAGACATCAGAATTTTGGCAGTCTTTTAAGGTCTTCCCACCAATGGATCGAGCTAAACTTTTGACACAAGATAGGTCTGTGAATTAGCTTTCATATCCAAGTGGTTTCAAAGAAATCCAATTGTGCGATCAAGAGTTATACCCGATTTACTGAAGACATGTCAATCTGCCTCGCAGAAGAAACATGCGCAGAACATGGAGGGTTGCATCGATCGATGGAGAGCCTCCTGGTGGGGTTGCATCGACCGTCTGAATCGACCGGTCCTTATTTGCATCGATCGATGCACTTCGCAGACGAGAAAAATGCAGTTTCTGCAGTTTCTAAACTTCTTATTTTGCCCCAGAATCATCCTAACTTAACCTAATTCGACCCATGACCTATATATACTTATTTTTAAGCCACTTTTGAGGCTAAGCTTTATTTTTCTTAGACATCTTTTTTATCTCTTTCAATTGTATGCTTGGGAGAATATCTCTAAACCATTTCTGACAAACTTGGAGAAGATTTCTGAACCCTCTTATTACTTTTGTCAATTTAATTATGTCTTCTTCATCTCTCTTTGTTTTCTCTGTTTCCATGTCTGAGTAATTTCATAGTTAGGTTTAGGGTTTCAACGGGATCGATGAATCATTGAATTAGACACATATAAGGATTTATCTTTTGTGGTTTTCGTTTATTGTTGAGTTTATTGCTTAGGCTAGATTGATCACTTAGCCTCTGATCTAGGGCTTAATCTATACCACGGAAGTGTCGTAGGTTGCTAGAAATAACATAAGCGAGCGAATTGTCCTTAGCCTGCAGAAGTTGATGCTAAGGCGATTCGTGAACATATCGAACCTACTCGTTAATGCTGATCTAGAATTCTATGCCAACGGAAGTTAGGATTTTAGGTTGCTAGATTTAGTAATCAATGCAACGAAAGTGGATTGGTTAGATATTTATGTTCGAGTTTGAAACTTATGTTTAATCATTCCCTGAATAGCTGTCTGATTCGGGATCTCTGGATTCTTGTGAATAAACCCTTGACCTAGCGTTTTTTCTTTATTGAATTTACATTGTTTTAATTGTTTTCGTTACTTTTCCAAAACCAACCATATTCTTGTCTTAGCTTAGTTTCATAATTGTGAGAATTATAGTGTATCCTTGGTCTATGTGGATTCGATCATAAAGTACTGCATTGACAACCGTTACGATTGCGGTAGTGTGAACTTTAGTATTAATTGACTTAGTAAAAACACTGAAATCAAAAATGCTAAGTGTAAAACATCAAAATATCAATGTCCGTCAAAAATCCCTCAGAAATTTCCGAGGGATTTCCGACGGATTTTAGAATCTCCGGCTAAAACTGAATCCCGTGGCTAAGACGTGTTGAATGGCCAATGAGAAAGCATGCAATTTCAAGGTCCGTCGGAAATCTTTCGGAAATTTCCGATGGATCCTAAAATTTACCCGCGAATTTAAACCGCCAAACAAAAATTGATCGAAAATTAAGGCGGTTAATTAATTCGATTTCTGACGAATTCCCGAGGGAAAGCGTCCGTCGGAAATTTTTAATCATATCTTTGTGATTCGTCTTCTTCTCTTTCATTTTCTTCTCTCTTCTTCTTTCTACTTCTTCCTCTCCTCTCCTCTCCTCTCCGCGAAACTTTCTTCTCTCTTCCTCTCCTCTCCTCTCCTCTCCTTCTTCTCTCTTCCTCTGCACGCTGCCGCCTCTTCGCTCCTCCTCACAAGCCGACGCCGACGCCGCCGCCTCTCCACACCGCCGCCGACGCCTTTCCTTCCTCTACTCCGTTAGATTTATAATTTTTTTTTATGATTTTTAATTTGTTAGAATTGTTGTTAATTTGTTAGATTTGTTGTTAGGTTAGAGAATTAGGTTTTGGAATTAGATTTTTTGGTGGAATTAGATTTGTTGATTATTTCTGGTTAGATTTGTTGTTTTTTGGAATTAGATTTTTTTGTAAATCTATTTTTAAAAAAGGTTTTTTATAAATCTATTTTTCAAAAACGTTTTTTATAAATGTAATTAGATTTTAGATTAGATTTTGTTGAATTTATTATAATTTATTAGATTACAAAAAACGTTTTTTATATTAATAATTTGTAAAACGTTTTTTGAAAATAATTAAAAAATGTTTTTTATAATTATTAGATTTGACAAAAGGTTTTTTATAAATATTAGTTATAAAAATAATTTTTAAAATGTTTTTCAAAAGTAAAATTTTCAAAAACAGTTTATTTAATTATATTTATAAACAATTTTATTTTTATGAAATATATTTTTAGGGGTAAATTATATTTATAAAAGGTTTTATTGTTTTTTTTTTGAAAAATATTTATGATTTTTTAGATGCTTTTTTAATTGATTCAACTATTCTATTTTTATTTTTGTAGGTCGTACGGTAATTTCCACACCGCACGTGATGGCGGTTCTGTTCGATCGGGGGCATCAGGGCGGAGGAGCACTTCCGCAACTCCGAGCCCGAGTACTCTTCCGCCTCCCGTGCCTCCTATTTCGGACAGTCACAGTGAAGCTCCTCCTCCGATCATGACCGTTGAGGAGCTAGTCCAACAGTCGGGATGAGAATTACTCGCAGTTCTCGATCCGGACCTCCGCATTCCGAGATTTACTTGGTAATATTTTTTTTTCTATCTAATTAATAATTTTTTTTGTTCAATTACCGATTCTTCATTTGTTTTTTATAGGTTTGGATTATCCGGGAATGACATTAACAAGTCGGTTTTGAAGATGTTGCACTCCATCCTCGACAAACCGCATCAGAAATTTTCGGATATTCCGTCAGAGGAAAAAAACATTTGGTTTCGCACGTTTGCGGTAAGTTATAATTTATTTAATTTTTGTTATATATTTTGAGATTTTTTAACATCTTTAATTCTATTTCTTTTGTAACAAGAATTTAATTGGAGGTCTACCATCACGAAAACGGTAGAGACGACATTTTTCAGGGAGGCGTCCACGCAATTCTCGCACAACATGTACGAGTAGAAGCAAGTTTGGAGAAAAGGTGGAGATAAGCCAAAATGCTTGAACGCGGAGGTGTGGAAGGACTACATCACGTACTGGGAAGAGCCCGAGACCGAAGCTCTCTCTCAGACTTACTCCAAGAACCGGAAGAGTCCCCGAGAAGGGAAGGGACATGTTGGGTAATTAAGCCCTCGGGAATCCGTCGGAAAATTCCAAGGAATTTCCGACGAATTTTGATTTCCTAGGAGATATAACTGACGACTCAAATCCGTCTGGAATAGCTATTTCTGACGGGATACCGACGGATTTGGCCGTCCAGAATGGGTGTTTTTCTTGTAGTGGATGGCCAGTTCATCTTTAGCTAGTGCCACACCCCAAACCTTAACCATCATTTTCGAACCTCACTCTTGCCTCTCTTGTTGTCTTATGTGCAGATATGTGCAAAAACGTCGAAGAGGGAGGAACGACACAGTTTTCAGTCACTCGAGAAGACAGAAGACGAGATGGATTCGGTTAAGGAGGTATCAACAATTCAAGCTTAAAATTTGCCTTGGAAATCTTTTATCATTGGTAATTTTCGTCCTCCCTAAGACTTCCATTTAAAGGCGTTTCCCCTTTCTACAAAAATAAATAAATAAATAAAAATAATAATAATCTAAAGTAAAGGAAACAAAAGCCTAAGAGTCTTAGGGTAGTCGATATTTTTATACCAAGGCAACTATGTTTCATAATTGAAGAGTAAGAAGCCGTTTGAATCATTACCCGGAGAAAAATCTAAGCCTGGGGGAATGGCAGAAAATTTCCAAAGAAGGAGAAATTTGCAACAACACTTATGCGAGTAGGAAGTGACTGAAAACTGTGGATTTCAACAACTCCATCCTCTCTTGCTTTTTTGCATAATATCTAGCATCTTCCGGTGGAAATACGGTAACCCAAAACACTTTTAACCGCACCTCTAAAAGCCCTTAATGCCTAGCCTCGATTGTCTTGGTTAGTACTTTTTGATAAGAATCACGCAACCCTTAATGAATGTTAAGAGCTAGTTGACTGAAAGTTAGGGTTTAAGTGTTTAGATTTTCGCATGACGGATACGTACCGTGGACTAGCGTTGCAGTAATTTGGTGAGAATTTTCTAGACTAAGTCCCGATTGATGCATTGCGTTGGTTATGGTTTAAAAGGACGGTCACTGAGATTTTGTTAGTTCCTATGTTTTCGAAAACTTCTTTTCGAGGACAGATTCATGTTTTGTTTGAGGACAAATAAAGATCTAAGTCTAGGGGAGTTGATAACACCGGTTTTTGACAATTTTTATGGATCACTTTCATATATTTTGCAGGTGTTTTAACTCCGTTTTCAATGGTTTTCAAGTGATTTTCATGTTTTAGAGTTTTGAAAGACATTTCAGGTAACTTGGGATAAAATAGTGTATTTCAGAACAAAAGTACGTTTTTGGATAAACTCGGACCGTCAGAAGTCTTGGAGTCAAAGAAGACCTTCTCACTGTCTGATCATCACCAAATTTGGACACGACAAATAAGTCACAACCAGCTTTCAAATGCAATTGGTTTGGAGACATTTCAATGGTTGGATCATCAAATATACTTGAAGCACTAAAGGCAGACAAAGCTGCCTTGAAGCCAGAGTCACCGCGGGCAGAGAAGCTGCACCCGCGGCCAACCGGCATTCCGCCGCGGTCAGAGGAGAGCCGCCCACGGCCAACAAAAATTACACCGTGGGTCGAGACCACGCACCCGCGGCCACTCCTTGTTCGACCAAATCAAGCTCGTTTCATTCCCGAGGCCAATTCCATCTTTTCACATCAAACCCTAAACGTCCCCAAAGATGTGAAGACTATAAATACATGCTTTTAGGTCTCTTAGATACAATCTCTTTCACGCTTTAAGGTAGAGACGAATTTTCTTAGCAACTTTTACTCTTGTTCATCAATTTGGAGCAAGGATTCTCGACTTGTGTCTTCAATAGAGAAACATTTCTTCATCTCTTTCTCTTACTGTTTTTCTTTTATATTATGATGATGTTAAGCTCAGCTATGGCTGAGTAGTTCTCTTGTTGGGTATAAGGTTCTCAAAGGGCTCTCATGGTTCGATTTTTCATTAGGTTTTTAGGTTAGGATATCGATTATGGTTCTTCGTTCTATCCTTTTTATTAATGCATGTTTGCTTGATTGATCACCTTGAAACTGAACTTAGGTATTTTTAGAGATACGAAAGTACTGGATCTATATGCTTGACCTAGGGTAGACGAGCAAAACCGTTACAAGATACGAAATTATACTTGTAGAGGGGTTGTGAGCGTTAACGAACTTGTTTGTTCATCAAACTTTCTGCGCGGCCGAAGACGTAAGCTACCGATCGAGTATATAAGTTATCGGTGTGTAGGATGTACGAGAGTAGGCTATACACACTATAGTGTTCCAAGTTTAAGAACCAAAAGACGACAAAAGTCGCATTAAAAGTCCTAGCAAATTTCTTATGAAAATCGGCCATGATCCCTAAAGAGTTCCCGAGTGCCCAAAACTTTTTAAGTCAATCCCACACACATCAGAGCCACATTTCCACCGGTTCGAGCCAAAATCGAAGTTACCCGAAAATCAGCCTTCTCGGCTAAATCTTTACCCGTACCGCTCGACAGCCCACCCGTTAAGGAGATTCATCCAAAAAATGATGCATTCAACAAAACCAACACTCGGCCCTGTCCAGGAGAGAAGAATACTCATTGGAGAAATCTTACATGTGATGACCCGACCTGGATCGATCCGGATCCATCAAATGGTCGCATTTCCCTTAAATTGTCTAATCCTCGACCAAATAAGGAAACCACTTTGACCACGACCAAACTGAAGCTCACGCGCCTCCCAAAAGAACCACCTGACTCTAAAGAAGCTCTCAAGATAATAATTAAAAAAAAAAAAAAAAAAAGAAGAAGAAAGGTGATGAAAAACATAAGAGCTAGTGCTAAAATATGATAGAAACTTCCTAAGAGTTGAGATTTCATGAAAAGTGTTGAAGTTGTTAGCCAAAAAGGACTTTGGGGATAATGAACATTAGATGGGAATGAGACATTGAGTTTGTGCATTAGATCATATTATTTAAAACCAAAGGGGTGGGTAGAATATGGAAGTGAATACGTAAATTGTTCTTCTTCTTCTTTCTTTTGCATAAAGTTTCGTGTTAATATTTCTTGAGATAAGCTCGTGATTACTTATGAGCTGCACTTTAAAATCATATAAGCATTTTCAATACATAGCCGATTGGTTTATGGTTCGAGTTCCAAGTTGAGAGTTCACGCAAAAATCCATAATTGAATGTGAAAGGGTTGAGTTGCATTGATCACTTATAAGTACTTTGAAGGTTTGGTTCTAGAGTAAAAGATTCGTGTAGCGACGAACATGGCTAAATTTTTTAAGTAGAGGTTGTTTGTGCATCTTATAACTGCTTACGAGGGCCTTAAATTGAATTCTTTTGTTGATGTTTTCAGATTTGAGTTCCCACCTTCAAACTTCTCCCTTGACTTGTTTTCGTTCGTTTGCTTGCGGATAAACAAAAGACAAGTTCTGGGAGTTGATATTTGTAGATTTTAATCGCTCTTAACACTTGTTTTCATTGGTTTTGGCTCCATTTCATGTCATTTAAAAGTCTTATTCTTGCATTTAGCTCTCATTTGCATATTTTGTACCATTAAGAGTCCTAGGCTACATTCTCGCATTTGCATCGATGTTTCGGGTCATTTTTAGGTTCTTGGAGGCAAAGAAGGATTTGAGGCCAAGAGAAAATGAAGAAAACCAGGAAAAGGAGAAAGATCAGATTCAATTGACCAGCTGGTCGATCAAGCGATCGATCAACAGTGCAAAGGGAAACGATTGATCACCATGGTCGATCATCTGATCGATCGAAACGCGACAGAAGAATCGGACACAAAAAAATTGATCGGAACTGGTCTCAGGGGAGGTTTGATTGACCACCATGATCGATCATGTGGTCGATCAGAAGACCCTTTTCGCAAAAAATTAACCGGGTCAAACCCGGTTTGCCTCGAGTTGACCCGATTCGCCCTTTTTCCTATTTAAACACCCTAAACCTAATTTTTTTGGCTAACCTTGTTTTTCTTTGAATATATTTCTTCTTTAAAGTTCTAAGCACTCTTGTATGAGATCTTTAAGTTTTACGCAATAGAGAGTAATTTCTTTCTAGATTTATCTTTCTCTCTTCTAATCTTTCATGATTATGCAAATGATCTTTATGGGCTTTTGTGTTTTCATGGGGATTAGTGAGTAGTTCTCTTTAGAACTTTAAGTAATGTAGATTAGGGTATTTTCTAGTTATATCTTGATGATTAGGGCTTAGTTTATATGAAATTCTTACTTATTATGTGTTTTTATTGCTAAATTAACATTTATCAAGTTGATTTAGATCATAGGAAATTTTTCACCCGGAAAATGTTCGATGAAATTTCATAACCAACCTATTAAGTGTTTTACATTCCTAGCCTATGGAAATAGATGATTAGGGTGTTTAATGGTTTATAAGACTTAAGATTAATGCTTATTGATCATTTGATTGCGAATGGAAATTTGTGTCACTTAGGTGATTAATAAAGTGATTAGTGTAATGGAAGTGGATTAGTCTAAATTAGTGATCTTAGACCTAAGGATTATTATTGTTTGATTGTTTGAGCATCATGGTTTAGCTAAGGATTGCATTAATCAATTACCATTACCCGAACTTTGTTTGTTTATTCTTCAATTGCATTGTTTAGTTTGCTAGTCAATTTCTCGCCTTATTTACATTGAAATCTTGCTAATTCTATTTTCTTTGATTATCTATTGCCTTAATCTTTCTTGTTTTATCTTCGTTTCATTTAGGATTGTTAGAAAACCCAAATTACTTATCTATCTTAACTCATTTAATTTTTTGCATTCCTAGTGTAGTTATTCTCAATTTTTATGTGGATTCGATTCTAAAGTGATATATCGACATACCATTTGATTGTGGTAGTGTACACATGATTAGACTTAATTGATGTATCATCAAACCTCATTCCGAACTAGCTACTTTCAGATGTAGCGGATAACTTGATTAGGTGAAGCGGGTAGCATTTGACGGTGCGACATAGCTGCTTTCGCTAACGTCTTCGCAGTTCTTTCTTTTTAATTCTACTTCTTTTCAAGTCCGGGTTTGTTTGGGTTTCTTTGAAAAAATGAATTCAAAAAAAATATTAATTACAAAATTAAATTTCATGAAAAAATGAATTATTACTCTCAGCTACTTGTCTTTTTTCATTCAAAAAAAAAAAAAAAAAAAAAAGACGAAGACTCAAGACCTATTTGCTATGTCCAAGTAAACGGACCCTATTTTATGGGGTCATGTGACACCCTTAACTTCTAATACGGTTCCGCTATATGTAGGAAGGAAATTCAAAAGATGGAAGGTATGAGATGCTTTCAGTAGGCCTACAAAAACAAAATCCAAAGATGAAGACTCAAGAGTCAAGGAAGAAAGATAGTAAAGGTTGAGCAGAGAAGCAAATATGAGGTGTGAAATCTCTCAGCTACTTGTCTTATCCAAAGACGAAGACTCAAGACCTATTGCTGTGTCCAAGTAAACGGATGCATTTCTCTTCTATCTCTTCCTTATAAAATCCGTTTGCTTTCAGCAAGGAAAATATCAAGGAAAGAAGAAATTTATTCTTGAGCAGATCATAAACATGAGCTCTAATAATCGTTGTTCCCTTTTGATTCACTTCTCTCTCCTACTTTTCTTAATCTTTGATTCTTCAGATCTCACCGATGCCCGTTCTTGTGTTAGGCAATGTGGAGGAATCCCTATCCCGTATCCATTTGGAATTGGAATGGGTTGCTATCTCGAGAAATGGTACGAAATTGAATGTGTTAATCGGACAGGGAAGCTCGTCCCTTTTCTTTCTTTAATTAGCAAAGAAGTTGTGAATATCTCTCCTCCAAATCGACTCCAATCTCAGGACTCTGGCCTGTCATACGGGTCAGTTCGCATAAAAAATCCAATAACTTCAAAAGGATGCTCAAACGACGGAGAAGAAGAGCATGGATCACTTTTGGATTTGACGGGTACCCCTTTTTACGTTGGCGTCAATAATACATTAATAGTGGCTGGTTGCAACTACACGGCATGGTTGACGAATGTGGAGCCAAGCATGGTGGGATGCAGGTCGAGTTGTGGTACAAAGAACCGTGCGGGTTCAGAAGATCATTTCAAGGCAATCAATACAAACACATTTGTGGATAATGGAAGTTGCAAGGCAAGCATGCCCAATGAGGTTCAACAGGTTGTCGGTGTCAAAATAGATGATAACAACACGACAACAGGGTGCAAAGTTGCTTTCTTAACAGTCTATTCGTACAATTCGGTAAAAAGACATAACCCGCGAGAGCTTTATGATGCACGATATTCTACAGTTGAGCTAGGATGGTTCATTCATACAACGAATCTGTCGTTCATAAACTCTTTGGGATGCCAGAATATAACAGAATATAAGGGATATTTTGATCCAACAACAAGTTGTGCATGCGATTACGATGCTGATTTAAACTATGCAAGTTGCGCATGCACTAGTAGATACAGAGGCAACCCATACGAACAGTTCGGATGCAAAGGTTAGTAATTGCTTCTTAAGTTCTTAGTTCTATTTTTTGTTTTAAAATTGCGAGAGCATNTTTTTTTTTTTTTTTTTTTTTTAATCCAGATATTGATGAATGCCTAGAAAAAGACTCTCTTGGCGAATCCTTGCACTGCGGGAGGGCCACTTGTATCAATTTGCAGGGGGGCTATAAGTGTGTGTACCCTGAAGGCCCTGAAGGCCCTAAAGGCCCTAAACGCGTAGTAATTGCTATAGGTAAGTCGTAGACAATTTTTTATTCCAAATTTACTTGCATCTATTTAAAGCTTTTGTTGATGGTGACGATCATCAACATTTATATTTTCCATCTACCCAAGGAATACTAGGAAACAAAAAAAAAGATTTGGCAAATCATTTATATTTTGTGGATTTGCAGGGCTTGGTATAGGTTTTGGCTTATTGATCTTTATTGGTGGAATATACTGGTTATACAAATTTATTAAAAAGCAAAGAAGGTTAAACCAAAAGAAGAAATTCTTCAAACGTAATGGTGGTATATTGCTGCAACAACAACTAACTTCAAAGGAAGGCAAAGTCGAGAAGACAAGAGTGTTTTGCTCGAGAGATTTGGAGAAAGCCACTGAAAACTTTAGTTTAGACAGAATACTTGGCCAGGGTGGTCAAGGCACTGTGTACAAGGGAATGCTTGTCGATGGTAGCATTGTAGCAGTGAAGAAGTCTAAAGTTGTGGACGAAGACAAGCTAGACGAGTTTATCAATGAAATTGTCATTCTCTCTCAGATCAACCACAGGAACATCGTGAAACTCTTGGGGTGTTGCCTTGAGACAGATGTTCCTGTTCTGGTCTACGAGTTCATTCCTAATGGTAATCTTTTCGAACATCTTCATAATGAGTCTGATGATTACACGATGGCTACTTGGGACGTGCGTCTCCGCATTGCTGTAGATATTGCAGGGGCTCTTTCATACTTGCACTCGGCTGCATCATCTCCAATCTATCACAGAGACGTCAAGTCTACAAACATAATGTTGGATGAGAAATATCGAGCCAAAGTTTCTGATTTTGGCACTTCGAGAACAGTAACAGTGGATCATACCCACCTAACAACAGTTGTTTCAGGTACGGTAGGATATACAGATCCAGAGTATTTCCAGTCTAGCCAATTCACTGAAAAAAGTGATGTCTATAGCTTTGGAGTGGTGCTCGTGGAGCTCATCACGGGAGAAAAGTCCATTTCTTTCCTGCGGACTCAAGAAAACAGGACACTGGCAACTTATTTCACTCTTGCAATGAAAGAGAACAAACTCTTTGACATTATCGATACACGAATCAGAGATGGCTGCAAGCTGAATCAAGTTACTGCAGCGGCAAAAATTGCAAGGAGGTGTCTAAATTTGAAAGGGAAAAAACGTCCAACCATGAGAGAAGTGTTGATGGAATTAGAAAGGATTCGTTCATCTCTTGGAGATATGCAGCCACATGAGTATGTTGGCGAAAACGAGGAAGAAAAAGAGGAAGAAGTCGTGGAAGTTAACATAAGGGTAGAATCATGGAACAACATGGCTGTTACCGCTCCTGCTTCTCAATACAACTTCGTTGCATCGTCTTCGTCATGTTCAGATGTTGAACCATTGTTTCCTCTTCAGACACGGTAGAACTTCAACGTCAAAGATAAACCTCATCACATTTTTTTTTTTTTTGCTAGGTTCGATTTCAGCGTTTCTTAATGTATTCATATCTCCAAGGGTGTAATAACGAACCTCTTTTGTATACACTTTCTACTATATGCTGAATTTCAATCTCCTTTATATAAAAGGGGAGTTTCTTACCTTCTAATAAAAGCCATTCAAACAGGCCACAACAAGACAATTTAAAAACCAATCCAAAGTCGCCTTATGTCACTAAAGTGATCATCTTCGGTTTCATTCTCTCTTTGCATGCTTTTCCAACTTCTCCCTCAAGCGCATACGGCCAAATTTGGCTGTTATCTGCCTCGAAGGATCAGTCTGATAAGCTCATAAAGTCTTAATCTAGGAAGAAGGAGTCCAAAAACAGAGTTTGTTCAGCTAAGGCGATGGTACCTCGCAATTTATTCGCAAATATTTAAATATTTTCTCACATGAGTTTGTGGTTTCATTTCATGAAACGAATTTGCGAGTGAATTTCCACCGACCATCGTAATTCCCTCGCAAATGGAGAAAATCACATTTCTAAAAATAACAAAACATTTATTAAAATTAATAAGATTCATTTTCAGATACATAGAAATGTCCATTAGCCTCATCATAGTCTTTTCCATCAACAGACTCTTCGAATTCGTGCGATTATGGATCTTCTTCAGATTCGTCTAAGATATCTTCAACTTCTCTATTAAATGGATCAATATGTATAACATCATGTGTTGATTCCATTGGGATGGAGACTTCTCCAATTCTGTTATGTCGCCACATCATCCACTAGACCGACTATACGGTCTCTTGGATTCACTTTGATAACCGATAAACACATATGATCATGTTTTTGCCAAACTCGGGGATAAGGAAGAAAGGTCACTTGTACATGCTTGCGATTTTAACAATAAACGATTCGAATTTGCCATATTTCTACTTGCATTAATTTACATCGGCAACCCCTAAGTTGTTTGCTCGTAATCCTAAACACCATTGCAATTAGACGGTTACTTTTCATTTAAAATGTGGTCTACCAAACTTAAAACCGCTAGCAAGTCCATCACAAAGTATCTACAAAATGTGTCCTTGCATTTCCCTCGCAAATTTGCGATGGATTTGCAAGGAATTTTGCTCTCTCACTAATTTTTCGCAAATCTGTTGCACTATTGCAAAGAACTTGTCTCTGACAACTTCCCTCACAAATTTGTGAGGGATTAGGGGTTTGCTACGCATTTAAATTTATTCGCATAATTTTCGCAAATTCATTGCAAATTTTACAAATTTCCTTTGTAAATGGCATGCTTTGTTGTAGTGATTTCTTTGTTTGTACATAGCATTCTTTTTCCATGATCAATAATTTAACATTCCAATAAAAAGAAATTTAAGAAATCAACTGATATCATCACTAGCTATATCGTGTTACAAATTTAAAAGAATAATATATAAGTAAACAAAAGAATATAAGAATAAAAAGAATAATAAGTAACAAAAGGGTGTATTTAAATCTAGTGTCTACTAAAATGGGGTTTTTAAACGTATCACCAACTTGAGTGTTCAAATCAGAGTCGAGCAAGCAGATGTTTCCAGATCAAACAGAGCAGGAAGCAAATACTTCCTCCCATTTACTCCCTTCGCATTATAACTCCCACCGGTCGTTGCATCCACAAGCAACTCACCAGCATAACCAGGATACGAACCTTTACCATAAACTCCACTACAAGCCGAACCAGCCTCAAGCGGCGCCGTTTTAGGCCCTTGGTAATACCCATCTCCGAAAGGGTTCGTTGCGGTCCCAGCTAACAGACTCGCCAAGTTGATCACCATCCCATCTAAACCCACGTCGTTGTTTGGCGCCACAAGTGGTGGGCTTTGCGGCCCGTAAACCGGCGCGTGGAATGGCCACGCGCATTGTCCCGGACACTGTTTCTCTGAATTTCCGACCCAGATGTACGCGAATTTCGATCTTTTCTTGCCCGATAACGCGGAAACTGACCCGTGCGACCCGCATCGGTTCATGCAAAAGCCTTGGACCGTTACGTCAGCAGCGGTCAACACGACGTTGACTGCATAGCTTTGGCGGCCTTTTGCGGCTAAGGCTTTGAGGTTTCTCTCCGTTAATGATTTTCCCATTGAGTATCTTTCGTCGACGATCTGTTCTCCGAGGGAGAGACTGAGGTGTCCACGTGTCGTCGTCTTGTGGTAATACTTCTCCACCGTCTTCCACCATGTGGCGACTGAGGGGTTTTGGGCCACGGTTAATCTCCGGGAAGATGAGGAGAGGGAGGCGACGAAGTCGGTTATGATCGCACGCTGGGACGGCTTGAACTTCCCGTACCAGATTAGGTTAATGGAGATTTCTCCGGTGAGAAGAGCTCCTTTGTGGTACTCAAAAGACATATAATCTTGCGTTTTGTCCGTCTTCGCGTCTAGACACACAAACGCAACAGCGAATAACAAGAATAAGACTCTGAGATTGTAACCCAACACAAAATACGCCATTTTATATATGTAGAAGTAGCAAAACAAAGAGACGAAGAAAGCTTTGAAGTGATGTTTGTTTTGAGTTGATGTGTTAGTGTATGTGTGTGTTATATATATATATAGGGAAAGAAGAGAGGGGGTAAAAAGGGAAACTTAAAAAGAGATTGAAACCTAACAAAGATTGGTTGCCAGATAGGCAAAGAGCGCGTTTGGAGATTACAGTAAGAAAACAGCTAAGTGTTTTTGGGAAACAGAACTAAAGACAAAAATGAAAGTCGTGGGAAGAAAGTTAGTAAGGTTCGGTTGGACTCATATTTGAATACAAATGACCAAATTATTATATGCAAAATTATTATCATATATCTTTTTGTGGTATCTAAAATTAGATCACAGCTGGAGAAAGTGTAGAGTTTATGCGGTGAAGAGCGGGAATTAATAAAATTAGGGGTGGATTACTATAGGGACCTTTATTTCTATGTTTATTATTAGTTTGATCTACATTTATTTTTATTACTAGACTAACCTAATTTTTTTCATATTACCGAAAATACCCTTATGGCATTTGTTGAGAAAAACGCAATTACAAAATTGTCATTACTATTCATTTGCCACGTAGGCAAAAGTTGATTTAACAAGTCTACCGTTCTTTGACGGTAGACTTGTTTGATGTTGGTCAACTCAAATTTTGGTCGGTAGATTTGTTTGATAGATGGTAGATTTGTTTGAAAAATGGTAGATTTGTTAAATTTTGGTAGACTTATATTGGTAGATTTATTTTAACGACTCGATAGATATATTTAATTTTGGTAGATATATTGTCTTTGATGGTAGATTTGTTTATGAGTTGGTAGACTTTACGACCAAATCATTGACTAACGGCAAATGTTTGACTTTTTTGGTAGATTTATTGACAATGGTGGTAGATTAATCTTATAAAACGGTAGATTTATTTCTTTTGGTGGTAGAGTTAATCAGTGTGAATTATTTTTTCGTGACGGTAGATTTATTTATTTGACGGTAGATTTGTATTGGAAACGGTAGATTTTTATTGGGTTGGTAGATTTATTTATAATAGCGGTAGATTTAAAACCGTGTAAAATCTTGGTGACTCCGTTTTGAAACGGTGGTAGATTTCTTATTAGTGACGGTAGATTTAAAAAATTTGGTAGATTTGTTTGTTATGGTGGTAGATATAAAAACGTCTAACATCTCGTTGACTTCGTTTTGTTATGGTGGTAGATTTAATATTAATGACGGTAGATTTAAAATTTTTTGGTAGATTTATTGTTAATGGCGGTAGATTTAGTAATTTTTTAAGTATTTACTCAGATAACCTTCAGTTGGTAGACTTATTATTTTGCGTTGTGGTAGACTTTTATTGACGGTAGATTTATCGACATTGCTTGGTGGTAGACATTTGACTTTTTCCAGAATGAGAAATGACGTTTTTGCCCTACACTAAAACTCATATCTACGGAAAAAAACCAGGCTCCCAAATTTGTTAAGTATGAGAATTTTTTTTTATTTGATGGTAGATTTATTGTAATGATGGTAGATTTATTTTGTTGATTTTTTTTTCTAGAGTTAACTTTTCATTTCATCTTAAATCACAAAGAGAGACCTACTTTATGTACATTTTTTTGGACCTTTGATTTAGTGCATTGAGGGTGTTTGTTCTTGAGCATAATATATGTCGTAGTTGATCTTTGATTTTAGTTGGGTTTAATTGTCTATTCCAATTACTATTTGTTAGTGGTTCAATATATCTTCCTCCTCAAGACAATGATGCATTATCACCTTACTTAATTGAAAGTTTGTTTACAACTCTTGTCTTGGTACTTAGGACTTAAATGCTTTTATTTGTCAAAGATAATTTTTTGTTCTCATCCACTGTATACTTGTTTGAATTTTGTTTTCTTCATTGATCGATAGAACAAGTTGGCATGCCGTCTGTAGTTGTGTATTTGCAAGAGGCGCATGTGGTCGCTTATAAATGTAGTATTTTAACTCATCTTTATGATGAATTTACTACTCGCACAATGAATCCAAATTTACTCAGACAATGCATAGGAAGACATTAAAATTGAATATAGATCAACCTCCATTTCCTTAGTACTTCAATTCCAGAGCATGTTCAAGAACAAACATTTCTAATCTCACAAAAAAAAAACATTTCTAATATCTCCATTTCTCTAATTATATTCATATACAAGCATGTTCATTTATCTCTCTGCATTTTGGATTCGTTAACGGAATTTGCAGACGCCGGTAATATCACCGGAGATGATGCCACCTACCTGTCAGAGAAAAGAGAGAATAAGTCAGTCGTTAACAATAAGTCTACCATTACTACCAGTCGTTAACAATAAGTCTAGCAAACAAATCTACCGCATATACAAACTACCGTCATATAAAAACAAATCTACCGTCATATATAAACAAACCTACCGTCATATATAAATATACAAACAAACCTACCGTCATATACAAACAAACCGTCATATATAAACAAATCTACCGTCATATATAAACAAACCTACCGTCATATACAAATAAACCTACCGTCATATACAAACAAACCGTCATATATAAACAAATCTACCGTCATATATAAACAAACCTACCGTCATATACAAACAAACCTACCAAACTCACCAAACCACATATAACTTACTAATAAATCTACCATCAAGCGTTACCAAATCTACCACCAAAGAAATACAAAATTTAACATTCCTCCGGAAAATCTTTGCTCTCACCGGAATTCCGTTCAGTTGACCGGAAACACAGACAAAACAAGTTATCTGCAACCAAAATAAATTAGGGTTAGGTTCACCGCCGAAAAAAAAATGAAATTAGGGTTTTCAGCGCCGCCGCCGCCAACCGGTCATTCTCCCCCTTTCGTCGCCGACACGGCGGAAGATGACTCGCCGGAACCCTCGACACGCCTCCCTCCTCGCCAAAGTCAATCTCCTTCGCCGTAACTTCTTCCTCGTCGCGATTCTTCTTCGTCGCGGTTCTTCTTCGTGGAAGCAAGAGAAACCTAAAACGAAGCAAGAGGATGAAGAAACTTACCGGAAACGGCTCACTCCTCGCTGGAATCGGGCCGGAATCGCACGGAATCAAGACGTCGTCCCAAACGTCGTCGTCGCCTCCTATCGCCTTTGTCGAGAGGTTTTTTTTTTTGTAAACCAGATTTTTTTTTTGTTTTTTTTTTTCATTAGCTTTTTTTATTTAATTTTTTTTTTGTTCAAAAAAATTAAATCAAAAATAATTAATAATGGCACAATCGTAATACAATACAACATATGGATAAAATGGACATTGACCAACTTTGTAAGGTTAGTCTAGTAAGCCCTCCCTCCCTAGAGGTTAGTCTAGTAATATTTCTTATGAACGAGGTTACTTGGATGAATTTCTCTAAAATTAGTGCAGAAAAAATGGCTTCTATAGTGTAGTAGTTTTTCTTTATTTCTCTTTGTTTTAATTTTTTTTTATTTTTTGCAAAAATTTCTCTTTGTTTTAATAAAACGACAAAAGTTCTATATCATTATATCAGTATTCTGGTGGTTTGTATTAAATTAGTCCATGCATTACCATCTGAATTCAAATCGTTAGAAAATTATTAAACATAAATATAAAAAATACTTAAACGGTTAAGGTTAAATGTTAATTATCATGTATTTTTTCATATAAAAAATTAATTACAATTTAAGTAATTACCATGTATGGTATTTTTCACAATTTATATTATACCCTAGAAGACTATTCCTCTCTACCACCACTTTTATTTCAACCCATGACATCCAAAACCGATCATGAACATTTAGGATTCATGTGCCAATATAACTATTTGTATTTTTGCTAAAAATATTGAACCCTATATGCAATAAAGATCATGGCTGCAAAAACACATCGAAAGATCACTCGGATGTTCTTGTTCAGGAACGAGAATGCTAAGAACAAGAATTCTCGTCTCATGCACAAAGATGACGGCAAATTGTAAGGTGTTACAATTACTGGCCACAAAAAATATTGTATATCATGCTTCTGAAAAGGGTTGAAACCATCAGTACATAATCCAAGGTATATGTTCATCGCCTCATAAGCAAAACTGAGATACATGGATTGAAAATGTTTCCATGCTCATGCATTTGAGGGCTGAGCAATTACTCCATCCGTTGTATGCTCTGCATGTCATCTCATTGCTCCCGCCATGTGCTCTGATTGATATAACCTCTTTAGTCTCTCTGTTAACGGCAAATACCACATCCGTTACTCTTCCACTTGTTTCCCTTAAAAATTACATGCATTATCTTGTGACTCTTGTCCACTTTGAGATGATGCCCCTGCCGACTGAGATGATGTCACATTCCCAATTTGGGTGAGATCACCGTTATACTCTTTAAACTGCCGTTTCATAACAGCGGCGACTAATTCATACAGCTCTTAAGACTCAGCACTACCTTTACCATAAAACTTCTCCAAACAAAGCGATGCAAACTTCATTTTGTTCATTGGGTCAAAAACACTAGCTATGATCAAAAGCCTATTGATTTCCTTTTATCCATCCCAATACTTCTCAAAATTTTCTTTCATAGCATTGGCCTTTTTCCTCAACTTTTCATCAAAATTGTTGCTCAATGAAATTAGATTTCTTTCAATAGTCATAATTTCATTGTAGCACTTATAAAATCTCACAGAAGAAGATGTTAAAACCACCAACGTAGAATTGTATAAGATGATGAGAAATCTTACTAACCTGTCTATTCTATCCTAATCATCTGTAGTTGGCGGCCCAATCCTTTTTTTCCTCCACTGTTTCTTAAAAATAATCGTTATACAGCTTGTCTCCAGCTTCTATTTTATCAAAAGCTAACATGAACTTCAGAGCTCTTGTTAACATTAGATAAGTTGAATTCCATATGGTTTTGCAATCGAAAGATAAACTACCATTTATCGTCTTTCATGATTCAATTCTTACTTCGAATGCCTGCACTCTGTTAGTAGAAGATCTCACATATTGTACACCATTACGAATTGCAGTCACATGTAAACTATACTCGACAACTAAATTAATGTGAGCACAACACCGCAAATGCATAAACTCACCTCATAAAACCAATGCATTATTACCTAGTGAGTTGAATGCTTCCTTAAATTCATTTAGAGCAGAAGTGTTGGCACTGACATTGTCAACCGTAATGGTGAAGACCTTATCTATTCTCCATTCAGCCAAACACTCAAGAAGAATAGAAGATAGAGTTGCTCCTTTATGATTTGAGATATTCTTATAACCAATGATCAACTTCCTTAGATAACCATGTAGTTAGCTCACGTCGTGGGAACAACCCATATATTGGTTGTAAGATAGACCATTTGCTTATTAGCACCAAGCACCTTCTTCATAGTTGCTTTCTTTTTTCACATACATTTTGACAATGGTGGCTATTCTCCGAGAATGAGCCTTGTAAAGATTAACCCGATTGCAAAAATGACTCCAAGCCAATTTTTCTATGAATGCAAGTGGTAATTCACCCAAAACAAGCAAAACGCTTCCCTCAAAACAGATTCTGAAACTTTTGACAACTTAAGATTACCACATTCACCTTCAGGATTTAAAATATGCTGAGCTTGAGTTTGAGCTTGAGCTTTACTTTCTTGCCATATCTTGTATTCCTAGCAGGAAAGTAGATGTATCTTCAAGCTTGAAGTTCCAGACGATTTCCCACAACACATAACTCTGCCAAAATATTGACATTGGCATTTATTCTCATCCTCCACGGTTCTTTTATAGTGATCCCATACAAACGACCTTATACTAGCTTTCTTCTTCGACTTAAGAGAACTTCATGCACACTTCTTGGAACTTATTTCCTTTTGCTTCCAGTTCTAGAACTAGTAGTCCTCATATCATATTCGGTTTCCTTTACTTCATCATCATCTTTTTGAAAATTATTTTCTACTTGAGGTGAGGAAGAATCCATTTGCGGTAAGAGTTTGTGATCACAATTCACAAATAAAAGTCAGAAGACATATAAAATCTAAGCCAAGTAACAAATCAAAGCATTGGACATTCGAAAGTGATAATGAATTGAAATCCAAAAATCAAGAATCGGACCGGAGAAAGGAGAAGGAGATAGATTACATGCGACTGATTTCTCGACGAAGCTGAATGAGGAGAAGGAGACCGGTGGCTTAGATCAATTAAGGATTCCAGATTTTCCAATATGGGTATTTTATGATTATAAAAAGAAAAAAAGTTGAAAATTGCAACCGGTGTTATGCGCTCGTAGTTGGAGCGGACAGTTTGTTGTCCTCGAGCTCCCGGCTAGCCATTGAATCACAAATCCTCCTCTCGTACCACTCCACCATCCGATTGTAAGCAGTCACCAACTAAATAATAAAACAAATGAATGATGCGCATGCATATGGAAACAGTATAAGCAGAAGCACAAGATAAGCAAAAGATAAACTCACACTTTCAGCAGTATTGTTGAAGTTCTGGTAATCCCTTTTAGAAAACTATATCCAAAATCCCACTTCTGTTTTGATTCCTTCAACCGGAGAGATGATTTGTGTCTTGGAAGATCCCATCCCCTCAAATGTCGGAGGATCCTCGATCTCAGAATGAGGACCGGAATGATGCCTCTATGAGGAGGTCATATCCCTCTCACCGTTCTGATCCTCCGAAAAAACTGTCACCGGAACAAAATGGCTAGAGTTTCCGACCTAAGGGGCAGTTCCTCCTACACATCAATTGGAGGAGTGCAGTTCACGGATGGGAATATGTGAAGGCGAATTCTTCACGGCACGATAAATTAATACTCGATAAATTAATAAATACGATAAAATAATAAATTTTGCCGGTTTCGAGTTGGGCCAATGTGAAAATTAACAAAATTCGATAAGATAATAAGATACTAATTTTTTTAAAAGCCCTATGTAAAATTTCCCAATAATAACATAAATTAATAATTGTATAAATGTATGTATATATAGCTAAAATAATATACTAAAATATGTCTAATGTGTTGTTTGTTTTTACTTAAAGTTGAAATCTCAGTGGAACTCATCTCTTTACTTATTACATCAATAGCTCTTAGTGTTTTTTTTATCTGCATCCAAAAGATGTTAAGATTTCTAGCCGTGATAATTGACTTTTTACGCGTAACTGTTTCCAAATATATTGCAGTATTGTATTTTGTTTCTTTATTAACAAAAGGATATTAGCCACGATTGTTTTATAAATTTTGAACTTACGAACGTGTATATCTTTACATGGGTAATCCAGTGTGCTATTCACAGCAATTCTAGGATGGGAAAATTGTCAAAAGAATTCTCAACTTTCAAATTTCGGTCAATCAAAGCATGAACTTTCGCATGGACATATTAAATCAATAATGTTTAACGACTTTTTTATTTTAATCACATACTTTTGTTGACTGAACCAAATTAGTCACGTCGTTAAATGACTTAAATAAAACGATTAAACGAGATTAAAATTACATTAGAAAGCGTAGTTAATCAAAACGACGTCGTACCCATCTTCCCCAAAAATCCCCAAATCGATTTTTCTAACCCTAATATTCAAGAGATCTAGTCAAAACTATTTGATAATAATTCAATTAGGAAATGGTCCACACAAGTCATAAGACGATAGATGCCCAAATTTAGAAGAACAAAGTTTCGGAGACAGAAGAATTAGAGGCCTGCTCATCAAACAGACCGGTCGGATAAGGCCCATGACCAGGCCCGAAAGCCTTGACATGGTCCTTAAGGGAGCGTTTGTGTTTAAAATCGGAACCACAAACGCAAACCCAGCGTTTCCCACAGTTCTTCTCATGGGTTCGCCAATCTCCCTTGACAGCCAAGAGCTTACCGCAGATGCGACACGCGTAGGGTTTTTGGCCGTGTTTGCGTTTGTAGTGCGTTTGGAGCGTTCGAAAGTCTTTGAGCGGTTTGGAGCGAGGATGGTCAATGTGGTTCCTACACCCTTCGACGCAGCAGTAGCAAGAGATCCCTAGCATGGCTCGTGGCTGCGTCCCTTTTAGTGACTCTGGTCCTTTCCTATATTGTGAACCGTGGCCCCACATGTGCATCTGTATTCATATTTGGAGTCAACAAGGTTGAATACGTAAAAACAAAAAAATTTAGATGAAAATGGGTTGAAGAAATTCAAGATAAATAATCAAATTTTATTTTAAGAAAAAATAACATGGTTCATTACAATCTTATAATTGGTCATTGTTTCATTGAAGAAATCTGTGAATTAATTTGGATGAAATCTTCTTGAATACTAGCTGTTAAAGAAAAAGTTGATTATATGAAGAAAAACTAAAACGATAACCAATCAAACTTGTAATTTAATTTTAAACTTTAGTTTATTCTATAGTAGATTTTCATTAAATTATTACCATGCATCCAAACATACATCAATATTAACAAATATTTTTTCTAAAATAACAATTAAATAATTATTAATCAACTTAAAGTTTGGTTATGTATATATAGTCATACTCATAACATCAGATAAGGAGATAATAGGAGTTTCTCCGTTTGTTCTTTAACAAAACAAAAAATCGAATATGAATTTTGATTTTATTTGGTTATGCATGGACACGCAATGCGCATGAGATAATATTGATTTGTACCTGAAGATTGTTGTAGCGATTGAATGTCTTGAAGCATACATGGCAAGAAAAATGAGTGAAGCCTATTATAATTTGCTCCACCGCCGGAATCCAGTATGCCTTGCCGGAAAGTTCATTCTCCATGTCTTTTCCGGCATCATGAGTGATGATCTCCTTCCCATTTTTCTTCTTCGGCAGTTTAGAACCATTGCTCGAATTACAATTAGAGCCAGGAAGGCCGATGTGTAAGCTCACATCCACCTCAACGTCCTCTTCCTCATCTTCTCCCTCTTCCTCTCCTTCTTCAACATACGATGGCTTAGGGTTTAGGTTAAGGTTTGAGTTTAAGTTTATCCGATCGATAAGCGGTAAAGGCTCGATTAGGGTATGGCTGTTACTAGGCTTTTGGTTGAGGTTAGGGAAGAGATCGAGGGATTGAAAGTAGTCTCTAGGTTTTTGAGGAGAAGAGCTTGAGGAGATCTCGTATTGTGATGACTCCATTGAATGTAGTGAATAGTGGTTGGAGAGTGATGAAAACATATGGGAATGTTTCTTTAGGGATTTCATTTTTTTTTCTAAACTTTCGACTAGGTATAATTATAAATTTATAATTAAAATAGCTTTATATAATGATTGCTCTCTAGGAGAGTAATTTAATGTTTGCAATAACTTTTATAACTAATAATCATGCAGGTACGTAAGTAGATTCCACGTATCAATCGTCTCCTTTAAACTGCGAGAAATAAAGATAAAGTAAAGATCGAATATACTGTATAATATTAGATGATCATCTATATATGTTAACCAAACCAAGTGTAAACAAAACGAATATTAAAAAAAAAAATTAGAATTATAGTATAAAGTACGTACCAAATAGAGGAGAAAGTAAATGAGAATCTCGGGGAATGTGAGGAGCAGACACTTGAGAAGGCATGTGGTTGAGTGAAAACAACCTTTGTTAAGAAGTAATTTAATCGCCTCTGTTTCATCTCTTTGCCTATAAATAGAGTGTGAAGCAAAGAACCTTAAATTTTGTGGACCAACCTCTACAAGTTTTGGCAATTTTTTCATCGCAGGGTTTTGACAATCTTTGGAATTTACGTAAGCTTTTTGCTTTTCTACCATATGAATTTTCGAATTTGGGTAATGGAATAAATGCTGATCTTGAATTTACTTTATTTTTTTTATTTATCATTATCATGGAATATGCATTATTATTATTATTCGGCTTGTGTTTTGTATGTATATAAGTTGTTTAATTCTTTCTAACGGTCAACACCTCATCTAGTTTGGTAAACACTAGATTTGACATACCAATAAGAGAAAAGCTATAATTAATCAGTAGGTTACAATTCAAGATTTTGAGATAAAATTGTGTCGATAGAACTTGTTTACATTTTGCTAAAGTAAATTGATTTCCAAAATAATATTGCGAGGTTATTAACTTATTACTTATCTTTAGAATGTTCTGCTTAGTCAACTATTAGATCCAATCTCCACAGTTTATATTCATACTAGCAAAATATTACCTATACTTTATGTGAAGAATACTTTTCTTTTAGTTATTTTGATTGAAATAATATTTCCAATATTACTATAAGAATGATAAAATTAAAACTATTAATTATGTTTTGTGTTGATCGACTATGACTGCTTTATGAACATGCTGATTAGATTTTCTTTGTTAAAATATTTAATTTCAATGTATAATAAATCTGATTTTTTTTTTTTATCAACTTAGTCGTAGTCAAGATATATAGGATCTACAAAATGGTCTAAAACCAGTATAGTAAGAATTGGGCCACTCGGCCAATCACCTCCGGTGATATAGTCCAAATTGCTTTATCAAATGATCTTTTAGTTGTTATAAATTAATGTATTAGTTAAGATTTTGAAAAAAGTATATTCAAATTTCATTAATTACATTTATTTCCGTTAAATTAAATGAACTCGTTTTGTGGATGTTAGGGTATCCAATCTAGTCCAAAAAATAGGATATCCAAAATTTTCAGATACAGATCCTGATAATTAAATTTAAAGATCAGAATACTCGGATTCGATCCGGATCTGTTTTCATATATAGTTTCTTAAAATAGTTATATAATAAAATACCTTAAAATATCAGTAATAATAAAATTTACTTATAAAAATGAGAACATTGCATTAAATATTCATTAAAAATATGTTCTAAATTTTCTATATGTTACTTAATAATTTTATAATATTTTGGTTTTTTTTATTAATTTTATAATAATTTTTAATTTAAATATAGCTAATTTTGGCGGATCTGATCCGGATCCAGATATCCGTGGATATTGACGGATCCATATCCGGATAATAGTTTTTTGGTTTCGATGAATCTGGATCCGAGTATCCTGAAATTTCAGAGTATCCAATCTATGTTCACTCCTACTCCTTCTGTTTCACAAAGAGTGTTACACTACAAGAAAACACGCGCATTTCCGACGGAATACCGAGGGTAAATCGAGGGAATTCCGACAGATATATTCCCTCGGAAATCCGTCGGAATAGTCCGACGGATTCAATTCCCTCGGAATTCGGTCGGTCAATTCCGATGGATTTTCGAGGGAATATCGACGAACCAATATTCCCTCGGAAAACGGTCGGAAAATTCCGACCGATTATCAGCCGTCGGAAATCGGGGTATTTTCCGACCGATTTCCGACGGATATATATATTTTGCTTTGTAAATACTTCTCCCCTTATATATACGTTCCTTGCTTTGTTTGTAAGATATATATATATATATATATATATATATACGTTTCCGCTGGATTCAATTGTTTTACAAGAGTGGTTTGTAAACATTCATTGTCTCTTTTAATTTTCACATGTCGTCCTTGTTCCCAAGTTGTTCCAATTTTTAATTCGTGTGTTTCCTGTGTCTGGTCTTTTGAAGATTCATGTGTATAGTTGCAGAGAACAAACAAACATTTATCTATAAATATTTCTCCCCTCATACACAACAAACACAAAGAAAAAAAAAATACACAATGTCTTATTTTCGATCGTGGATGGACAAACCTCCGCGTGATCCAGCGACAGGGGAATTGACGGATGAGTTCGCACAAGGTGTGGAAGAGTTAATGAACTTTGCGTCAAACAATAGCATGACATCGGAATACGGTAATATGTATTGTCCTTGTACTAAATGTCGGAATCATAGATTAGTCTATGTTAGGGAAGTAAGGAAGCATTTATATAGGACTGGATTTATGCCTGGTTACAAGATTTGGTATACCCACGGAGAAACTGATTCAATGGTGCAATGTTATGGTAATTATGGTAGCACATTGGATAGGTTTGGTAGTACTTCGGGTACTAGGTTAGAGGAACCAACCCCGGAAGTAGATGTAAACGCAAATTACACTCAGATGGTGAATGATGTGTTTCGTGAAAACATATCATCCTATCATGTTGAGGATGGTAACAGGATAGAGGAACCAAATTTAGAAGCGCATAAGTTTTATGATATGCTAAGTGCGTCTAAGCAGCCATTATACAAAGGATGTAGAGATGGAATATCGCCTCTATCAACTGCCAGTAGGTTGATGACTATAAAGACGGATTTCAACTTGGCCGAGGATTGTGTTGATGCGATAGCTAATTTTGTGAGAGATATCTTACCTGAAGATAATATTTCACCGGCTTCATACTACGAGATTCAGAAGCTTGTAGCTGGTCTTGGATTACCGTATCAGATGATAGATGTGTGCATCGACAACTGTATGATCTACTGGAGAAAGGACGAAAACCGGTTGAAGTGTCGCTTTTGTTACAAACCTCGGTATCAGGATACAGGTGGCAGAATACATGTTCCACATAAACGGATGTGGTATTTGCCCCTAGCTGATAGGTTGAAGAGGTTATATCAATCCGAGCACACGACAGGGCTTATGAGATGGCATGCAGAACATAACTCAGATGGAGAGATTGTGCATCTCTCAGATGCAGAAGCATGAAAACATTTTCAAGAGGTTTATCCTAGTTTTGCGTGTGAGCCAAGGAACGTATACCTTGGGTTATCTACGGATGGATTCAACCCTTTTGGAAAGCATGGGAGAAAATATTCGTTGTGGCCAGTAATCGTCACACCTTACAACTTGCCGCCAAATTTGTGCATGAAACGAGAGTTTTTGTTCCTCACGATCCTCGTCCTCGGTCCAGAGCATCCTAAAAGATCTCTAGATATTTTCTTGCAGCCATTAATTTATGAGTTGAGAATGTTGTGGAAAATGGTGTTGAAGCGTTCGATGTTTCCTTGTAACATAATTTTATGATGCGTGCGGTACTTATGTGGACCATAAGTTATTTCCCAACATACGGTATGCTATCTGGATGGTCGACGCATGGAAGGTTAGCGTGTCCGTATTGTCAAGATAACACTGATGCTTTCCAATTGAAGAACGGACGTAAGACTTCTTGGTTCGATTGTCATCGACGATTTCTACTGCATGATCATCCATATCGTCGGAGCACAACATTGTTTAGAAAGAACAAAAAAGTTATTGATGGTCCATCTCCTGAGTTAGATGAGAATTATATTATGACTCAGTTGAGAGATTTTGGTGCTGATAAGACAGTTTCATGCGGGGGTAATGGGCATTATCCCGTAGATGGTTGTGGCGAGTACCACAATTGGCACAAGAATAGTATTTTCTAGGATTTGCCATATTGGAAGGACCATTTGTTGCGCCATAATCTAGATGTGCTGCACATTGAAAAGAACTTTTTCGACAACATCATGAACACTGTTCTAAATGTGCAAGGGAAGACAAAAGATAATTTGAAGGCCAGATTGGACTTGCCAGATATTTGTTCTCGTAAGGAGTTGCATGTAATGGCGAACGGAAAATCACTGCCCCCTGCTTTCCGGTTGGATGCGACTTCAAAAGAGGAGTTCTTCGATTGGATTAAGCACGGTGTCAAATTCCCAGACGGATATGCATCTAACCTTCGTAATTGCGTTGATAGTTCATAAGGGAAGTTTTCTGGGATGAAGAGTCATGAGTGTCATGTTGTCATGCAGCGCCTCCTTCCATTTGCATTTGCATATCTTCTTCCTAGAAACGTCCATGGAGCTATTACAAGTACGTATACATTAATTTACACTATGCACGTATGTTATCATATTTTTATTTGTCATTATACGTTACGTATTTTTGTATGTCTACTATATATGCAGGGATCGCTGCTTTCTTCCGGGATCTATGCACGAGATCACTTACATCAGACGGTATCAGAAATTTGGCGGAAAACATACCGGTTCTCCTTTGCAACCTCGAGAAAATATTTCCTCCTGCTTTTTTTGATGTTATGGAACATCTTTCTATTCATCTCCCTAGAGAAGCAGCACTTGGTGGGACGGTTCAATACCGATGGATGTACCCTTTTGAGCGGTATATGTTCTACCTAAAGAAGAAGGTGAAAAATCTAGCTAGAGTCGAGGGTTCTATCGTCGCGCAAAGCATTAATGAAGAAACTTCCAACTTTGCCGGCTACTACTTTCCAGTGCAAGTCCAAACAAAAAGTAGACGCCCGACACGGCATGATGATGGAGGGAAACCAACTAGTTATCATGTCTATGTCCCCGATATATTTACTCAGATTGGACGAGTAAGTGGAAAAGGCAAGGATCGGCGACTATTAGAGGAGGAGCAAAGGCATTTGCATATGTATATTCTGACAAATTGCGACGACGTTTTGGAATATGAGAGGTACCTAAAATTTAATTAAAAAATTTGTTAACAAAGTTTATTAATGCTATTTTCTAATGCATTTGTTCATACATAGGATGTTCATGTCCCAAATACGCGATTGTTATCCAAATTACACAGAGGATGAGCTTCTTGTCGTCAAGCAGAATGACTACGCTCCTTGGTTGCAATATTATGTAAGTGTAAAACGATATATATATGCTTTATAATTAAATTGTACTTCCTTAATTTATATAAACATTTTATCGATTATTGTTGAAATGTAATTTTTACATGTAGGTTGGTCAGATGACTGTTAGAGGTGAATCGTTTCCGACGTGGTTAGTTGAGATGGTGAATGGCATGAAGTTTATTGCAAAGTCTTACCTGATGTATTGCACCCGAGGGTATGCTTTTAAGGCTCTTTGGAAAGGAAGCTCAAAGACAACTAGTAATTCTGGTATATCGTCTCAATATGGAGAAGTTGTCTACTACGGTGTCCTTCGCAAAATATTGGAGGTTCATTATCTGTGAATGATCGATTTGAGGTTAATTGTGTTCTACTGCGATTGGTATAATCCAATGGATGGTGTACGCCATGACGCATTTGGTGTTACATATGTCCACTCTCGACGGCGACTTCAGAAATACGATCCTTTCATTCTTGCTACACAAGCGGATCAGCTTTCCTACATTCGTTTCCCACAAGTTACGAATAGGCATGACCATTGGATTACTGTTATGTCCATACACCCAAGGGGAATAGTTTTTGGTGTTTCCGAGCACGAGCCTTTGCAGGAAAACGCAATTGGTAACTTAGCTTCGATCGAGCATTTTCTTGAAGTTGACCTCGTGGTTGATTTCCAAAATTACCAGGTCAATTTCCGAGGGATTTCCGACGGTTTGGGGGTTTTAGCCGAGGAATACTTACCCGGTGTAAGTTTTAGCCGAGGGAAATCCTAAACATCCGGCTAAAACTGAAAATGCACGCATCCGTCGGAAATCCCTCGGAAA
The DNA here is from genome assembly GCA_002933915.1 of Eutrema heterophyllum. Taxonomy (NCBI): domain Eukaryota; kingdom Viridiplantae; phylum Streptophyta; class Magnoliopsida; order Brassicales; family Brassicaceae; genus Eutrema; species Eutrema heterophyllum. The sequence goes on along the minus strand of PKMM01048745.1, from coordinate 1,940,305 downwards.
TTTCAGTTTTAGCCGAGACATTTTCACAATCCGGACATGTCCCTCGGCTGATATTGACCTGGTAAACCTTAAATCCGTCGGAAAATCCCTCGGAAATTTCCGACGGATTTCCGACGGTTTAGAGTAATAAACCTCGAATTTGCCAGATTTTTAACAGGTTAGGTCTTGATAAATGTACAAGTACCAAATTAAGACTATTTTTTGTGAAATGTTATTAAGAATCAAACATTTTTAAGTCTTAAATTGAAATTTTAATCAAACACGTAAGTGTCCTTATATGTTCTATGTGTTTTTATGAAAGCTTGAACTCGTTCATCAATCGATTTTTACGAAATCCAAAATAACTAGTTTTGTTTGGTTTTCAAAGGTTTTTGTTATTAGTATGTATCAATAATGGTTATTTAAAACTAAATTTTACGAAATTTTCATAATCTATATCCTAAACCCTAAACCCGTCGGAAATCCTTCGGAAATTTCCGAGGGATTTCCGACGGACCGTGAAATTTTTCCCGGGAATGTGAACCGCGAAACGAAAAATATTGAAAATCGAAGCGGTTAATTAATTTCATTTCCGACGGAATCCCGAGGGATTTTTTCCGTCGGAAACCTTTATAAATACGGATCGACAGATCTTCTTTCTCATTTTCTTCTCCGATCGTCAAAATCCTCTCTCGCCGCCGATTGCAGCCTCCTTCTCTCTTCCTTTCTCTCTTCTTTTCTTCTTCTCTTCTTCTCTTCTTCTTCCGAGTCTTCTTCTCTCTCGGCCACCGGAGCTCGCCACCGTCGCCGGCCGACCGCCTCCACCGCAGCCCAGCCAACAAATGTAAGTCCCAAATTTTTGTTGTTGTTGTTGTTAGATTATATTGTTAGTTTAGGTTGATTTTTGTGGAATTAGATTGATTGTTAGATTGTTAATTAGTTTTGTGGAATTAGATTAATTGTTAGGATTTTTTGTGGATTATGTTGAGTATTTGATTATATTTTAGATTAGTTTTGAGATTATATTTTAGATTAGTTTAGAATTATTAGATTTAATTAAAAACGTTTTTAATTTATATATTTATTAAAAACGTTTTTTATTTATATATTTTTTAAAAACGTATTTGATAAATATATTTTTTATAAACGTTTTTGAAAAATATATGTATTAAAAACGTTTTTAATAAATAAATATATTAAAAACGTTTTAAAAACCAAAAACAAATAATACATATCATTTTTTAAAAACATTTTTAATACACACAATTATAAAAAACGTTTTTTAAAAATATATTTTAAAAAAACGTTTAAAAAAAAATTATTTATCAAAAACGTTTTAAAAATTATATTTATTAAAAACGTATTTTTAGAAAATGATATGTATATATATTTTTTAAAATGTTTTGGTTTTTAGAAAAATATTTATGGTTATATATATGTTTTTTTAAATGATTCGGTTTTTCTGTTTTTATATTTGTAGGTCTTACGGTCAATTCGATCGAGACCGTTATGGCGGTTCCAGGCAATCGGGCCGGAGGAGTACTTCCGCAGATCCGAGCCCGAGTACTTTTCCACCTTTTGCGCCTCATCTGTCGTCCAACAGCCGGGACGAGAATTACTCACAGTTCTCGATCCGGACCTCCGCATTCCGAGATCTACTTGATAATATTTTTTTTTCTTATTTAATAATTGTTTTTGTTTAATTACCGAATTTTAATTTGTTTTTTTATAGGTTTGGAATCTCCGGGAATGGTATTAGCAAGTCGATTCTGAAGATGTTGCACTCCATCCTCGACAAACCGTACAAGAAATTTTCGGATATTCCGTCAGACGAACAAAACATGTGGTTTCGAACGTTTGCGGTAAGTTAACATTTATTTGATTTTTGTTATATATTTTTAGATTTTTTTAACATCTTTAATTCTATTTGTTTTGTAGCAAGAATTTAATTAGAACTGGACCATCACGAAAACGGTGGAGACGGAATTTTTAAGGGAGGCTAAAACGCAATTCTCACGCAACATGAACAAGTGGAAAAAGGTTTGGAAAAGGCGTGGAGAGAAGCCAAAAGGCTTGAACGCGGATGTGTTTCATGACTACATCCCGTATTGGCAAGACCCGAAGACCGTAGCTCTATCTCAGACTAACTCCAAGAACCGGAAGAGTCCCCGAGAAGGGAAGGGACCCGCTATCCACAACAACGGGGCGAAGAGCTTCAGAAAATCCGAAATCGAAATGGTAAATATTTTTAGTGTTTTTAATTATATTTATTAGTAACTAACGGTTTACTTATTTTCTAGACGGAGGAATACGGCGAAGTTCCGGATCACCTAAAAGTGATGGTGAGGACGCTCACCAACAAGAAGACCGGCCAAATTCAAGATCTTGCCGTCAGGGAGCTCGTCGAGAAGGTGATGAAGGTGCAGGAGGAGATCCTTACCCATAGATCGCAGGACGGCACCACCGCTTCCAACCAGCTCACTCGGGCCGAGATCAACGACTTAGTGCTCGGGGTAAGTAATAATATCAATTTAGATATTTATTTGTTAATAAGATCTAATGTTTGGTATTGTTTTTGTAGGAGGTACTTGTTAAAAAAGGTCGTCGGCCAGGGTTGAGTAAGATTGCGTCCCAACCTTCAACTTCTTCAGGTAGTTTTTCGATGGATCCAGAGATTCTCCGGCAAAACGAAGAGCTCAAGGAGAAGATAACAGCTTTGGAGGACGAGCTCTCGACTCAGAAAACGAAGAGCGAGGCTTTGGAGAACAAGCTCACGAGTCAACAAACAAGGAGCGACAAAATGACGGATTACTTCAAATCGAAGTTTCCTGATTTTTCGCCAGATTTATTTTGATTTAGTTTTTTTTTTGTAATTTCAACAATTTTTAAAACTTTTATTAATATTTTATAATTTTTAAGATTTTATTAATTTACATTTTAGTTTTTAATAATTTATTTATTAAATAAATAAATTCTATTTATTTTTTATTTTTTAAAAACAATTTTTAAATCCGTCGGACATTTCCGACAGATTTCCGAGGGATTAATCACCCGACGGATTTCCGAGGGATTAATCACCCGACGGATTTCTGAGGAAAACGTCGTCGGTAATTAAACCCTCGGAAATCCGTCGGAATTTGCCCGGACGGACAGGTCCTCGGAAATTCCTCGGAATCATCCCGAGGGAGCTATGTCCTCGGAAAACCGTCGAAAATTATTCTCTCGGAAATCCGTCGGAAATTTCCGAGGGATTTCCGACGGATTTTGATTTCCGAGGAGATAGATCCGACGGCTGAAAACCGTCGGAAATTCGTCGGGAAAGGCTGTTTCCGACGGGAAACCAACGGTTTTGGCCGTCGGTTAAAGGCTTATTTCTTGTAGTGTGAGTGATTTCTTCGTCAAGGCCCCAAGGTCAATTACCGGGCAAGCCCGAGCCTAATCCCAAGGAATATGTGAACGCCATCACCTTCGATGTGGCAAGGAACTTCCCCCTCGTGAAGCCTCTAAGGACGATGAGGACATCGATGTCCAAGTTGGGGGGGAGACGCTTGAAACCGAAGAAGGTGTGATTAAGGATGGTCTTGAGGATGTGGGAGACAAGAAGAAAGAGGTTGCTACCAAAGAGAAGACCAAAGCTACCATTCCCGGGCCGCTTCAAGAAGCAATTGTTGGAGAAGTATAGGGCGGTATTCGATAGACAAATAGAAAAGGTTGAACTTACCATGGCATTGGTTGATGCTTTCCTACTTGTGCCACAATACCCCAAATTTCTTAAGGATGACATCAAAGAGAGATCGAAGGTGCTAACTCATGAATGTAGTGCCGTCATTCAAAAGAAAGTTATCCCAAAGAAGCTTGGTGACCCGGTAGTTTCACTCTCCTTGTGCTCTTGGACCATTAGTTTTCAACAAGTGTTTGTGCGATCTTGGAGCAAGGGTTAGCTTGATGCCGCTTTCGGTTGCAAAGAGTCTCGTGTTTGTTCGATACAAAGCTTGTAGGATCTCTCTTGTGCTAGCTGATAGATCGGTGAGGCATCCTATTGGAATGCTTGAAGACTTGCCTATCATGATTGGGGATTTTGTGGTGCCTACCGACTTCGTTGTGCTCGAGATGGATGAAGAGCCTAGGGATCCACTTATCTTTGGGAGACCGTTCTTATCTACCGCCGGTGCTATAATTGATGCGAGGAGAGGCAAGATCGACCTCCATTTGGGAAAGAACGATGTCTTAAGATTTGACATCAATGATGTGATGATGAAGCCCACAATTGATGGTCAAATGTACTACATAGAGGCGATGGATGGGCTTGCGGATGAGCTCTTGGAAGAGTTGAACCTCGAAGACCATTTGCAAGTTGCTTTGACCAAAGATCATGGGGAGCATGGGTATCTACTTGGCATTTGACAGTGATTTTGTTGATGGCTCTACAATCAACGCACATCCTCCAAGTTCCATCTTTCTTCGGCACTAGAACCACATGAACAACACATGGGCTTAGACTCTCTCGGATATAGCCTGATGTAAGATTGGAATCACACCAAGCTTATTGATCAAGTGATTTAAAGGCCTACGGCTTGAAATGGATGGTGGGAAGATGGTGATGATAGAAATGGAGGTTTTTTCGTTGAATCCACAACAACACACGAACCAGACTGTGAATCTCACAAACAACCTAGAAATGGAATCTCACCAAGGGCTTGAAATGACAAGAAAACAAAAATAATCTCTAATCCAAGAGAATTATAAACGGGGCCAAATGGCTTTTCTATTTCTTTCAAATTTTATTCTGAATTTTTACAATGAGTGTGGAGACTCTTTTATAGAGTTACAAAACTTGGTGGCCAAACAAAAAATTACATAAATGGTAAATAAATCAAATTAATTACAAAAATCATAAAAGAGGTACTTTTGCAGATTTTTAGCTATCACCATTAATGGTGATTGGTTCTTTGTATCTAGACAACTTCTTGATATATCCATAATTTGATTGTCTTCTAGAACCTCTTTGGGCTTTTGGGCTTGATATTTTGACAATTTGGCCTCGTTTGACTTGAATCGTGTGTTGACGGACCAAAGATGTGAACTGCGTTTTCAAGACTGCATCTTCTCCCTCTGTAAATGGTTGTCCTCAAAACCGTTTTACCTCGGAGATGTTGTTGGTTTGGTTTGGCCATGAAAACCGAAATAAGGAAAACAAACTTTTTTTTTTTGGAATTTCTTTAAAAGGAAATTTTTAATTAAATGAGAAATATTTTTTTTGTTTTTGAAAGATTTTATTGACGAAATTATTCACCAAAATACAAGGAAAACTATTTTTATGGATTTTTAAGTTTTATAAAAAATCAAAGAACAAAAACAGAAAACTTTTTTTATGGAATTTTTTTTTAATAAAAAAAGGAAAAAAACAAAAAAACAAAAAAACAAAAAAAACAAAAATGATATGAGCTTATTAGCTCTGATACCAAATTATGTAAGATTGAAATCACACCAAGCTTATTGATCAAGTGATTTCAAGGCCTACAGCTTGAAATGGATGGTGGGACGATGGTGATGATGGAAATGGGGGTTTTGTTATTGAATCCACAACAACACACAAACCAGACTGTTTGAATCTCACAAACATCCTAGAAACGCAATCATACAAGACAATGAAATCAAACCAAGGGCTTGAAATGACAAGAAAACAAAAATAATCTATAATCCAAGAGAATTCTAAACGAGGAGCCAAATGGCTTTTCTATTTCTTTCAAATTTTATTCTGAATTTTTACAATGAGAGTGAACTCTTTTATAGAGTTATAAAACTTGGTGGCCAAACAAAAATTTACATAAATGGTAAATAAATCAAATTAATTACAAAAATCATAAAAGAGATAATTTTGCAAATTTTTAGCTATCACCATTAATGGTTGTTGATTCTTTGTATCTAGACAACTTCTTGATATATCCATAATTTGATTGTCTTCTAAAACCTCTTTGGGTTTTTGGGCTTGATATTTCAACAATTGACATCGTTTGACTTGAATCGTGTGTTGACGGGCCAAAGATGTGAACTGCGTTTTCAAGACTGCATCTTCTCCCTCTTCAAATGCTTTTGTCCTCAAAACCGTTTTACCTTGGAGATGTTGTTGGTTTGGTTTGGCCATGAAAACCGAAATAAGGAAAACAAACTTTTTATTTTTTGGAATTTCTTTAAAAGGAAATTGAATTAAATGAGAAACTTTTTATTTTTTTGAAAGATTTTATGGACGAAATTATTCACCAAAATACAAGGAAAACTATTTTTATGGATTTTTAAGTTTAATAAAAATTCAAAGAACAAAAAACAGAAAACTTTTTTTTTTTTGATAAAAAAAAATTGAAACAAAAAAACAAAAAACAAAAATGATAGGAGCTTTTAGCTCTGATACCAAATGATGTAAGATTGGAATCACACCAAGCTTATTGATCAAGTGATTTCAAGGCCTACGGCTTGAAATGGATGGTGGGACGATGGTGATGATGGAAATGGAGGTTTTGTCGTTGAATCCACAACAACACACGAACCAGACTCTTTGAATCTCACAAACAACCTAGAAACGCAATCATACAAGACAATGGAATCTCACCAAGGGCTTGAAATGACAAGAAAACAAAAATAATCTCTAATCCAAGAGAATTCTAAACGGGGAGCCAAATGGCTTTTCTATTTCTTTCAAATTTTATTCTGAATTTTTACAATGAGAGTGGAGACTCTTTTATAGAGTTACAAAACTTGGATCGATGAGTAAGCTTTCTGAACTTCGTTACAAAATAGAACCAAACTCAAAGACAAAAGCTTTGAAACGAAAACTCAAGGTTTATTATGATAAAGATGTGTGTGTAATACAATGACAGAGGTTGAGCTTATAAAGACTCACAACAACGGTCACAAGAAACAAAGAAAGGAAACAAGATTTTGCGTAATGAATAAAAACTAGCCGTTGGACATTTTAATGTCTTTAGGCGAAAAGGGAAACTTGTTCTGAACGAGATTGATCTTCTAGAACCTTGGCTCATTAGCTCCTTGTTCTGGAAGTGCTCTGGTTTGGTCAACTTGCTCCGGTTCGGTCTAGTCATGGTTGATGTCCACATCATACCCTCCCTCTTGAAAATGTTTCGACCTTGAAAACATATGACTTGCACCAAGATAGAGCAAGTTAGACTTGTATTCCAAATGGTGATTTATAACCTTACCTCGGTGTCGACTCATTTTTGGTGGTTGGTCAGATGGTGGGCCTCTTTGATCAGCATGGATTAGAGGTAGCCATGTTCTTTCATTCTAGTCTTGCTGGCATGTGGTCGTGAATGAAATCCGAGTGCTTCCACTACAAGAAAACAAGATCCTTTCCGACGACCATAATTCCGTTAGAAATTTCCGACGGGAATTGGACGAAAGTAACATCCATCGGAAAACAGGACCCGTAACATCCATGGGTGTTCGACATATGTTATAGCCGTTTGAAATAATATATACGTTACATAGCTGTTTGAATATAGTCGTTGAATCTGTCGGAAATCTGTCGGAAAATGTGCACAATTTTCTTATAAAAACGTATTCACCCTCTCTCATTTACAATCACAACAAAAAAAAAACCTCTCATCTACAATTACTTACCAAAATGTTTTTTTCATATCTTTATAATTATTATCGATCATGGATGGAAACGGGCCTAGTTACGGAAGAATTCAAAGAAGGCCTGCAGCAATTCATGGCATTTGCGGGTATTCAGAAGAAAACGAAAAAACTGGTAAAATCTACTGCCTTTGTACAAATTGTCGGAATCGTAGATTAATCGTGATAGATAAAGTATGGTCACACCTGTATTGTCATGGGTTTGTGCCGGGTTACAAGATTTGGTATTATCATGGAGAAAATGATACAATGGTGGTAATTATGCTAGTACTAGTGAACAATATATTGGGATAACGCTAGCTTAGAAGAACCTGCAATGGAAGTAGAAAGTACTGTTGGTCACGTTCAGATGGTGAACGATACTTTTCATGAAAATATACCATCGGTTGCTGAGTATGGAGATAGAGAAGAAGAACCTAAGTTAGAAGCTTGTAGATTCTTTGATATGTTAGACACTGCTAAACTTCCGTTATATGATGGGTGTAGAGGTGCACATTCCCCTTTATCAGCTGCAACTAGGATGATGGGTATAAAGACGGATTTCAATTTGAGTGAGGAGTGTGTGGATGCAATCACTGATTTTGTGAAAGACATTTTGCCAGAAGATAACCTTGCACCGGCATTATACTATGAGATACAAAAACTTGTTGCTGGTTTAGGATTGCCGTATCAGATGATAGATGTATGCATCGACAACTGTATGCTCTACTGGAGAGAGAACGAAGATCGTTGGACATGCCGTTTTTGTCACAAACCTCGGTATAAGGAAACATATGGAAGAGTGTCAATGCCATATAAACGGATGTGGTATTTGCCGTTAACAGAGAGATTGAAGCGGTTATATAAGTCAGAACGCACATCGGGAGCAATGAGATGACATGTAGAGCATACAACAGATGGAGAAATCGCTCATCCGTCAGACACATGAGCATGGAAACATTTTCAGTCAATGTATCCCAGTTTTGCGTATGAGGCGACTTGGATTATGTACCGATTATTTCAACCCTTTTGGGAAGCACGGCATATAATATACTTTGTGGCCAGTAATTGTAACACCTTACAATTTGCCACCATCTTTGTGCATGAGACAGGAGTTCTTATTCTTTAGCATTCTCGTTCCTGGACCAGAGCATCCGAAGAGATCACTTGATGTGTTTTTACAGCCACAGATTTATGAGCTGCAAATGTTATGGGACCAAGGTGTTGAGGCGTTTGATGTTTCTTGTCAGCAGAATTTTGTCATGCGGTCGGTACTTATGTAGACCATTAGCGATTTTCCAGCATATGACATGTTATCAGGATGAACAATGCACGGAAGGTTATCGTGCCCGTACTGTCAAGATAACACATATGCGTTCCAATTGAAGCACGGACGCAAAACGTCTTGGTTTGATTGTCATAGGCGATTCCTACCAAGCGATCATCCTTATCGTCGGAGCACCATATTGTGTAGGAAGAACCGGAAAGTAGTTGATGGTCCACCTCCTGAGTTAGATGGACAATATTTGTTAACTCTGTTCAGAGATTTTGGTGCATATAGGGTTGTTGATTGTGGTGGTAACGGGCATCATCCTATTGATGGTTGTGGAACCTACATAATTGGCACAAGAGGAGAATTTTTTGGGATTTGCCTTATTGGAAGGACCATCTTTTGAGGCATAATCTGGATGTCATGCACATTGAGAAGAATTTTTTTCGACAACATTATGAACACCGTTCTCAATGTCCAAGGGAAGACGAAGGACAATCTGAAGTCTAGATTGGACTTGCCAGACATTTGTTCTCGTAGAGCCGAGTTTTTCGGTTGGATGAACCTTCAGTTGGATGAACCTTCAAAGGCCAAGTTTTTTTACTGGATTACCGAAAGTGTTAGATTCTCGGACGGATACGCATCTAACCTTCGGAACTGCGTTGATCATGGAGAAAGGAAGTTTACTGGGATGAAGAGTCATGATTGCCATGTGGTGATGCAGCGCCTCCTTCCATTTGCCTTTGCATATCTTCTACCATGTAATGTCCACGAAGCAATTGCAGGTACAATCATTAAATTAATTTTTTAATACTGTACACAATACTTTAGTATTTATTTATTCATTTGTTATGCATATTATGCAAGGATTGGTGCCTTTTTCGAGATATATGTTCGCGCTCTCTTACATCAGACGGTATCCGCAACCTTGCGAATAATATACCCGTAATCATTTTCAATTTGGAGAAGATATTTCTGCATTCCTTCTTTGATGTTATGGAACATCTAACAATTCATTTCCCTCGAGAAGCAGAGTTTGGGGGCCCGGTTCAGTACCGTTGAATGTATCCTTTCGAACGGTATATGTTTCATCTAAAGAAGAAGGTGAAAAATTTGAGCAAAGTGGAGGGTTCTATTGTCGCACAGAGCATCAATGAAGAAACCTCACATTTTGCCGAGTTCTACTTTCCATCACAAGTCAAAATGAAGAGTCATAGTCCATCTCGACATGATGACGGAGGCGTACTACCTTTCTATCCGGTCGATGTTCCTCATATATTCTTAGAGATTGGCCGACTTAGTGGAAAATGCAAGAAGCGGAGACTTTCAGCACATGAGCGGGATTATTTGCATATGTATATTCTCACAAACTGCGACAGAATTGAAGAATATGAGAGGTATTATATTGAACCAAATTATTAATTACTTATTGAGTCCTTGATTATATATATGTTAACGTGATGATCGCTTCAATCTCGCAGGATGTATATGGCATATCAACGTTTTGCATTTCCAAAAAAACAGAGGATGAGCTAATCGAGCTAAAACAGGAAGAGTTCGAACGTTGGTTAAGAGATTATGTAAATGTTTTAATTGCCTTGTTTTTAACTATCATATATAATGAATGATTTATTTTACTCATTTTTTATTTTATTCGTGTAGGTCACGACAAAGAAGGCTAACAGACAAAGATTTCCCACGTGGTTAGAAGAAATTGTGCGCTTTCCACTAGCAAATGTGCAGTCACATGTCATGTATAACACACAGGGGTACGCTAAGATTCTTCGGGATGATAGGAGTGCGAAAACTTCATATTACTGTGTATCTACTCAGTCCGGTGATCTTGTATACTAAGGTGTCGTACGTGAGATTTTCGATGTTCAGTACCCGAAAATGCTCGGTTTGAGATGCATTACATTTTTATGCGACTGGAACGACCCATTAGTAGGAAGCGGTGTGCGACACGACCAATTTGGTGCTACATCATTACATAGCAGAAGGCGACTCCAGAAATACGAGCCATTCGTACTTGCTTCACAAGCAGACCAGGTTTGTTTTTATCTTTTACGTTAAGTTTTTAGTATTTTTGCATTCCCGTGGTTAAATTTTTATATGGTTTTATTACATGGTAGAGGTATGCTATATTCCCTATCCTCGAGTGACAAACAAGCAAGAACCGTGGATTACAATTACATCGATAAACCCGAGAGGTAGGGTTCATGGGATGTCCGATCATGAACCCCTCCAACAAAGCTCCGTAGGTTTGGGTTCAATCAAGCATTCCCTTGAGTTCGACCTTGTTGTTGATTTCACCATACATGCAGACGATCAGGTGTTTGAGGATTCAGAGGAAAAATTTGACGAATTTGGGGAAAACTTCTGATTCAGGAGAATCAGATTACTCATCATCGGATTCAAAGTAGTTTTATAAACTTTGCATTGTAAAATATGTACTTGTACTTGTACTAGATATTTGTAATGTGGAATGTATTATTTATGTGGAAGTTTTATAAACTTAGACATTTTGATATGATCTGAGCTGCTTGAACCAGAGCTTGGAGCAAGTCATGAACCTGTTGGATAGCTAAGGAAATCACTTGAACACGCTGGTTCGAAGATAGGAGCTAAGGCCAAACGATTCAAGAAAGTCTTGGGGAAATTATTTCATCAAGTTGGACTCGACCAGGTTGCTTGGGCCATGATGAAGAAGATGTTTTCAAACCTTATTGGTTTTGAACACAGGCCCAAGTAGATCAACAAATGGCCTAAGTGATTTACTTGTGCTTTTTTCCTCCTCTTTGGTTTTGTCCCAATGAGTTTTCCAAAGAGAGGTTTTTAATGAGGCAAATAGATAACTTCCAATAAAACCCATTTGTTGATCTAAGACCCAAAGCCCATCAAGCAAATCTCGACCAAGAACTCAAGAGGCAAGGCGTGGAAGATCAAGAGTTTATTTCAAATTCAAACTAGTTTTAATTTCTGTCTTGTTTCATTTTCGAGGCTTGTTTAATGCTCTTCTTGCAAGCTTTTGTGTTTTCTTTTTAAACTCTTTGTAACCTCATTTGCGAAACCATCTAGCTTTTTAATCAAACATCTTCTAAATTTCTAGATCATCTTGTTGGTGAGTCATATCCAGCAAAATCCTTTGATTCTTTTGGTGAGTAATATCCAAGAAAATCAAAGTGGAATATCAAGGGCCTCTCCGCATCCCTTGTGAGACCTAACAATCCCCTTCCCTTGAAACGATTCTGTAGCTTGCAAGGCATATCCAGTTCCTTACCCTGACCGTAGAGTGTGCGATTCAAGGGAGTTCGTGTCACATTTGATATACTTAAGTGTAATAATCCATTCCGACGGATGTATACTTAGCATTTTTTTTGGTTTTCTATTAAACTCGTTTAACTCGTTTACATCATGTTTTGCACCTTCAAGCTCCATATCCATCGGAAATCCGTCGGAAATTTCCAACGGCTTTCCGACGGATGATCAAAAATGTGGTTTAGGGTATAGGGTTTAGGTATTTTTTTGGTTGAAATTGATGTCAAACATTTGTATGATGTATATACAATACCTTCAAGTTGTCAAATTTCAAAATAAATGTGTTATCTAGAATTTATAAAATTTGATGGAAGTGTTTGTATAAGTTATAGTATAAGGTATATAGAAGTTATGTGAAATGTTTAAGTATTATGTTGTAAAATTAATAAATTCATAGAAAGTCTTTAATATTGATGATTTAACAATTTTTTTGAATCAAACATGTAGATTAGGGATAGTTAAACCTTATTACTAAACCCTAAACCTTAAACCCCAATTATACCATAAATCTGGGTCCTTTGACAAGTGTCCCAATAGAAACAGATGCAGAGAATATACGATATATTTTTTGATACAGCGGGAAGTTTGACCGCCTAAATGAAATTTTATAGGAAACCGACGAATTTCCGTCGAAAACAATTCCCGTCGGAATACCGTCGGAAATATTTCCGACAATGTTCCGACGATTAGTTCCGATCAAACACCTGTAGGAAATTCCGTCGGAAATTCACCCGTGGGTAATCCATCGGATTGTTCCGACCCTTTTTCGACGACTAGAATCCGTCGGAATATTTCGACATAAATCACTTTCCGACGAGCTGGAACCGACGGTCTTTTTCCCATCGGAAAATGTCTGTTTTCTTGTAGTGTTCCTTCGTTGGTTCCAGCCTGTTCCTCGAGATCTCGTACTCGTCATAGTATTCTTCTACCATCTTCTGACCTTGGTACAACTTTCTGATTTTTTTTTGAAGATCGCGGTGTTAATGAGGTTGAACGTATCTCCACTTGAGTAGGTTCTTCATCTCCACCCAAGAAGTGAGTGGTCCATCTATGTATCGTCTCCTCTCAGCCACCTCTCGATCCCACCAATCAAGGGCATGATCAGTTAGTTGGGCAGCTGCAAAGGTTACCTTCTTTGGCTCCAAATAGTTGTAGGACTCGTAGATATATAACATACGCCTCTTCCAATCAAGGTAGACATCTGGATCTACCTTCCCAACAAAGTTAGGTTGCGTCATCTTCAAGTCATTGGTGTTATGCCCTTGACCATCATCACGGATCTGCTTTCGGTTCATTGGATCTCTCTGGATATATTGTTGTGGATCTGGGGCTCTCTTTCGATCAGGTGGCAAGCCATCCTCAAGATCTGGCATGTTATCATCATGATGGTCAGCTTGGTGTGGTGGGACGCTTCTGTTTGCACCGTTGGGTGGTGCTTCCACACGGCCAAGGCTCTCGCCTATGTTGGTGTGTTTTGCTCTAGCCTTAAGCCCATGTTTCTCACCTCGGCTTAAAAGGCGGTGAAAATTCGGACCATGGTGGCTACGGGGTCTTCTGCTACATCTCCCATGGTAATTAACACATAAGGATTCAAAAAGAAATCAAAATTTTGTTCAAATAAAAAAAAAAAAAGACAAAACAAAAAAATCGCAGAAAATTTCCGGTTTGATTTTGCCTCAATTAAAACTAACAAATCGATTCCTAAATTTCCAGAAACAATTTTTATGGTTTTCTAATGGATTAAGAAACTGAAACAGCAAGAGAAAATATTTATGAGTTTTTAGGATTCTTATAAAATTGAAAGAATAGATCTAATGATAGACGAGATTTTTATGGCTTTTTATGGGAAAGATGAAAACAAATGAAAAACTAATGAAAGGAACGAAATAACCTGATAGATAGGAGATTTTGAAGCTTTGATACCAATGATGTAAGACCTGGAATCCACAAAGGTTTTCAATCAATGGATTCAAGGTTCGATTGCTTGCGGAAGGGGTGAAACAATGGTGAAGATGGAATTTAGCTCATATGTGATTTGGCTGAGACAAACAAGGGCTGAGACTTGTGCTTCATGGGGAAAACCATGCACTAGAAGGCAAGACTCAGTCGATTCTTACGCAAGGGGATGTTCCACGCACAATACTTAAGAGAAATAGACAAAATAGAACAAAAACTCAAGGTTTATTATGATAAAGATGTGTGTGTAATACAGAGGCTGAGCTTATAAAGAATCGCAGCAACGGTCACAAGAAGCAAAGAAAGAAAACAAGATTTTGCGTAATGAATAAAAACTCGCCGTTGGACATTTTAATGTCTTTAGGCGAAAAGGGAAACTTACGAGATTGATCTTCTAGAACCTTGGAGGACGCCTTTTGAAAGTAATGAGAAACTCCCTAAGATTCAAACTCTAAAGACTGGGTAGAACAGGATAGGCCTTGCAAGCATGAGTTTCAAGGGGTGTGGGAATGAGGGGTCGCACAAAGGGGATGGAGAGCCCTTTGATATACCACGTTGATCTTCTCTGGATATGACACACCGGAGGAGAACGACAATTCTGGATATTACACACCAGAAGTTTGGAGAAGAGAATCACTCTCTTACGCCAAAAGAAGAAGATGAAACTGAAAAGTTTTGATAAAAGATGAGTTGTGTTTTGTCAACAAACAACTAGGGTTTTAATAAGGAAATAACAACAAAGAAAAATACAACATAAATCAGATGGGCCAATAACACAGATTGGGCTTTGTCTCCTTGTCTTGCTCAAAATTTAGACTAATGTTGGGCCTTGACGAAATCGCAAATGAGATGGCTGGGAAAGGCTTCAAGTTGGTGAGTGAGCCAAGGGAAGTGATCTAGTTTTGCCTCGTTAAAAACCTATCTCCGCAAAACCGAGTGGGACAAAAACGGAGACAGTGAAAAAGAGCACAAAACTAGACCACAAGCTCACTAACCTCCTTGAGCCTGGATCGTCACTAATGTAGCTTCATTTCCCGTGTAGCTCAAGTTATTTGATTGCTCATTGATTTGGCTAAGTATTCCGGCAACAACTTCCTTGAACTTCTTAGACTTTGCTCGTGTCATTGGGCCGGTTGGAATGATCAAGGAATCCTCAACTACAAACTGCTCCGGTTCATGCTCCTCAGCTACTAGTTCAGCTGTCGTGAATGTCGTCCATGATCATATCAGAAAGTGGGACCACGAGTCTTGAGCTGCATAAATTGCTTAGTGTGAACACAAGTGTGAACGGGTCCATTTAAAACGAGTATTGGTCCATGTGGCTTTTCTTTAGTGTGAACGCTCCAAATATAATATGAGCTGGCTTTTCTCTCCCATGCACGTCTAGTATGATCTCCAGTGACTTGAGAACTCACATAAACTCTTACGTGATGGAAACCATACTCGAACTCATGATACGGCTCTCGGTACGGTCCAAATGGGGGCTCTCAGGTAACTTCTGACTGAACTCGTTCAAGGGGCATTCTTCCACGATAAAATGTCTTCTTATAGGTGATTTGTTGATGGATCTTGAAGCTGGAGTGGTCTGCTTCATCAGAGTAGAAGTTAGGGCATGATTTGAGCTCGCGGAACGGTAAGGATGGGGTGTTAAGGACAAACAGAAGAATCGGCTCGACCAAATGGAATTCCACTCGTCCCATTAGCTTTAGGGGACAGAATGGGACGGTGAAACATCTTGGTTGGAGTATAATTGATGCTGGTCGACTTTGGGATGGTCTCTTGGCTTCAGCTTGACCCGGATAGGGCGTATGGGGCCATAGGTGGATTGGCTCTTCTAAAAGTGGTTCTGTGTTATGATCCTCCCTAGAATCGGCACAAAGAAGCTGGATTTCGGATTGGATAGAGACAGAAGTTGCGGAAGAGACTTCTGGTTTTGAGAGAGAGACGGTGAAGATCTTGCCTAAGCAACGAACCGTGAATAAGAGATAGATGAGAAGTGATGAAGGTGATGCACAAGGTAACAAATCACTTCTCAAGAGACAAGAGATTTTTGTGAGTGAATTTTGGTAAGAGAAAGTTTTATTTGATTAAAATGTTTGATGATCCATTCCAGGATGAGTTACAAAGAAGAAAACAAAGAGACTAAATAGAGAGTTCAAAGGCACGCATGAGGGAGAGAGAAAACAATAAATCTCCCTCGAAAATCAATAGAAATTAAAAACAGAGTTTGAATTTTAAACTTGACTCATGATCTTCTTGTCTCACGAAATTGGGCTTTGTTGGGCTCGAGGAAGATCATAAAATGTCTCTTGTTATACATGGGTCAAAATTCTTGTTGCTGGGCCAAGTGATGATCACAACAAGATGGGCTTTGAAGAGATGTGATCCATTTAACTCATTAAAAATCTTCCTTGGAAAACCCATTGGGATAAAATCAAAGGTAAGGGAAAAATAGTATAAATGGGTCACATACCCATTTGTGTAATCAGCTTGGGCTTGATTAAAAATGAGAAAGATTTTAATCACATCTTTTTCCAATAGCTTTGCCTTAGCTCTCTTCGTCGCACACAAGTCTCTCTCGGCTACAAGCTTATCCTTGGTTCTAGGGTTTGACGGAAACAGTAATAGACTCAAGACAACATGACTTTTAAAGAGAAAACAACACACAGTCTAAAACAAAACAAAAGAAATCGCAAACCTTAAACTAAAACAATGCTCATCATTTCATTTAATCCATAAAAGGAAAGTTTGGACTCGACACTTAAAACTAGACATAGTTCACGCTGAGTTCACCTGCAAAAACAATATAGTAATTGAAAAGCTTACATTGGTGAGTAGAGGCCCGAGACGATGCATGCATGTTCCTTGAAGATGATTCTGGTGCAAGCGTGTTCTTTACATAAGGGCTGTTGTAGAAGTCTTCCTTGTGATCCTCAAAGTCAGAAGAGTCCTCATCTTCAAGTTCTTGATCTTTCTTAGCCTCCTTCTTCTGTTCTTGCTCAACAAGACTCTCAACTAGAAATATCTCGGCAATGGTAAGGTTTCCTTCGGCTAAAATTCTCTCGGTAGGATTTCTCTCGGTTAGATTCTCGGCTATGGTAAGGTTTCTCTCGGCAAGATTTCCGGGTAGCCTATCTTGAATGAAACCTGTTTCTGTTCGATCAAAAGACAAAGTGCCTCGACTGTTAGTCTCAAAATGTTCACTTGGTCGAGGACTCTTACCTTCCTTAGTACTGGATCGATCGTTTTGAGTGCCATCCACTAGTGGCTCTTGAATCGGTTCCATTAAGTTGTTATGGCCATGTATGACATTCAGGTCAGGCAATAGAGGATCAGTTGGGTCCACTGAGTTGATGTAGACGTGCAAGGCCTTCTTATATCTATTCCTTTGTTGTTTGATCCTTGATCGTATCATGACTCCTTCTTGGACCGTCGGCATGATGCTTGGAACGTCACTTGGGTCGATGTCCACATCAGACAGTTTCCCCATAATCTATTTGTAATTGGTGTTGGTGTAGCAGTAAAATGGATGGTCAAGTTCCTATTATTAGCGTGTGTTGTTAACCAAGATGGTTTTTTCAGGATATGAGTTGTCATCCACTACAAAAAAATATTAATTGGTTGATGTTGACTATTAAGTGTATATCATGTCTGCAAATTAATAAAGAGATTAGGGAACGTATGTCTGTCAGTTAAACATCATGTCGCAGAACGTTTTTCAAGGGGCACGTTAGGCCACATCACCATGATTTTAAATCCCCCTTTACCCCAATGCAAATTGCTTGTGTTTGTCCATGTCCATATGTGCTAGGTTTCGTGGACGACCAATATTTGTCGGTAGTGTTACAGATGTTAATTATGTAACAAAGAACAACGGAATGCTCTTGTACGTAATACATATTATCAATGATTTACAAGGAAAGGCCACGTTGGGGGGAACCACTGATCCACATAATAGGGGTTCTAATACAGTATATAAGATAGCTTATAACAAAAACTGATAAACGTATGCAAAAGATTGGAGAAAAACTCTTTCTCGCACTCTCTTTCGTCCTAGAAAAAGACTCAACCATGTTGGTAAATGCATGTTGCCGAGTTGTGCCCTTCCTCTTTACAGATGCTACACTTGTTGTGCCCTTTAGAGCATCAGCAATGGGGGAGATATGAGAGGGTGTCTCACCCATAAAATAATGAAAAAAATTGAAAAAGCAGGAGAGAGAGAAAGAAAGGCATCTCGGATGAAAACCCCAACAAAAAAAATTTAAATACCCATATCACATGTGTCGTTGTTTAATTGGTTCAATTTTTTTTTAATTTAAAATTTAATTCTTTAACTTTATTATATTAAAACTATTATTATTTGATTCCTAAGACACTCTAGAGAGTGTCTAACTGATGCTGATGCTCTTAGATACACGGGGCGAATGCTGACAAATTAAGAATTACATCAATAAGAATATAATTTTAATTAACTGAATATATGGACATGCATCTGTGGTTAACGAAATTTACCCGGTTGAGTTTTTCTATCATGCGAAGCATCCGGCGAGGACGCCCTACAAACCTCCGACTGGTGGGAGGATACAAAACATATTCACCGGCATCGGGAGGGATCTCGCCTTCACCCTCAAGCTCTCCTACGAGGCGAATATCACCCGTATACGCGTGAACCCATGACTCGGAACTGTAGTAGAGATGTACCAACGATTGATGTGTAATCCCTAAGGCCTCCGCAGCTGTCAAAGCATGGTCGCAAGGTACCCCCAACTTGTTAAATACCATACATAAACATTTTTTAGCCGAAGGGTTGAATAAATGCCTCTCCCCCAAGTTGACAATAACTTCGCAAGACTCCCCAGCAACGATGTTAACCCTACACCCTTATGAAGATGGTAGCGTCAGATTCGTCTCCGAAACTCTAGGTTTAAAATTTATAAACCTAAAGGTTCTGCAAGTGCACATACGTGCGTTGTAGTACTTTAGGTATCGATCCACAGGGAGAGAGATCTTGTTCTGCGAGACCTTTGACAGAGAATAGCAAGGAATCTAAGACGAGAATAAGGTTTTTTAAGGGTTTTTGTCACGAAAATGTAAAGAACGTAAAAACGGAAAATTGCTTGTAAAATAACTTAAGAAAATCGATGGCATGAACTAAGGGGAAAACTGGTTTGTAAACGATAATAAAACAGTGTTGGGTCGACAAGAATATCTAGGGGTATGCTCGATTCAATCACGGTCCCTAAGCTCTTAGTAACCGTTTCTAGATTTCAACTCCACAAACTGAACAGAATAAACGGCATAGCCTACTTTCGTACATCCTATGCACCAACAATCTAAACACTCGACCAGTAGCTTTCGTCTCTGGCTGCGCGGAAAATCGTGCTGTTCGCACTGGTTCTTCTTAGTTCACGGCAATCTGTAAGTATACTTTCGAAATCTTACGACGCACACTTTCTTATAGATAAACGATTTGGGTGGTTTTAGATCCAGTACTTTTGGTGGTACTTAACACCTATAAATCACCTCTAGTTCATGACACTAGATTTAGCATTAACAACTATCTATAAGAAAGAGCTCTAGAAATTGGCTAGGGTTTTATCGCGTGAAATCCTTATCGAACATAGAATTCCCCGTTGATAAGTCCTTTAAACCCAACAATAAAACTACTCGAACATATATGAAATGAAAATCATGATTAAATAAATTGCAGGAGATTGATAAATGAGCCTCAAAATAAATTGCAGTAAAAGCAAGAACAAAACTAAATTAAAAACGGTGTAAAAGCAAGCACACGAAATTAGGTCTTCTAAGACGCATATTTATAGGTCTTATCTTCTGTTCTCGTCGGTCTTTAAGGTTAAGTGATGGGAATTGAACGGGCCTTACAAATTCGGCTTACGGGACGAAACTGCTTCCACCGCGAGTCCATGGAGTCTGGCCGTGGCGAACCTTCACTTGCCCGCGGGTGGAGGCCTCATGGCCGCGGTGATTGCCTCTTGGCCGCGGCTGGGACTGCTCCGGGAGTGGCCGAATAGGACGTCTTGATCTTGATGTATCTTTTGATTGAACTGTTGGATCGTCCTCAAATCTATTGGAATGGAAAGGTAGCTGGTCCTTCTTGAATATCTCCAAAATTGGGCTGGATCAGACAGTGAGAAGAACCTCTTTGACAATTAAACTTCTTACGGTCTGACTCTGAGCCAAAAATCTGGTTTTTCTCCAATTTGCAATGCTTTCGCCTAAGTAACCTGAAAAGAGTCTTGACATTACGAATATGCGAAAACCGTAATAAAAACATAGAAAAACAAATGAAACACTTATTAAATCGTTCTTAAATAGATAGTAAAATGGGTAAAAATACGGTGTTATCACACCCCCAAACTTAAACCTTGTTTGTCCTCAAACCAGACAAAGCCTAAGCTTGGAAACGATCAAACAATAATCATAGGGAACTATAAATCTCGGAGACCGTCCTTCTAAACCAGAACCATCGAATTACATCAAATGCAACCTAGCCTAGAAAATTCTCACCAGAAGGTTCCGTAACACTAGTCCACGGTATCTGTCATACGAAATATAAACTTTCAAAATCCAAAAATCAGGTCAACTAGCTCTCTAAATTCATTAAGTGCAAACGTGAACTTCTCATCAAAAGGATTAAACCAAGACAATCGAGGCTAGGTATTAAAAGCATTTAGAGGTGAGGTTAAAAGTGTTTCGGGTTACCGTAATTTCACCGGAGGGTGCGAGATATTATGCAAAACAACAAGAGAGGAATGACCTATTGATAACCACAGCTTCCAGTCACTTCTTCTTGCGTAAAAAATGTTGCACTTCCTCCTTTCTCAAAAACAGAAGTTTTCTGTCATTCCCCTAGACTTAGAATTTTTTGTGGGCTCAGAATGACAAACTTCTCATAAACGAACCATAGATGCCTCATAATATTTTCCACCAACATAGACTCTTTTTAGGCTCTTGTTTCCCTTTCCTTTCGATTATTTTTGGGTTTTTTGTTTGTTTTTTGTTTTTTTTTTGAAAGGGGGAAACGTCTTTTATTGAAATAGAGTCTTAGGGGCACGAAAATTTACCATGATTTTGAGTGTTTCCAAGGCATAACCAAGCTCTTATCTTTGTTGAATTCACCTCCACCAATCGCGTATCGTCTTTGTAGCACCCGTCTTTTGCTTGCTCGAAACGACATGTCACATGAAATAACTTCTAACACACGTAACTCTATTTCTTAACCACAAACTCAAATAAATTCCATTTCATCCAACTTATCCGTCTTTCAACAAAAACCAATTCATTGTTTTAAATAAAAATTCAACTAGTTATTCTGATAATTTAAAGAACAAAATAAACGATAAGATAAATCCCAATTTCCCCAAATCCAGCACCACGCGAACTCGACACTAACAGCTACTCCTCGTTCTCACCTGCAAGAAGAGAGGGGTGAGTAATTGAGATTACTCGGCGAGAATAAGCTTTAGGGCTCACGAATTCACCATACACATACTGTATGTGATCACGTTTTTTGGCGGGAAAAGCGGGATCACGTTTTTGGCGGGAAAATGTGAAATCACGTTTTTGGCGGGAAAACACGATTCCACGTTTTTGGCGGGAAAACGTGGAATCGCATTTTGGCGGGAAAATGTGGAATCACGTTTGGCGGGAAAATGTGAATTTGCGTTTTTGGCGGGAAAAAGTATAATAGTGTTTTTGGCGGGAAAATGATGTTATGATAGTAGTAATATTGTTATGATGTCATAATGAAGTTATGATGATGTCATATTGAAATGAAGTCATGATGATGTCATGATGATGGGTCCAACGGGTCACCCATTTGACCCATGACCCATTACAAATTGACCCATTTGACCCATGACCCATTTGACCCATCAACCCATTAGGGTCAATTTTTTTGACCCATTAGGGTCATGGATCATGGGTCGATTTGAGTTGACCCATGACCCGTGACCCATTTTGACACCCCTACACATACACATCCAGAGAATCACAAAGTCTAAACCTAAGATAATGCAAACATGTGTCATCCTTAGTGCTTACGGGATCCCTCGTGCCTAAGCACTTCTTCCAACACTTTATTTCTGTCGGGCTCGTCAACCGCTTTCTTTTTTTGTTTCTTTCTTTCTTTCATTTTTGTGCCTCAACACACTAACATTTCTCCGCATTCAGTAAATTTATTTAACACACAATAACATGCATCCCACGCAACAAGGAACACACGATAAACTATCCATTTATAACTTATATTCTTGAGATACTAATTCTTTCAATTTCTTACATATATATATTTATTCAATCATATATATATAATTATTTATACACTCAACAAACAAATACGGATTATTTGTTAAGTATATAACCCGCAAGTATACTTGGCTTAACCCTAGACTAAGTAATTAACGGGATATATGTGTATATGAAGAAAACACGAACTCGTTCCTCACCTTAGCAATTCGGGTCTGATTTCCTTTGTTTTAGACTAGTGAGTACGATAATGGTTGAACAACAATTCTGGTCTGCAATGGTTTACTTTAACCGGGTCAATATTAATTCCGATTAATATCCCCAATTAAATAACCTAACACGTAATAAATCCTTAATTACAGTTTAATGATTTTAAATCTATTTGGGATTTTTCCTCGGTTCTTGGTTTAGCTAAACTGACATTTAATTGATTAATATCCTTTTAATCAATTAAATCCTTAGACCAATCATAAACCAATTAACCAACTTAACCGATTTAATTAATCCACTTGTTGCAACGATTAAGGATAACCGGACAATAATTAAATAAGATAATCACGATTTAATTAGCTAGCCCAAAGTTCATTATTTAATTACATCTAAAAGTAGATTCCCCGACAACAACTCACGCCACTTGACTCTGATTTCTTTTTAAATTGAATTAAGAGTCTTTTTCATTTATTGGAAGAGAGGATTACTATATGAACCTTTATTTCTATGTTTATTATTAGTTTGACCTATATTTATTTTTATTACTAGACTAATCTAATTTTTTTCATATTACCGAAAGTATCTTTATGGCCTTTGTTGAGAAAAACGTAATTACAAAATTGTCATTACTATTCATTTGCCAAAAAAAACGAAAGTCTACCGTTCTTTGATGGTAGACTTATATAATCTTGGTCAACTCAAATTTTGGTCGGTAGATTTGTTTGATAGATGGTAGATTTGTTTGAAAAATTGTAGATTTGTTAAATTTTGGTAGATTTATATTGGTAGATTTATTTTAACGACTGGGTAGATATAATTATTTTTGGTAGATATATTGTCTTTGATGGTAGATTTGTTTATGAGTTGGTAGACTTTACGACCAAACCGTTGACTAACGGTGTATGTTTGACCTTTTTGGTAGATTTATTGACAATGGTGGTAGATTAATCATACAAACGGTAGACTTATTTATTTTGGTGGTAAAGTTAATCAGTGTGAATGATTTTATCGTGACGGTAGATTTGTATTGGCAACGGTAGATTTTTATTGGGTTGATAGATTTATTTACAATGGCGGTAGATTTAAAACCGTGTAAAATCTTGGTGACTTCGTTTTGTAACAATGGTAGATTTAATTTTAATGGCGGTAGATTTAAAATTTTTGGTAGATTTGTTTGTAATGGTGGTAGATATAAAAACGTCTAACATCTCAGTGCCTTCATTTTGTAATGGTGGTAGATTTAATATTAATGACGGTAGATTTAAAATTATTTGGTAGATTTATTGTTAATGGCGGTAGATTTAGTAAATCTTGTGGTATTTACTCAGATAACCTTTAGTTGGTAGACTTATTTGTAGTGTAATGGTAGACTTTTTTTTACGGTAGATTTATAGACATTGTTTGGTGGTAGATATTTGACTTTTTCCAGAATGAGAAATGACGTTTTTGCCTTACACTAAATCTCATATCTACGAAAAAACCAGGCACCCAAATATGCTAAGTATGAGAATTTTTTAGTGTTTGATGGTAGATTTATTTTAATGATGGTAGATTTATTTTGTTAAATAATATTTTTTTATGGGGTTAACGTTTCATTTCATCTTAAATCACAAGTTTAAAGTATTGTTAATGGATATGTAGTTGTCAATGGATAATTGATTGTGTTCTCTCTCTATCTCCTATTGCGGTGAGTAACCATAATTAATCAAATCTTCTATAATTTACAGTCTACCCATGTTTTTGCGGTTTGGAATAAAAACTAGCAAGTGCATTAAAAACCATATCACTTTGATGCATTCTTTTTGCGGTTTTAGATCTATATCAAAAACCCTATTTAGATGTCATATTTAAATTAGCCATATTGCACTTAAACACATAAACCACCATATTGTAGACAAAATAATTTGAAATTCCTTTTTTATTCATTGGCATATTTATTTCGAATTTTATTAATTCATTAGAGTAAGAATACTACTACACAAAGATATATAGAATTAAAGTAAAGCCAAATCAGTTTAATAAATCACACCTACAAACTTCAACAGAAAATACTGACTATTAAAGGAACCAGAACTATAAGTTTGCTCTCAATATATGAAGTGTAGTCTGAATGATTTCGTGTTATTGAACCAAGATGAGTACACTAGCTTTTATAGAAGCCTTACAACGATTAAAGAGAAACTTTAGGAATGAAAAAATGGAAACAAACTTCTACATAAAATACTTATTTAAGCTCCTAAAAACACGCTTGACTTATTCATCTTCAGATTTTGTCAAACATCCAACAACTATACCCTCGAAACCAAAACCCTATCAAGCCACGTACGTGTTGAAACCTTGTCACACATTCTTTTTCTTCTTTAAAACTTTCCTCATGATAGAGTTGTTTTTCGTTTGTGATTTGATGATGAAGGTAAGTACGCGATAAGACACAGAAGTGGGGATCACGCCTCTTAAAGGTGAAGTGGGGATCTCACGGAGGTGAAGTTTCAGCGTAGGAAAGAAGTCTACCGCAACATATCAAACATGTCTACCACAACGTATTAAACAAGTAGACCACAACGTATTAAACAAGTCAACCATCAAGATTTTAAACAAGTCTACCACAACGTATTAAACAAGTCTACCACATATTAAACAAGTCTACCACAACGTATTAAACAAGTCTACCACAAACGTATTAAACAAATCTACCAAATCGTTGAAAACAAGTCTACCACAAACATATTAAACAAATCTACCAAATCGTTGAAAACTAGTCTACCATATCGTATGTCGGGAATCAACCACGTTTTCGCCGGAAGGAGGCGACAGAGCATATCTGTCGGGAATCAACCACGTTTACAAGCCAATCGGCCACCATTCAAATAAATCTACAAAACCCTAAAATTAAATCGGCCACCAAGTATACAAATTTGCCATTATTCAAGTAGTAAACAAATCTACACATAAATTTTTTGATAAACAAATCTCGACTTCCCTTCCATCGCATCGCCCAGTGACTCTTCAGACCCGTCGTTCGTCGCCCATCGCATACTGGAGAAAAAGAAAAAAAATTCCAGATAATAAGTCTACAACGTATCAAACAAGTCTACCACAAGGTATTAAACAAGTCTACCATCAAGAATTTAAACAAGTCTACCATCAAGAATTTAAACAAGTCTACTATCAAAAATTTAAACAAGTCTACCAAAACGTATTAAACAAGTCTACCAAAATTTATTAAACAAGTCTACCACAAACGTATTAAACAAATTTACCAAATCGTTGAAAACAAGTCTACCATATCGTGTGTCGGGAATCAAACGCGTTTTTGCCGGAAGGAGGCGACAGAGCAGATCTGGTGGATCTACAACTTGATGAATCCCGATCTGTATCTCTGCAACTCAAATCAACGAAGCTACAAACAAGTATACCATCAAAATTTTGAACAAGTCTACCATCAAGATTTTAAACAAGTCTACCATCAAGATTTTAAACAAGTCTACCACAATGTCTTTATTAAACAGATCTACCGCAATGTCTTTATTAAACAGATCTACCGCAATGTCTTTATTAAACAAATCTACCGCAACGTCTTTATTAAATAAATCTACTGCAACGTCTTTATTAAACAAATCTACCGCACCGTATTAAACAAATCTACCGCAATGTATTAAACACATCTACCGCAAATGAAAATCTGCCAATAAATCTACCATCATTAACGGCATTTTATCGAACAAGTGGTGGGCGTACCTCATGAAGCAGCATTTCAACCAAAAAAACGATTAATCCAATGAAAACAATGTTCGGAAGTTCGACGAGCACGTGTTCGGTGGCGGCACCACGTTTGTAACGGTACCATCAGCGGTTGCCGTTGATGAAGGCGGATGTTCTCCGGCGGCTGTTTGGCTGTGGTTACAAGTTCAGAAGACGAAGGTGGCGCGATTTAGGGTTCGTCGCGGAGCGAACGAGAGAGAGAGAGGAAGCTGGGAAGAGGAAATATTGGAGCTCAAATACTGCGGAGATTGACGAAGGATCTGGGTAAGAAGGAGGAGGAAGAAGATGNAAAAAAAAAAAAAAAAAAAAAAAAAAAAAGAGGAGGAAGAAGCACGTCGGTCTCGAGGGAGAAAGAGATATTGAAATTTTTTTTTTTAATGAGATCTAAGTTTTTGTGTTTTATTTAGGTTAGTTTCAGTTTTAAAAAAAAAAAAAAAAATCGAAAATAAAAAGAAAATGGCAAACTCGTAATAAAATACAACATATGGATAAAATAGACATTGACCAACTTTGTAAGGTTAGTCTAGTAAGCCCTCCCTCCCTAGAAGTTAGTTTAGTAATATTCCTTATGGACAAAGTTACTTTGATGCATTTTCTCTTAATAAGAAATAAGAAATATTACTAGACTAACCTCTAGGAAATGAAGTTTTACTAGAATAACCTAAAATAGTTGGTCAATGTTCATTTTATCCATATGTTTTATTATATTACGAATATGCCATTTTTTATTTAATTTTGAAGAAAAAAAAAAGAAACAAAAAAACTGGTTTCCAAAAAAAAAAAAAACCCTCGCGACAAAACCTGGCGACGGCGACGTTTGGAGAAGCGACGCGATTCCGACCGATTACGGCCTTATTCCGGCGAGGAGTGGCGTGTTTCTAGTAAGTCCTTTCATCATCTTGCTTCGTTTTACCTTTCGTTTTAGTTCCATGAAGAAGAAGAAGACCCGGCGAAGGAGGATGGTTACGGCGAAGGAGTTGGACTTTGGGGGAGGCTTGTCGAGGGTTCCGGCGAGTCTTCTGCCTTGGTGTCGGTGGCCAATGGGGAAGAATCGGCGGTTGGCGCTGGTGAAAACCCTAATTTCATAGATTTTTTTTTGCGGCGGCGAAAGCTAACCCAAATTTTTTTTGTTGCAGATAACTTAGTTAGTGTGTGTTTCCGGTCTACTGAGCAAGGATTTTCCGGTGAGGAAAGTTTAATTTTGTAAATATTTTGGTGGTAGATTTATTTGCATATCATGGTAGGTTTGTTTATATATCACGGTAGATTTATTTGCATATCACGGTAGGATTTTCCGGTGAGGAAAGTTTAATTTTGTAACGCTTGATGGTAGATTTATTTGCATATCACGGTAGGTTTGTTTATATATCACAGTAGATTTGTTTTATTTTTATATCGATGGTTGATTTGTTATTTGAACTTTGTATATTCAATGATGGTAGATTTGTGTACATAAAGGTAAACTTAATAATATGTCTTAAATTTGTGCTGAGATGGCCTCTTCTAGCGGGAAGAAGGATTACCCACCCAGACTGTTTCCGGCAGGGAAATCTCATTTGCAGAAGAAGAGTTTCCACAATAATTGCAAACTGTCTGAATTTGGGATGAGGAGGCAGGCAATTGGTGATGATGTTTACTTTGACATCATGAACAATTCTCAGGTTGGCGTTCTGCTGAAGCTTGCACATAAGTATGCACATAAGTCGTATGTCTGGGCTGCGAAGACCGTTCATCATTTTCTGACCAACCAATTGGCGGTTGACCGGCAATATGATATGTGGTCACTCATTAGAGGTCGTCCACTTAGGTTCTCACTTCACGAGTATGGTGAAATAACCGGCCTCAACTGTGTTCCCATCGATGTGGCTGACACTTGTGACATAGACCATACAACTTTTTGGGCAGAGTTGGGTGTGAAACCATGTGACGGTCCTAGTTTTAATGAGCTAGTTGCTGTTTTGGAGCTACGAGAAGAAGAAGATGGTGGCATTGCTTTTCATCTTGCCAGTTGGTGTACGGGGTATTCATCGTAATAGTATACTCCCGTTAATGTGTGCGAAAAGAGTGATGGATGAGACAGCTTTCGAGTGGCATCCGTGGGGTCACCATGGGTATAAAGAGTTAATGGTGTCGATTAAAGTTGCTTCTTTTGATGGAGATAGGTACACCCTCCACGGGTGTGTCCATGCCTTGCTCATATGGGCGTATGAGTCGGTTCCAATATTGGGAGAGAAATTTGGCAGAAGAGAAGAGAATGCAAATGATTTGGATGTTCCTCTGCTTAGGTGGCGTTCATCTCGCACCCGATACACTCTTGAAACCGTTTTAGAGGAGGACAAGAGGAAATCCGAAGACAAGAAGGTATGTTATAGGCTTATTCTGATCGTAGGTTATGGTAGAGTTGTTTTGTAATTATTGTCGACTTCTTTATCTTAGACTTGTAACTTTTAAACTATATAGGTTTGGTAGACTTATTATAGAAATCGTTGTGATTTTGGTAGACTTGTTTTCTTTTGGTGGAAGACTTTTCTTTTTAAGTGGTGGAAGACATGGTTAGGTGGTAGACTTTTCATTTGCGTTTATTGAATTTGTTGTGGGAGTTGTTGGGAATCAGGGTCATTCTATTTAGTAGAATTATTGTATGACATGGTTTATTATTGTTTGTAGGTTCGGGTGAGAAATCTAATGGTGGTGAAGCCTCCGGAAGAGATTTATCCAATTTGGGAAGACGAAGCCTCTACCCCAAATGTGGATACCAAGCTGCATAACATGATCAGCGATATTCTTGATGGATGCTTGGATGAGACAGCTTAGGAATCAGAGGTTGTTGTTAAGAAAAGTAGAGGGAAGGATATCGTTAAAGAAAGTGAAAGTGAAGATTATTTTGTTGAGACGCCTAGAGTGAAGAAGCGGAAGACAGAAATTGGTGGGACTTCGTGGGTGGAGAATAAGAAGGAGAAGAAGAAGGCGAAGGTGGATGAAGAAACAGATGATGTGGAGAAAAGGAATGAAAAGAAGAAGGAGAAAAAGAAGGGAAAGAAGAAGGACATGGGAATTGTGGAGGAAAGTGGAAAAGCAGCGAAGGAAGTAGATATGGATATCCCGCTAGATGTGATTAGGAGAGAGAAGAGAAAGAAAAAAAAAGAAGAGGAAAGAGAGAAGGAAAGAGAGAATGAGAGAGAGAGAGGGAAAGAGAGAACTATGAGGAGAAAAGTGAGATCCTAAAGGCAATTCAGCAATTGTCGAGCACATTGGCCTTAATGCACAACAATGTTAGCAATGTAGGAGTCTGACTTAGTGACATTGAAATGAGGATGTCTACTCTGGAGGCGGAAGATGAGGTGAAGTTAGAAAGGGGAAAAGCAAGACCCTGTTGATAATGTGGTAGATGCAGAATCCAATGCAGCTCAAGGAGCGGGAGCGGAGAAAAAGGATCCGGTACGCAAGTCTCTCTTCTAATTACAGTAGGGAACTTAGGGCAAGTTACAGGAGACTACTAAAATTCAACACATTTCTCAGAACTTGGGTGTTTAGTCTACTAAAAAGTTTGGTGTTTTAAAAACCGATGTGATAAATCTATGGAAAATATTTTTCTTTCGTTATGGTACACTTTTATGGATGAATAAGAAACTTTATGGTAGATTTGTTCACATTGCCTTTTAAAGTAAATACATAGGTAGATTTGTTCACATTGCCTTTTAAACTTTATGGTAGATTTATTTTGTGCTTTATGGTAGATTTGTTTTGTGCTCATTGGTAGATTTATTTTGTACTTTATGGTAGATATATTTTGTGCTTTATGGTAGATTTGTTTTGTGCTCTTTGGTAGATTTGTTTTGTGTTCAATACCTTATTTTATTTTGCCACAGTCGTGGATGTTAGAGATGTAGGAAACGTCGCAACCAGAGTTTCCGATTGCAAGGGTGGTTAGAACCCCGGGATCGAAAGTGAAAAGAGAACCGGCTGATCCGGTAGTGAAGAAGCAAGCAGCTAAGAAACTTGACCTACAAAATAAAAAGAAAGTAGATGATGAGTGTATCGATGTCACTGTCAACATTAAGATTTAGGTTATTTTTGAGATTAAGTCTTATTTTCTTGTTGGTTACTAATCTCTTTCACTTCTTATTCCCATCTCTATCTTATAGATGCATGCATACATGTTCTAGAGGCGAGGACAACCTAGTTCAAGCACGGGACGACATTCACTTATTGGATCGAGGAAGTAGAGCAAGGAGACAAAGGGAGAGACAACTACACGTCGAACGTTTGGGTATGGAGAACTTAGACGACGTGCCGGTTGGTAACAACAACGGGCAATTTGCCAATCAACAAGGCAATGGTGGTAATGGAAACCACCACGCCCAAGGTGGCCAAGAGCCACACATCCCACCACCACCCGCCCGGCAAGTAAGAGCCCCTAACCATCCCCCAAGGGCTCAAAACGTGGTTGGCGCGGGTGATGCCGCCAACGCTCATCAAAACCGTCAAGGGATCTAAGCCCCTCCGGTGGAGAACAATAACTCGAAGTGAAGGCGGGGTTGATCAATATGGTTCAAGGCAACAAATTCCACGGCCGATCTATGGAGGACACGTTGGATCATATTGATCAATTCGATAGGATATGCGGACTAACCAAGATGAACGGTGTCTCGGAAGACGGTTTTAAGCTAAGACTCTTCCCATTCTCCCTTGGAGATAAGGCACATCAATGGGAGAAGAATCTACCTCAAGGCTCCATCACGTCTTGGGACGATTGCAAGCGAGCTTTCCTTGCTAAGTTTTTCTCACCGGCCCGTACCGCCAAGTTGAGGAACAAAAAATCTCTAGCTTCACCCAAAGATCAAACTAATCCTTCAACGAAGCATGGGAAAGGTTTCGAAGCTACACTTTTCAATATCCTCATCACGGTTTCTCCAATGCATCTCTCCTAAGCACCCTCTACCGTGGTGCTTTACACAAGATAAGGATGCTTCTAGACACGGCCTCCAATGAGAACTTCTTGGCCAAAGATGTTGATGAAGCCATGAAACTAGCTCAAAGCGATAGGACGTATGAAGATGATTATGATAGAGCAACCTGAATGACTAGTGATTTAGAAGAGCAAAAGAGGACCAAGGAAATAAAGAGCCTCAATGACAAGATAGACAAGCTTCTAAGCTCTTCTCAGAAGCAATTTCATGTTGTTGGGGACTATGGGGACAACCAAGGTTATCAAGATGAAGTTGTGGACTTGAGCACACAAGAGGAGATAAATTATGTTGGTAACCAAGGCTACCAACGGGGTGGATTCAACAACAACTACCGAAACCACCATAACTTCTCTTACCGGAACCCAAATGTGGAGAATCCACAAGATCAAGTGTATCCTCAACAACACCAAGGTAACCAAGGTGGTCAACAAAGGAACTTCACTTCCCAACAACAAGGTCAAGCTTCCAACAACCAAGGCTATGTTCCCAAGAATACTATTCAAGGGAACCAAGGCGGGTTTCAAGCCAAAGCACCTTTCATTGCTCCACCCGGTTTTCAACAAGGATTTGTTCCCCAAGGTCAAGCAACTACGTCTAAACCGCAAGAGCTTCACTTGAACACCATGTTTCAACAACTTCTCAAGGGACAAGCGGAGATCAATACAAGGGTAGACTGTTCTTACAACGATCTTAACTCCAAGCTTGAGACATTGAGCTCCAAGGTTAAGCAACTCGAAGGCAAGAGAGCCGCTTCTTCTTCACGGTCACAAGGTCAACTACCGGGAAAGCCCGAGACCAACCCCAATGAGTATGTGAATGCCATCACACTACGGAGTGGCACGGTCCTACCCACTAGAGAATCCCCTTCTAATCTCAACGAGAACATTAAGAACCAAAGTGGGGGGGGGGTGGAACATGAGACTCAAGACGAAGTGGTAGTTGAAGACACGGTTAAACGGGTTGAAGAGATCAAGACCAAGGTTGTTGCTCAAGAGAAACCAAAGAAGCCTTAGTGATGATGAGATATCCGCTCTATTGCATGAGTTGCGTAAGTTTAGGAGAGCCATTGGATATTCACTCGATGATATCAAAAGCATATCTCCTACACTATGCACTCATCGCATACATCTAGAAGATGAGGACCTCCATAGAACATCAAAGACGGTTAAACCCGAACTTGAAAGAGGTTGTTAAAAAGGAGATCCTCAAACTTCTAGACGCGGGAATCATATATCCGATCTCGGATAGCACATGGGTTTCCCCGGTGCACGTGGTTCCCAAAAAGGGTGGGATAACCGTGGTTAAAAATGAATAGAACGAATCAATCCCAACTAGAACGATAACGGGTCATAGGATGTGCATAGATTATAGGAAGTTGAACTCCGCATCTAGAAAAGATCACTTTCCTTTACCGTTCGTTGATCAAATGTTGGAACGATTAGCAAACCACCCGTTCTATTGCTTTTTGAATGGTTATTCGGGATTCTTTCAAATTCCCATTCACCCGAATGACCAAGAGAAGACGACATTTACATGTCCCTATAGCACCTTTGCTTATCGAAGGATGCCGTTTGGACTATGTAATGCACCCGCCACATTTCAAAGGTGCATGATGTCGATCTTCTCGGATCTAATTGATGAGATGGTCGAGGTCTTCATGGACGACTTCTCGGTCTATGGCTCCTCGTTTTCTTCTTGTTTGTCCAATCTTTGTAGGGTTCTCGCAAGATGCGAAGAGACGAACCGCGTGCTTAATTGGGAAAAGTGCCACTTCATGGTGCGAGAAGGCATAGTGTTGGGACACAAGATCTCGGAAAGGGGCATTGAGGTTGATAAAGCAAAGATTGAAGTGATGATGAGTCTAGAGCCTCCAAATTCGGTCACTAGTGTTCAAAGCTTCTTGGGACATGCGGGTTTCTACCGTCGGTTTATCAAGGAATTCTCAAAGATCGCGCGTCCTCTCACACGGCTCCTTTGCAAGGAAGTGGAGTTCTAGTTTGATGAAGCATTGAGGCGTTTTTGGAAATCAAGAAAGCTTTTGTGAGCGCGCCGATAGTCCAAGCGCGTCGATTGGGATTTGCCTTTTGAGATCATGTGCGATGCAAGTGACTACGCGGTTGGAGCGGTTCTTCGGCAAAAGAAAGACAAGAAGATGCACGTGATCTACTACGCTAGTAGGACACTTGATGATACACAAGGAAGGTACGCCACTACGGAGAAAGAGATACTTGCGGTTGTGTTTGCTATCGAGAAGGTTAGGTCCTATGTGGTTTGCTTCAAGATCATTGTCTACACGGATCATGCCGCATTGAGGCATATCTATGCTAAAAAAGACACCATGCCAAGGCTATTGAGGTGGATTTTGCTACTTCAAGAGTTTGATATGGAGATTGTGGACAAGAAGGGTATTGAGAATAGAGTTGCGGATCATTTGTCTAGGATGCGCATTGAAGACCTTGTCCCGATTGATGACTCACTCCCCGAGGAGCAAATGATGTTAGTGAGTGTTTTGAGGAAAGGAGTTGAGGCCGTGAGAGGTTTTGAGGACGCTAAAGGATTAATGGGTGAAGAGCTACCTTGGTTTGCGGATTTGGTAAATTACTTGGCTTGTGGAAGAGAGCCGCCCAACTTGGAAGGCTACAAGAAAAAAAAATTATTTCAGGACGTCATAAGGTATTATTGGGATGAGCCATTCTTATACAAATTATGTTCGGATGGCTTATATCGAAGATGTGTGGCGGAAGAAGAAATTAATGGAATCTTGTTCCATTGCCATGGCTCGGCCTATGGAGGTCATTTTGCTTCCTTCAAGACGGCGACAAAGGTTCTACGATCCGGTTTTTGGTGGCCTAGTTTATTCAAGGACGCTCATGCTTTTGTCTCCACTTGTGATGCGTACCAAAGGATGCGTGCCAAAGGAAGGGGAACATTGCTAAAAGGGATGAGATGCCTCAAAAACCCATTCTTGAGGTTGAAATCTTTGACGTTTGGGACCGTTCCCCTCTTCATGGGACCGTTCCCCTCTTCATATGGCAACCAATATATCTTGGTAGCGGTGGACTACGTGTCTAAGTGGGTCGAACCAATCGCTAGTCCGACCAATGATGCTAAGGTAGTTCTCAAGCTCTTCAAGTCTATCATCTTTCCGAGGTTTGGGGTGGCAAGGGTTGTCATAAGCGATGGGGGAAGCCACTTCATCAACAAAGTTTTCGAGAGTTTACTCAAGAAGCACGGGGTTAAGCATAAAGTGGCCACACCATACCACCCCAAACAAGCGGCCAAGTGGAGGTCTCAAACCGACAAATCAAAGCCATATTAGAGAAGACCATCGGTAGTTCGAGAAAGGATTGGGCTAAGAATTTAGACAATGCATTGTGGGTATACCGGACGACATTCAAAACGCCTATTGGGTCTACACTGTTCAATCTTCTCTACGGGAAGTCATGCCACTTACCGCTCGAACTTGAGTACAAGGCCATGTGGGCCGTGAAGCTCCTGAATTTTGATCTCAAGTCGACACAAGAGAGGCGTTTGAGCCAACTCCAAAAGCTTGATGAGGTTAGGCTTGAAGTCTATGAAAGCTCAAATATCTACAAAGAAAGGACCAAGGCCTTTCACGACAAGAAGATTATGCGTAAGGACTTTAAGGCCGGAGACCAAGTGTTGTTGTATAACTCCCGGTTGAGGCTATTTCCCAGGAAGCTATGGTCTAGATGGTCCGGTCCCTTTGTGATTAAAGAAGTGAGGTCTTATGGAGCCGTTGTTCTTGTGAACAAGAATGGAGAAGAATTTGTTGCAAACGGCCAAAGACTCAAACCGTACCACGCCAATGAAATCATTGAGGAGGGAGTATCAATTCCTCTCAATGATGTTCCTCTCGCTTGAATACGGTAACCAATGTCGAACTTAGTGATGTTAAACAAAGTGCTCTTGGGAGACACCCCAAGCTTATCATTGTATATACTTTTCATTTTATGCTTTTCTTTCTTTTGTAGTACATTTTGATGCTTTACTAAGTGTTTCTAGGGGCTCAAGAGCAAGGTGGCCAAATGGTGTGTGGTGAGGACGCCTACTGATGTGATCATGGCCAGAATCAACAAGGAGGTTGAAATTGTAGCTGTTCTTAAAGCCAAGGAGGAGCTTGAACCTGAGAAAGACCAAAAGATGATCAAAATTCGTGGCCCAAATGAAGAAAACGTTTGCATGAAGAGCTCACATCCGAAGGCGATATTAAAACAAACGCGGCTACCAGTTCACATAACTTCAGGAAACGAGCCACATATGGATTTGAAGATCTTTGAGTCTACTTTCTAAAACGCTAAAGATTGTTCCAATCCGACTTATCAATTTCCCAATAACGGCCCAACAGTGAGGAAGTATCCAGAGGGAGTTTTGCTTCTAAAAACGGGTTCAAAGCACCTAAAATCTGCTAAGGCAATGGGTGGGCTGGCTAAGGACATTTGGAACAAAGATCATGATCAAGTCTTGGCCCAGCAACAACAACTTCAACTAAGAAAGCCAAGGGAGCCCGAGAGAGAAACTTCACTTGTTTTAAGAGCACACAGCCCAAAAACATCATCATATGATTCAAGATCCAAGTCCAGTACCAAGACTGTTTTTCCCCATGCTTTTGTGCAATGCCCAGCCCAAGAGAAGCCCAAAAATCCCATGATCAAATCCAGCAACCATTCTAGAAGATTGGAACTATTTTGAACAGTTCCAAAAACGTGCACTGTTCATTTGCGCTCATTGTTCATCCACCAAGGTTTATTTGCAAATTGTGTTTTGTGACTAAGACTTGTTTGACTTGTTTTTAGCTTTTCTTAATTTCTACTTAAATTGTGCAAGTTGTTTACTCAACATGAGTTAAACATTAGCTAGAGTTAAGTTAGATTTGTGTGCTTATATGTAATGTAATATGTAAGAAAAATAATCAACCATCTTTTTTGTGAAAAACGTGAGCCTTGTGCTTTTGAGAGTAAGAGAGGGTTCTCTTCTTTGTAAGTTCTTTGTGAACTTCTTTTCTAGTTCTGAGTGAGCTAGTTTGGATTTCTTGGTGTGATTCCAAGTTATCAAATTCGATTTTATCAAAGGGAAATTCATCTCCTTTTGTGTGAATCTTCTATCACCTAAGTTGTGAGTTTTTGTTTTAAGTGAGTCTTGGGCTTAAGGTTTCAATACCCTAACATCTTTCTCCACGAGTTCATACAGCAGCGGTTCCACTGCCTCGTTTTGTTGAAATTGTCTTAAGTAAATTTGGGGATCAAGGTTTAATATATCTTAACATCCGGTTTCACAATTCCGCAAAGTCAAGGATTATCCTCCTACCGCCTTCAAGTGCCGATTCCTGGGAAGAATCGTATCACCTACACCGGACTAACCAAGCGGTGTGGACATATGGTGTGAAGGCAGAACATTTTGGTGCTAAGCACCAGTCCATTACCCCGGACCGTCCACTCGGCGTGTGATGAAGACGTTTGCACCAGACCAACCGTTCGGTGTGGCTAAACGTTGTGTAGTCAACACCGAAGCAACGATCCTGTGTGGCAATGCGGTGTGAGGGCATAAAGTTTTGGTGCTAAGCACGGTCCCTTACACCGAGCCGTTCACGCGGTGTGGAAGAAAGCACACCGATCGGCCACACCAACCCATGACCAAGCCATCCATCCGGTGTTGACCAGAATACAATTTCTGTTGACCAGATCTATTGTCCAATGGTCAAACCACTTCCCTAACCCAGGTAAGGTCCGACCCGCCGAGGTGAGTCCCCTTCCTCACTCCATTTTCGCGGCCACCCACCTTCTTCAAACCAAGAACTTATTTCTCTCATAACTTTCACTTCTCTTGCTCAAAATTCGTGATTCAAGTTGCTCAATTCTCAATTTTCACCTCTCTTTTTGGATTCACCAACGTTTTTACCATTTGTGCTCTTATCCCAAGGTATTTTTCTCAACTTTTTCATGAAAACCAAGAACTTGCTTTTAAGAAGAAATTTTGTGATTTTGTTTGGAAAATGCATTCACTTGTGCTTACACCTTGGGATTAAGCTAGAAAATAGTTGGGTATGGTGGTTCTTGTGCTAATTTGTGCTCCATTAGAGAAATTTTGAGAATTTGAGATTTTGTGCTAGTTTGAGATTAAAAGTTGAACCTTTGAGAATTTAAGAAAAGCCATATCTTTGCTTCTTGAAACTCATGTGGATTTTGAGAGAATTGAAGGAACCATGGCTAGGGAAAAGGATACAACAACGCAAACTAAGGCCAAGGTTCAACCAAAGAAAAAAGATGGTGCCGTTGCAAGAGTTTCCCAAGCCAAGGGCAAGGCCGTGGCTAAAGGCTCCAAAACCACGGGGAAGGACAAGACAGCGAGCTCAAAAATAGGGGGAAGGAACTTGCTCTAGTAAGAAGCTCACAAGCCAAAGAGAAAGGCATGAGGAAGAAGAAAGCTCGGATGAGGGAGAGAAAGAAAGAGAGCCAACCGTGGATGAGTACTTTGAGAAATTCTCCGAGATGAAGTTCGAACAAGGACAATTCGTGGATTTGGTGGTATTGGAGAAAATGGGCATTTATGAGGACGTGGCAATGATGTTCAAAAATATGGGGCTCGAGAAGTTCATGAGGATGAAGGAAAAAGCCCACAAAACCCTAACTTGCAAGTTCCTAGCAACACTAAGATCAAGGTTCTATGGTTTGGGACATAAGAAGGCGGATGCAATGACCGGGTTCGGAGTCCTCGAGTTCGATATTGACCAAAACACGTACCGGGTCACTTCCCATGAACTTTGCGAGATCTTTGGGTTCATGGAAGAAGGCACCTACGTGAGCTTCCACGCCTTTGGGAGACAATCGCCTCCGGAGATTATGAACCCGACACCTCCAAGAACGCAAGCATCCGAAACCCGGCTCTTCGGTATGTACACAAGGCATTGGCTCACATGTTCTACGCCAAAGTAGAGTTTGGCACAGTTGCAAGTTAAGAGATGGAATTGATAGGTCTTGGGTTAAAGCCTCTCCTCACGACTCTCCGCGACGGGAAAGAATTCAAAGGCAACGAGAAGACCCCTTGTCTCGCCACTCTTTTGGTGAGACATTTGCTTCTCTACAAAAATTGGGCTTGGGACACTACAACGAAAAGAGCCCCATTGAGCCTCGGTTGGCTTATAACACCAATTCTCAAAGCAAAAAGGGTGAAGTTGTCGGTTAACCAAGTGGAGTATAAGCTTTTGGATGAATCTTACCTTGCACGGATACAATTCTTCAAGGGGAAGATGGAGGGCAAATTTGCCTATAATCTTAAGCTAAACCAAAAGATTCAAGTGCAAGTCTTGTTGCCCAATACCGCCCTCACCAACCTCAAAGAGCCAAGAAATATGTTGTTTAATCCAACCAAGGAGAATTTCTACAACCGGTCCGTCGACACACCTATTGACGCTTTCCACAAGAGCAAGGCCGCGACTAAAGACAACCCCGAAGAGCCCCTTGGTTCCGAAGATGAAGCGGCCAATGAGTCACCTCCCGAGTCCGTTTATGGTTGTGAACGCTATTACTTCGATCCATTTGATGGTGTCATGCCTACCTTTGCCACACGCCAAGCTCACCACCAAACGAGACTCCTCCAACGTTGGTGCAAATGGCAAGATCAAAGCATGAA
This sequence comes from Eutrema heterophyllum, assembly GCA_002933915.1. Classification (NCBI taxonomy): domain Eukaryota; kingdom Viridiplantae; phylum Streptophyta; class Magnoliopsida; order Brassicales; family Brassicaceae; genus Eutrema; species Eutrema heterophyllum. The sequence goes on along the minus strand of PKMM01048745.1, from coordinate 1,901,287 downwards.
AAAGATGGCAAAGGCGATAAAGGGATTGAGGAAGACGGTGAAGACCATGGGTCAAACAATCAAGGAGCTCAAAGGGAAGGGTGAAGCTAGCACATCTAGAGCCCGAGAAGAAGAAGGCGGTGACTTGGACCTAAGCCACTCATGGCTTGGAGGAGAAACGGCGGCACACGAAGGGACAAGCCACTCCCTAGCACGTGGAGAGAAAGCGGCAAAGAGGAAAGCCATGAGATCCCCTTCTCCATGTTTTAGCAACCCGTCACTCTCCGTGGGGTCTTCATCCCCATCTCAAAGTTTCTAGGTACAAAACCCTTGTAAATAGTTTTTATTTTTATTGAGTCTTGCTTTGTATAGTTATTTTTGTTTTTGGTTCTTCCTTTGATTTTATTTCACACCGAGACAGTGTGATTTAAGTTTGGGAAAGGGACCGGTATCTAATCATGTTTTTGTGATCTTATTTTGATTTTTGCATATTGAGTATCATGCATTCATGCATTCATATAAGGCATAGAAAAACACAAAAAAAAAAAAAAAAAAAATTTGAAAATACAAAAAAAAAAAAGCATGTAGTTGCATTTCATGAATAGGATCGAGTCTATTTGCATTGCACGTGCATAGGGAGCAATGATGATTTTTCCTTGTAGAGTATCATTTTAAGAGCTTGGTTCAATGCCCTCGTTGCTAGTTGTTTGATGCTTTTGATCTCGTGTTTGAAATCAAGGATGAACCATATTTTGATCTCATATTTCATTACTAGAGTCTTAGCTAAAGCAAGTTTTGATTTGACTCCAATCCTACTTAAGTGAAAACCATAATTTTGACATTGAAATTATCGTGTTCATGAATGTCATAGTGAATTCATGGATACCACATACATATTTGGGCTCTCTTATCCTTTTCACCACTATTTTGCTAGCCCAAATAGCCGATTCCCCTTATTGGAACGGTTAACCATACCCTTAACTTACCCTCCTTTCAAGCCAAAATCTTTAGTGTGCGAATGTGAGGCCTAATTTTTCGAGTAAGCTTGGCAAAAAGTGTTAAGTTTAGGGCGACAAAGATAGGTTTGCATGTAGATCTAACCCAGCATAAGGGTTAGACTAGGATAGGCTTGTGGGAAAGGGAAGTCTTGGGTTGGAGTGAATAAAAGTGTGTGACTAATGGGATTGTGGAATAAGAAGGAAGCGAGTCCTAAGGAGAACGTGAAGGCGAAAGGGGAAAGCGATAATGTGAAGTGGTTTGTGCAAGTCAATAAGATTAGCTCTTAGCAATAGTTATAGCCTCTTGGAGTTCAATGAAAAAAAGGAAAGGGCCAAAAATCGGCTAAGACATCAAATGATGAAAGATGAGGCAAGGCAAAATAAAAGAACGAAAATAAGAGCTAAGGAAACAATAAGAAAAGCAAAAAACCACAAGATTCAAGGAAGAAGAAGAAACTCCCCAAGTGAGAAACATGAGGAAAGATGTGTGGGACGTGGAGGCAAAAAGCCTTGAGAACAAAAGGGTAGTTTAGGTTTGGGGCTTCATGGTTAGAGATGCTAGGGTTAGAGACATTTTTAGGCATTGGGTAGATGTGAATTTATCCTTGTATGCATAGATTGCTTTTTACTCTTAGCATTTTGCTAAAACTTGCTCATTCATTGAGAGATCCCTTGCATTGGAATAATCCCATACGTTTGAGATCATCTTAATCTCAAGACCTTTACCCTAGCCAAATGAATTCACTTGTCTTGCATGAACATGATTCACTTGAACAATTAAATGAATGTTAAAGGATTGGAGGATATGAGTGCTTGTGTAGGTTGAGACTTGAGCTTGATTTGTGTAGGGAAGGATATGGCTAGCTCTTTTTTAGTAGACTTGTTTGATCGCGTCTTAGAACTTGCAACTTGGACATTGGGCTTGAATTCTTTTGATGATACTTGTGGATTTGAGCTCCCGCTCCCAACTCTCTCTCCCTTCTTGTTTTTGTTTGCTTGAGGACAAGCAAAAGAGTAAGTTTGGGGGAGTTGATATTCTCATAATTTATATGTTTTAGCATGCATTTTCTTGTCATTTGCATGCATAACCATAGCTTTGTTTAGCATTTTGGTCTCATTTAGAGTTTAGGATGTTGCATTAGGTCCTAGAGAGTTTCGCATGCTTTGGAATGCAGTCTAGGTGTTTTGAAGGAGATTGGAGACCATGGATTTAAGACCGTCCGGATTAAGAGCACAGAGAAGAAGCTAGTGGCAAAAAAGAAGACAAGGCGACCACACCGACCCGTTCGTCCGATGTGCCGTTCGGTGCAATCGGCCAAAGGAGAACAAGGCGTCCAGCATCGACCCATCCATCCGGTGTGACCGTACGGTGCAGGACAGAAGCTAAGCACCAGTCCAACCTCTCGTCCAACACCGACCCGCCCGTCCGGTGTTGCCCTTCTCTCGCGCCCAGCACCGAAGCCACCGTCTGGTGCGTCCATCGGGTGTCGATCTTCAGGGCATTTACACCGAAGCGTCTGTCTGGTGCCACAGACCGGCGTGGAGACAGAAGCTAAGCACCGGACCGGTCCATCATTCCACACTGAGCCACCGTCCGATGAGCGTCCCACCTCCTCCTTGAAGGATCGCCCACACCAAACCACCACAACGGACCGTCCGGTCGGTGTTAGCCTCGCGAACCAAGATCCGACCGGGTCAAAACCCGGTTTGTTCCGGGTTGACCCGGTTTGTTTCAGGTTGACCCGGTTTGTTCCGGGTTGACGCGGTTTGTTCCAGGTTGACCCGGTTCGCCCCCTTTTCTTATAAATATTCTAAACCTAATTTTCTTAGGATTATCTCTTTTTCTTATGCTAAAAACCTTCCCTTAAGTGTTCTAAGTAATTTGTAAGAGAGATCTTCTACTTTTTATGCAATTTAAGTTTGGATTTCTTGATTTCTATCTTCTATCTTTCCTTTCTTAATCATCTAATCATTTAATCATGAGATTTAACATGTTCTTCATAGGATTTTTTGGGTCCATCATGATTGATGAGTAGTCTTGTAAGATTTGAGGATGGGATAGATTTAGTTTGATTTCCAAGGTTGATTCATGATGTTTAGGGTTAGATTATCTTATTTCCCTTCTTGATTAGTGATCTTAATACTAGATTTGCTTGAGAAAGCTTGTTTAGATCAAAGGGCATTTCACACCCACAAGGTGTTCGATGAAATGCCTAGATGAACTTATCAAGAGATATTCGTTCATAACCTATGATAGTAGTTGTCTAGGGTGTTTATTTGGTTGATCTTAAATGTTTACACTTAATGCTTGCTAGTTGGTAATTCAGAAATGAGAATTTGATCTTGGATTAGTAATTAGCATGGTGATTAGTACCTTGAAAGAGGATTAATCACACTTAATGATCATCGCCTAGGGATTAGCCTTGTTTGAGTATTGAGCATCATGAATTAGCCATGGATCATCTAAAATCGATTACCCCATCCTTGGATTCGTTTATATTTCTTGAACAATCATATTGTTTAATTTGCTATCTATTGTTCTTGTTTTAGTTTGTTTAGTTCATTAGTTAAATCACAACCCTTCTTTATTTAGTTTAACTTAAGAAGAGCTTTGCATTCTTATTGCCTTGAACTTTTGCCCATTTGGATTCGATACCTCGTATACTACATAGTATATTGAGTAATTGACCCAAAGACTTGCAAAAATCGATTATCACAACGCGTTGGTAGAACAATATAGGAGGTCAAAATCTCAACCTCCGGGAAACCCAACTGCTCCCCGAAGTGATAGAAGGGAGAACAAAGACAGGATCCAGACCGGGGGCTTGCACACTTATCTGGTTCAAAAGAAATCAAAGAGAAGCATACTGCGACCCCCGAGGTCCGACGACACTCTTTGGAGAGATAAGGAAGCATATTGCGACTACCACCGACAATATGAACATTCAACTGCGAAGTGATACACGCTGAAAGACATACTTGTAGATATGTACGCGGAAGGCAAGCTAGGCGAGGTTGATAACACCGATTGTCGACCATTTTTGTGGATCATTTTAATATCTTTTGCAGGTTTTTTAACTCCGCTTTCAATGGTTTTCAAGTGATTTCCATGTTTTAGAGTTTTAAAAGACATTTCATGTAACTTGAGATAAAAGAGTGCATTTCGGATCAAAAGTATATTTTTGGATAAACTTGGACTGTCAAAAGTCTTGCAATCAAAGAAGACATTCTCATCGTCTGATCATCCCCAAATTTGGAAACAACAAAGAAGAAACAACCAGCTTTCAAATGCGATTGGTTTGGAGACATTACAATGGTTAGATCTTCAGATAATCCCAAAAAACTGAAGGCAGGCGAAGCTGCCTTGAAGTAGAGGAACCGCGGGCACGGACATTGCGCCTGCGGCCAAGAGGAGCACAGCCGCGGTTAGAGGAGACGCGCCCAGAGCCAAATGGTTCGTCGCTACGGTCAGAGAAGACAAACCCGCGGCCAGTCCTTGTGCGACCAATTCGACTCTGTTTCGATCCCGAAGCCCTAAACATCCCCAAAGAAGTGAAGAGTATAAATACATGCTTTGATGTAAGATCGTATTACACCTCTCTTATTCCACACGGTTTCAGGACCAATAGGTTAAATGGATGATGAGTGAAGATAGAGATGAGGGCGAAAGGTGGCTGGTTGATTCCACATACAACAATCGACCAAGATAACTTGATTCCACAAGCAATTTGAATCGAGATGGATCAATGGCACCACAAAGAGTGTGAGAGGTTCTCTGATACTGCAATACACTCCGTCTTATGTGAATCACACACACGAAAATCATAGCAAAGTTCTCTCAAGGCTGCGCTTGAAGAAGAAGCAAAAAACGTCGTCTTTATTAATATCAAAAAGGTTGAAAATTACACGGCTACAAGGGGACCTTATATAATGGTCCTATCAGCTTAAGATTTAGGTCGACACCAAACAAAAACAAAGACTCAAAACAACATGACGTGCAAAAGGAAAAACTACAAAACGTTTCACACCAAAAAAAGGAAAGTTTCACTAAACTAAAAAGAAAATAATCTAAGCTTCGTGGGACCTTCTATGGGCTTGAAATGGTGTCATTTGACGTGTGAAATACCACTGGGATACTCCATATTACCTGCACAAATCATATAAATTGAAATTACCTTGTTTTGGCTCGAGATGGTCAGTTTTGAAGCTGAGGTGGTCGTCGCTTGTGCTGGTCCGTTCAGCTTGAATTCCTTGATGAATTCTTCCTCCAGAAGTACCTTGAAGTCTAAATGATTGAGATCTTCAAGTTTTCCCACGTGGTTAGCTTCAGAATCCTCTTCTTGCTCCATTTGTTCTCTATCGGCTTCATGGCTTGAAAATGAGATATCTTGCAGCCCTGATGTGATCTCGGTGAGATTCTTGATGTCTGAGCTCCATCACCTGCCAAGTAAATATGCTTACCTTGGTTTGTTCGAGGTTGATCTTCCTTGAGGCTCAAACGTGCAAAATCCTCCATTATGTCTAAATCAAGTGCATTGGAGCTTTTTTGAAGGTTGTTGACTTGTGGAGGGTTTCTGAACGTGTATCCAAGTTCAATTGTGTTTAGGAGGGACTCTACTCCCATGTTGAACCCTTCTCTTAGTCTCTTGGTCTTGGAACGAGTCATTGGAGGTCTCTTGAGCTCGGGTGCATGCTCTAGGTCTAAGCTCGGGTTGATGTCCGCATCATGCTTTTAGGTTTTTTATGAAAAATCTCTTTCACGCTTTAGACAAAGACAAATTCTTAGCCGCTTTTTACTTTTGTTCATCGATTTGGAGAGGAGGATTTCTCGACTTGTGTTCTTCAAAGCCTTTCTTCATTTCTTTCTCTTTACTGTTTTCATTTAATTATTATGATGTTTAGCTCAGCTATATCTAAGTAGTTTATTTGTTGGGTATAGGGTTCTCAAAGGGGCTCTCATGGATCGATTTTTCATGAGGTTTTTATATTAAGATATCGATAAGGGTTCTTCGTTCTATCTTTTTTGTTAATGCGTGTTTTCTTGATTGATAACCTTGCAACTGAGCCTAGGTATTTTTAGAGCCACAAAAGTGCTGGATATAAATGCTTGATCTAGGGTAGGCGAGCAATTCCGCTACAAGATACGAAAGAATACTTGTAGAGGGATTGTGAGCGTTAATGAACTTGTTTTGTCATCATAATCTTCTGCGCGACCAGAGACGAAAGCTACTGGTAGAGTATATAGATTATAAGTGTGTAGGATGTACGAGAGTAGCTACACATAATTTTGTGTTCCAAGTTTAAGAACCAATAGACGATAAAAGTTGCTTTAAAAATCCTAACTAATGGTTTCTCAAAATCGACCATGATCCCTAGATGATCTTTCCAGTATGGAAATTCCCAAAAAATGCTTTTCTTGTGCCAATTGTAATATTGACCCCGTATCCATCAGGCATATTAGCTGGAGTGTGACAATTTCCCCCACGATTCATCGTTTCTAGTCCCCCAAAATGATCTATTTGCGCTTCTAGATCTTCCCCAGATAGATACACTGGTGGGGGGACACACACGATTTTGTTTTTCCTAAACAGCCGCTTGTTTCTCCGATATGGATGGTTGATTGGTAGAAACCAGCGGTGACAATCAAACCAGCATGTTTTCGACCATGTTTCAGCTGAAACGTATCTGTCCGATCGAGGCAATAAGGACAAGATAACCTATCATGCTTCGTCCAACCTGATAGCATTCCGTATGCAGGAAAGTCGCTTATTGTCCACATAAGCACCGCACGCATCCTAAAATTTTTTTTCCTCGAACAATCATATGTACGAACTCATGTATACCACAACTGTTTCAACTCATGTATGAGAGGCTGCAAAAACACATCAAGGGACCTCTTTGGATGATTGGGACCATGGACAAAATATTAAGGAATAGAAATTCCCTTTGCATGCACATATCTGGGGGAAGGTTATAAGGCGTTACGATAACTGGCCACAAAGAATATTGCCTACCAGACATACCGAATGGAGTAATTCCATCAGTGCAAAGACCAATATACACATTTCGCTTAGATTTAGCAAAGTTTGAGTGTACCGTGTTAAAGTGTTTCCAAGCTTTTGCATCTCACGGGTGAATCACTTCCCCTTCTCTCTGTGAATGTTTTGAATGCCACCTCATCGATGCAGCTGTCTTTTCTTATTGATACAATCGTTTCAACCTATCAGTTATAGGAAGATACCACATCCTTTGGTATGATATCTTACTACGCCCAGAAGTTTGCGGCCTAAATCTCGGTTTTTGGCAAAATCGACATTCCTACAGCTTATCATCATCTTTCCAAAAAAGCATACAATTGTCAATACATACATCTATCATTTAAGAAGGCAACCCAAGACTAAACACCGACTTCTGTATCTCATAGTATGTTTCGGCAGCCAAATTATCCTCTGGCAAATACTCTTTAATAAGATCAGCCTAATCATCCATGCAAACCTCAGCTAAGTTATGATCAGTTTTAATTGTCATCATCCTAGCTGCTAACGACAATTTAGACTGACCTTCTCTACATCCATCGTAGAGTGGCTGATTTGCAGCGTCTAGCATATCATAAAATCGCTTTGCATCTACGTTGGGTTTCTCAACACTATTATCAACATTTGTTTCATGAAATGCATCAGTAAGCATGGCATGCATCCTATCATCTTCTTGATTCTGATCAAATTGATGTTGACCATGATGATAACTAGTACCCTGATCATTTGATTCATCAAAATCTACATGACCTTGATAACTACTACTACGATAAGCTTGATTCCTTTCAAAACCCTCTCCATGTTGATACTAAACATAATAGTGCGGCATAAATCCTCTATTTAGTAAATGTTTTTACACCATCTCAATAAAAATATATCTCGTATTCTTGCATTTATGACAAGGACTGAACATCTTACCGCTTTCCAGGGTTGTTTGCATATTTCCGGCCTGATACATGAATATTTCAAGCTCCTCTTTGTATTCTTTCGTCAACACATATTTTACATTGAACACATATTTCATCGTAATCCCGTTGTAATGTCGTTGGTCAATTACGACAATTTAAAATTGTCGTAAATTTCCGTTGGAAATAGGCAGCTTTCTTGTAGTGAAAACTCAAAGAGGAGGGGACAAGGGCTTCCTGGTATTCTACTTCCCAAATCTGTGGGGGAGAAAAGGAACCCGAAATGTCTGAAATAGTGAGGCTTATGTCTGGAGAAAACAAAGGTGGGTCAAGAATTCTCCACTCATAAGAGGGCGAAGGGCGACGAGGATTATCGCTTGTGAACAATCCTGACTTATGCGCGAGGTGCGTCCTCGTTAGAAGAAACATCTAACAATTCAAAGAAAGAGAAAGAAATCAGAAAGATGGTAATAAAGATACCTAGCAAGCAATGATGGAAGGAGAAAACGGTAGAACCATCTGACAAACCTTGAGCAGTCAAATCCTGCCCTTGTTTGATGGAGATAACAATATTCACTGGACCAACGTCATCCCATCTCTTGGCTCTCACTATTAATTTCTCGAGGAGAGTCAGGAATCGGGAGGAATCTGCGAGAGTCGGGGTGAATACTAAAAAGAAAAGAAAAGAATGCCAGCAATATAATCAAAGTCAAAAAGGGAGGAATGTTGACGGGGTGAAACTTGTTTTTCTCTCTCATTCCAAAAGAAGAGGGCGTGAATTCTGCTCTACAGAAGCGGCGTCAACCCGGAAGTAAAAGTATGAATTCCACCATTCACCTTCCCTGTCATGAAGGTCCGAGATGATTTTCGGCCATAACAGGTTACGAATCGCAAAGTTCTGAGGCGAGATGGATTCTTCTTCGCATAACCAAGACGGTAAATATATTACAAATGCCGAGAAGAACCTGAGTTGTTGGCTACATCAATAAGGGCAAGTATTTGGCGAACAAAGTTTGGAGACAGTTGGGAAAACAAAGACACATCTTGGAAAGATACCGAGTCAGAAATTTCGCATTGGGGAAATGCAAACTGCAATGGTTGAAGAAGATTTCATGACCTTCTCTGGATCCTGCCGTGGTGAAGGAATAACGATCTTGACCGACTCCATAAGGTTACAGTTTGCACAAAGGGTTCATATTAATTCAGAAGTACAACTAGTTGATGGCCAATGACAGAATTTGCCAGCACAAGAGTAAGAAGGCGCCATCAATAAAATTTAATCGGAGAATCGGAGAAGATGAACAGTTCAGAAGATGAATGAACAATGAAAATATCGAGATCGAATTTTTTTTAGTAAATTTTGGAGAGAGTGTTTCAAGTTAGTTGGAACTACTTTGAAGTTCAGCTCTACATTTCATCCACAAACAGATTGGCAGAAGTAACTAATAGATGTTGGAAACTTATCTAAGATGCTTTGCTTTAGGACATCCTAAGACATGGTTTACTTATTTGCATTAGGCAGAGTTTTGGTTCAATAATAGTTTTCACATGTCTTTGAAGACGACATCGTTCAAGGTTTTATATGGGAGAGATCCTCCTTCTCTGGTTCAGTTTGAAGAGGGATCCACAAAGAACTTTGAGTTAGAACAGTTATTGAGGTACAAAGACCGTATGCTACACCAAATTAAAGGTTATCTTCTAGAAGCTCAACAATTAATGAAAATTTCAGCTGATAAACATCGCAGAGATGTAACTTTTGAGGTGGGGGATATGGTATTGTTGAAGATACGACCGTACCGTCAACACTCTGTAACAAGGAGAATTTGTCAAAAATTAGTTTTACAGACCGTTTGAAGTACTGGAGAAGATAGGAAACGCATCTTATAGACTAAAACTTCCTTAGTCATTCAAAATTCACTCATTTTTTTCATGTCTCACAATTAAAAGTTGTGGTGGGGAGTGATGCGAAGCTTATTCCATTACCAACTTCATTCTATGATGTGGGTGAGTTTATTATGGAACCACTCAGTTGTTGCTCATCGCTATAACAAAGATGGTTACTTGGAGGTGCTTATTCGTTGGAGGAACTTATCGGATTAGTATCCAGATATCAAGCTTGAGGACAAGCTTCGTCTCATTGGCCGGGGTATTGATAAGATCAAGAAGGTGTATGTCAGGAAGAGAAGAAGTGATTCAAAATGTGAAGAAACAGAGCTGGTCAATACGGAGACTTGACTTTGGAATACTTATTTTCATAAAGAGGCTTTAGTCTTTAAAAATTGTCTTTTGCTACTTCTCTAGCTCTTTCTGGTTCAATTGATGAAGTATTCTCTGATTTTCTAATTGGACATGTCTTAGCAAAATATCCTCTATGATAACATCTATAACAGATGGTGTCATTTACTTTCGACGTTTTAGAAGGCTTACATTGCTTTGCATTGCCTTGCGGCTCAAGTGTCGGTTTTGTGCCTCCCGTGTGAGCTATGGCTGGTGGGTTTGGGCTTGGCTTAACTTATGTGGTTGCCACTGGTTTCTTAGCATTTGTCTTCTTCTCTAAAGTTTCTGAAACCACTTTCATTGGCTCAGGGCAGTAGGCGTTCTTGTGGCCAAGAATAGTCTGCGGTTCGGTGTTGCCATCCAACTTTTTGAAGTTGTTTGAAACATATGCCTCTTGGGAGTGTAGTTGCGGTTGTGGGATTTCTGTACAAACTCTCTGTACATTCGCTGCTTGAGATCACCCCAAGTGATTATCGGATTATGATAGTAGGCCCGAGCTTCCTCTTGTATCCACCACGTAGAAGCTTCTCCAACAAGGGAGTCAATTGCGCATGATAGTCTCTTCTCCTTTGGGATTCTTGGACCGACACCAATACTCCATTTCCTTTTCCCACCGTAGGTAAGCTTCTGGTCCTTGGTCATGACCTGAAAAATACATGAGTTGTAAATCAAATTGATCACAACTATTACCTTGGTTATTTTCGGATTGGTGGGTGTAATCATGTGAAGTCTGATCTCGTGATGCTGACTCCATGTCAACACGTTCTAGTTCATCTTCTTCCCATATCTCAGCCACGTTGATGTCTTCTTTTTCCCATGAGTGTTGCTGGAATTTCCTTCACACTCTAGTTCATCTTCACAACTGATTTCTGAATCAGTCTCGATGGCTTCTTCATGCCATGATTCAGTTTCGTGGACTTCATCTTCTTCCTCACAGCCTGAATCTTCTTCAGAATTTAATTCTTCCTGCTCTGGTTCGTTTCCCTCATGTTCTGGTTCTCCTCCATAACTGATTTCAGAATCAGTTTCATTGCACCATGAATCGGCTTGGTTTGTGTTTAATTCTTTGAATGCGGTCTGGTGGCTTGGGAACCAGCTCTTCACCATCAAGTTCGTTTCCATATTTTGAGCCTGAATAGTTATGTGGTTGCCACGATTCTTCTCGGTCAGATTCATACGGGCTCATGCCGTGGTCGGATTCTTCACCCCAATCAATCTCAGAGGTGTGGTATTTGTTGTCTTCATCTTCATACTCCATAATTCTCTGGTCTTAGAGTTGTACCTCGCAAGAGAGAGACAAAAGATAAATCAAAATCGTGATTCAATGGTCGACAAAGAGTTCTTTGTCGACCATTGAAGGAATTATGGAATGACTTGCAAGCTCACTACGACTCACCAATCTTCCGTAATAAACCATGGATGATTCTTGGCGATTTCAACTTTATTCTCGATGGAGAAGAGCACTCGGGTTTCGAAAACTCTCCAAAGATAACTGCAGGAATGAGAGATTTCCAGGAATTTGTGAATTACTGCTCACTTGCTGATTTACCGTCTCACGGGTCCTTGTTTACTTGGTGTAACAAGAGGGAGCATGGTTTAGTTTCGAAAAACTGGATAGGGTACTGATGAATGAGAAATGGCTTCAAGTTTACCCTCACTCTTACAATGTATTCGAGGCAGGGGGATGCTCGGATCATCCAAGGTGTAGAATTCACCTAAGATCAGAAATCTTACCACCACGTAAACCTTTCAAGTTTGTAAACATGGTAGTAGAACTAGACGGATTCGTACCCCTTATGGCGAACTACTGGAATGATTCATAAGAGATTTTCCTCTCGACTTCATCTCTGTTTCGTTTCGGGAAAAAATTAAAAGGTCTAAAACCTCTGATTCGTGCACTGGCAAAGAATAAAATTGGCAATCTGTGCAAGCGTGCAAAAGAGGCTCACGATTTACTTTGCTTGAAACAGGAAATCAATCTTGCAAACCCAACACCGTAATCAATGATGGAAGAAAACGAGGCGTACCTTAGATGGGATAGAATCTCAGCTATTGAAGAGAAATTCTTGAAGCAAAAATCAAAAATAAATTGGCTCTCCGTGGGTGATGGAAACAACAAAATATTTCATAAAGGTGTAGCAGCGAAGGAAGGACATAATACAATACAGGAAATTCAATGTTGAGATGGTGCTGTAGTAAGCGGAAATGAGGAGAAAAAGAATGAAGCGGAGAGTTTTTTTCAAGAATTTCTACAACATAAGCATGCAGATTACGAAGAAATTTCAGTGGAGTCTTAGAAAGACATTGTGCCACGATGCTCTGAAAACAACCGTGAGGCGCTAATAAAAGATGTTACAAATGAGGAAATAAAAGAAGTTCTATTTTCAATGTCACAAGACAAGTCACCGGGACATGATGGTTTTATAGTGGAATTCTTCAAAAAGGCTTGGCCTGTGGTTGGAAAGGAATTTTTAATCTCAGTACAATCTTTCTTTGTCAAAGGTTTTCTCCCCAAAGGCCAAAACACAACGATCTTAGCCCTAATCCCCAAGAAGATAGAAGAAAAGGAGATGAAAGATTATAGACCAATATCATGTTGCAATGTGATCTACAAGGTCATCTCAAAAATTATTGCAAACAGACTAAAGGGCCTTCTTCCAGAGTTAATTGCGGTAAATCAGTCAGCTTTCATTAAAGATAGACTTCTAATTGAGAATGTGCTCTTGGCAACAGAGTTAGTAAAGGACTACCATAAAGATTCAATCTCATCGAGATGCGCTTTAAAGATAGATATTTCGAAATCTTTCGACTCTGTTCAATGGTCTTTTCTCATGAATACTCTTGAAGCAATGAATCTGCCCCCGAGATTCATCCACTGGATTCGGCTGTGTGTTACAACCCCTTCATTCTCAGTGCAAGTAAATGGTGAGCTAGCAGGATTTTTCCTCAGTGAAAGTGGACTTCGACAAGGATGCTCTCTCTCTCCTTACTTATTCGTGATAAGTATGAATGTTCTGTCAAAGTTATTAGACAAGGCTGTGGACGCTAGGAACATTGGTTTTCACCCAAGGTCCAAGAATATCGGTCTCACACACGAGTTTTGCTGATGATATATTATGGTCTTTTCAGATGGGAAAATCAGGTCGATGGAGGAAATTATAGAGGTATTTGATGAGTTTGCAAGAATATCGGGATTAACAATAAGCTTGGAGAAATCAACGCTATTTTTGGGAGGTGTATCAGATCAAGTAAGGAGTTCTATCCTCACTCGTTTCTCGTTCGATTCTGGTAAATTGCCTGTTAGATATCTTGGTCTGCCTCTATTGACAAAAGAATGAGTACAAACGACTATCTGCCATTATTAGAGAAAAAAAAAAAAAAAAGAATTTGCACTTGGACATCTCGATTCCTATCTTATGCAGGGACACTTATTCAATCGGTCCTCCTAAGTCTGACGAATTTCTTGCTTGCTGCATTTAGACTTCCAACGGATTGTATCCACAATATTCAGAGATTATGCTCAACGTTCCTCTGATCCGGACCAGATTTGAACTCAAGAAAAGGAAAGTTGTCATGGACGGAGGTAACAAAACAGAAACCAGAGGGTGGACTCGGAATAAGAAAATTGAAGGAGGTAAATACCATTTGTTGTCTCAAACTAATTTGGAGGCTAGTGTGGGTAAATTGGATCAAAGTGAAACTCATTCGAGAAGGATCTTTCTGGTCAGTCAAAGCAAACACTAGCTTGGGATCTTGGATGTGGAAAAAATTATTGAAGCTAAAGGATACAACGAAGATTTATTACAAGGTCGAGATCCGAAATGGGAAATCAGCATCATTTTGGTTCGATTATTGGTCATTAATGGGTCGACTTTTTGATCTAACATGCAATAGAGGATTTATTGATCTTGGAATTCCAAATCACTCAACAGTGGCACATGCAATGGAGAAGCGAGGACGAAGACGACACCGTATAGATTTCCTAAATGACATAGAAAATCATCTGGAAATCAAGCGGTCAAAGAGAAGACTACAAGGAGAAGACATTCCCCTTTGGAGATAGAAAAATGATGTGTTCAAACCGATTTTCAACTCAAATAAAACATGGGCGTACATTAGAGAAGGAAGTAACGAAAAGCCTTGGCACAAGGGAGTGTGGTTCTCTCACTACACACCGAAGTATGCCTTCTTTGCCTGGATAACAATTCATAACCGTCAAGTAACAGCGGACAGAATGGTCACATGGAACACGGGAACCAATACATCTTGCATACTTTGTCAAAGCCCTATGGAAACAAGAAATCACCTGTTTTTTTCTTGCTCTTACTCCAAGGAAGTGTGGCAAGCTTTGACTAAGGGACTTCTCAAAGCTCGTTACACAACAGATTGGCAAAATATCATCAGCATCATCTCAAACACCTCAAACGATCAAATGGAGCTCTTCCTTGTGAGGTATGTCTTCCAAACTACCTTCACAACATTTGGTGAGAAAGAAATTCGAGACGACATGGAGAACCCCAGCATCTCAAATCCGGTTTATAGACAGGCAAATCAGAAATCGCTTGTTATCGATCAGATATTCGGGTGACAAGAAGTACGATGGATCTCTAGAACTGTGGTTCGAATGTCGGGAATAATCTATTGTAACATTTAGTTTCTGTTTTTATATTCTAAGCAAATCGAAGCACTAGTTGTAAAAACGTATTTTTTAGTTTGAATAAATTTTAAATTCGATTAAAAAAAAACAAAAAAAGAGTATATTTGCAATATTGAAGAAAAAACCAAATAAAAGGAATCAAGGAATTCGATGATAACACCAGAAAGGAAACAAACGCTTTTATGGCAAATTTTCAAAATAGCAAATTAACTTTTTTTTTTTTTTTTTGACTAAAACAAATTTTGAAAATTCAAATAAATCAAAAGGAAAAATTCTTATTTTTATTTTCTGGTTTATAGAATAAAATTAGACAACAAAATATTTCAAATAAAAGAGATTTTATTTGGTTTTCAAATTTTAAATCAAAAGAGTGCAAAAACTGCAAAATAAAAGGAAGTCGACAAGAATAATTTTTTATGGATTTTTTTTTCTTTTACGAAACGAAATTACACAAATCAAATAAGACAATATTTATTTTGGTTTTAATTTTATGAGAAATCAAATAACAAAAATAAAGAAGAACATAATTGAAACAAAAACAATTTTTATGGATTTTGTTTTCGGTTTAGATGAAAGGAAATAACAAAACAGAAAACAAGAGATAAAGGTTGGATGAACACAACCTTAGGAGCTTTTAAAGCTCTAATACAAGATAACGTAGGCACCAAGGGACTTGGTCTACAACGACGGTGGACGATGGAGTATGAGCAATTGGCCGACGGGCTCGCCTTGCTTATACGACCTGATGATGAGATGGAAGATGGTTTGATTGACTCTCTCAATCGATGGGGTTGATTGACTCTCTCAATCTATGAACGAAATATGATATTTGAATTACACAAACAACTTAATTTGTGGCTTCTAAAGAATAGAAGTGAATCACACACTTGTATTCAAAAGAACAAGAACAATCTTCAAAGACACAAGTTTGAAAGAAAACGAGAAACTTTGTATAAATCTTGATTGAAAGGTGCCAGATTACAATGGACTAAGAGGAGCTTATATACTGCTCAGACTAGACTAAACAAACGGCCAAAAAATGCTAAAAGAGGAAACAAGATTTGTGCAAATATAAACTAGCCGTTAGACCAATAATGAGGGGAATCTCGGCCAAGTGAAGGAGCAATGTGAAACACTTGTATCTAGACAGCTTTGGGAGAATGATGTGCCTTGGGGCGATTCTGGAAGGTATTAAAGTCATCCAAGTCGCAGCAACTTCGAAAATAAATCCGTTGGAGAGTTATGGCTCCAAGTGTGAATGCGTCTAAATTAGGAAAGTCAAAGCAAGGGAAGATCCGCCTGATCAAGTGCTTGCTGGTGCATGAGAGAACGTATTTAGTAGCTCCTAGATGATTTAGAATCTCTCCAGGTCACCAAACTCTTGTAGATAAAGAAATAAACCCATTGGAGCTCGGACTTGCCATAAACGGAACCAAGTCAATCCGTTTTAGGAAATGGGGTATAACTTGAGAATTCGATGGACATTTCTTCGGATCTTGGACTTGTTGGAACCATAAGAGACCCAACAATATTCTCCAGGTGGTTCTAGATCGAGATCGATTATGAGTTGGGCTATGTAACACGATCTTTGGCCTAGTTGTGCAGTTGGGTCTGAAATCGGTCCGCCAACTTGTAAAGTAAATAACTTCCCAACTAGAACCGGTATTGGCATGAATCCACTTCTCTGTGTGTCTCTGATGGATCAAGATTCTAATCCAAGTCGGTTTGTAGGTTAATTCCTTCCGGTTTTGTTGGAAACTTTTAATTAAGGCGCGTGTGTCCAAATCGGGTAAGTTGGGGATCACCCGATTTGTATGGTGAATAACTCCTTCATCTGAACTCCAATTGGACTGACTCCACTTCGAGGCGTGCTTTGTTTGAGCTAAGAAAGCATTCCAAGTGGTTTCACGGCCTGACTCTTTGTGGTTGAGGCAGATTTCTTCAAGACATGAACCTAACATCATTGGATGTATGCTAGGTGATCGTAGCTTAGGAGCAACTGTCCCAACAACAAGAAAGGTCATGCTGTCGCCAATAGGATCAGGATCTAAGCCTGCCGTACTCACAGTACAGTCCCTCTCTGAGGTGGTAGTAGTTCCATGGGCTTTCACATAGACGATTGAAGCAACGACAATCGTCTCTTCCTTGGCATCGGCTATGACATTTTCATCCGTGTGCATCTTCTCCTCGCCATGGCCTACCTTGGTTCTGATGTCCTCATAAATATAGTTACCCATTTGTGGTATCTTACTTAAGAATTTTGTGGTTTTGCGGCTTGCAACGGAATAGCAACGGTTTTGCAACGGATTTCTTGGTTTTGCAACGGATTTCTTGGATTTGCAACGGATTTCTTGAGTTTTCTTGCAATTCTGTTGCTAAATGGCTCATTCCAAAAAATAAAACCAAGTGTCAATCCTCGAACTTGTGCATCATATATTGTACAATGTAAATTTAATACGTTTAGTGAAATAAAATACCACAACAATCATCATTCGTGTCAAAAATATGTAAGAGTGCAACATTCATCTTAAAGATGAGTTAAGATGAATACACACTTACTCACTCATATAATCTTATGCCATATTTTTGATATACCATAGATTTTTTAATCAAATATGAGCAAAGAAAACATTAAAGGTGAAGGAAAACAAGAATAACAAATAAAAAAATCGTTGTTAACATATAGTTAGCCATTTGTGGTATCTTACTTAAGAAATTTGTGGTTTTGCGGCTTGCAACGGAATAGCAATGGTTTTACAACGGATTTTTTGGTTTTGCAACGATTTATTGGTTTGCAACGGATTTCTTGAGTTTCCTTGCAATTCTGTTGCAAAATGGCTCATTCCAAAACAAAAAACCAAGTGTCAATCCTCGAACTCATATAACTGCTACCCAAGTTGTGCATCATATATTTCACAATGTAAATTTAATACGTTTAGTGAAATAAAACACCACAACAATCATCATTCGTGTCAAAAATATGTAAGAGTGCAACATTCATCTTAAGGATGAGTTAAGATGAATACACATTTACTCACTCATATAATCTTAAGCCATATTTTTGATATACCATAAATTTGCAAATATCCGTTGCACAATTTGCGACGGATATTTGTTACAATGTTTTGCAACACGTTTCTGTTGCAAATATTTGGTAGGTAGAGTTTGCAACAAAAATACATTGCAATTTTTGGTAGGTGGGAATGAGTTAAAGATGAATACACTTACTCACTCATACGATCTTAAGCCATATTTTTGAAATACCATAGATTTTCTAATCAAATATGAGCAAAGAAAACATTAACGGTGAAGGAAAACAAAAATAATAACTAAAAGAATCATTGTTAACATATAGTTAGCCATTTGTGGTATCATACTTAAGAAATTTGTGGTTTTGCAGCTTGCAACGACATAGCAACAGTTTGGCAACGAAATTCTTGGTTTTGCAACACATTTCTTGGGTTTGTAACGGATTTCTTGAGTTTCCTTGCAATTCTGTTGGTAAATGGCTCATTACAAAAAAAAAACCAAGTGTCAATCCTTGAACTCATATAACTACTACCCAAGTTGTGCACAATATAAATTAATACGTTTAGTGAAATAAAACACCACAACAATCATCATTCGTGTCAAAAATATGTAAGAGTGCAACATTCATCTTAAGGATGAGTTAAGATGAATACACACTTACTTACTCATAAAATCTTAAACCATATTTTTGATATACCATAGATTTTTTTTAATCAAATATAAGCAAAAAAAACATTAAAGGTGAAGGAAAACAAGAATAACAACTAAAAGAATCGTTGTTAACATATAGTTAGCCATTTGTGGTATCTTACTTAAGAAATTTGTGGTTTTGCGGTTTGCAACGGAATAGCAACGGTTTTGCAACGGAATTCTTGGGTTTGCAACGGATTTCTTGAGTTTCCTTGCAATTCTTTTGCTAAATGGCTCATTCCAAAAAAAAAACAAAGTGTCAATCCTCGTACTCATATAACTACTACCTAAGTTGTGCATCATATATTGCACAATGTAAATTTAATACGTTTAGTGAAATAAAACACCACAACAATCATCATTCGTGTCAAAAATATGTAAGAGGGCAACATTCATCTTAAGGATGAGTTAAGATGAATACACACTTACTCACTCATATGATCCTAAGCCATATTTTTGACATACCATTGATTTCCTAATGAAATATGAGCAATGAAAACATTAAACGTGAAGGAAAACAATCATTTTAACGTATAGTTAGCCATTTGTGGTTTCATACTTAAGAAATTTGTGGATTCACAGCTTGCAACAGAACAACAACAGTGTTGCAACATATTTCTTGGTTTTGTAACATATTTTTTGGTTTTGCAACGGATTTCTTGAGCTGCCTTGCAATTCCGTAGCTAAATGGCTCATTCCGAAAAAATTATTTGACAATCCTCTTACTCATATAAATACTACCAAAGTTGTTCATGTTATGTCCTACAATGTAAATTTAAAAGTTCACTAAAATAAAACACATCAACAATAATCATTCATGTCAAAAATATGTAAGAGTGAAACATTCATCTTAAAGATGAGTTTTGACATACGATAGATTTTCTAATGAAATATGAGCAATGAAAACATTAAACGTGAATGAAGACAACAATAACAACTAAAAGAAGCGTTGTTAACATATAGTTAGTCATTTGTGGTTTCATACTTAACAAATTTGTGGTTTCACATCTTGCGACGGAACAACAACGGTGTTGCGAAAAAATAAGCGACAATCCTCCTAATCATATAAATAATACCAAAGTTATATGGAAATTTCCGACCATTTTTCCGACGACCATAAATCTGTCTGAAATTCCCGACTGATTCCGGAAAAAAATATATCACTCTTACTTATATATTCATTAGTTTAATACTTTAGTTGAAATTTTTCTTACATTATATATAACGCATGTAATTGGCAATAAATTTGCAACGATTTGTCAAATTTTTATAATTTCAGGAGGATTCTTAAAAATTCAAGCGGGGAAATTTTTGTTCAATTGCAATGGTTTGCAACGAATTGTCAAATTTTTATACTTTGGGCGGTATATTAAAAATCTACGCGGGGAATTTTGTTTCACTTGCAGTGACTTTGCAACGGATTATACATATTTGGGAAATGACGTTTTTACCCTTAGTTAATGTCACAACTTATGAGAAAAAACCCTTCTTTCTCACCCAATCTCCACGCCTCCTTCTCACGCTCTTGCTGCCTCACCCAATCTCGACGACTCCTCTCTCTTGCCGCCTCGCTCACTCTCGCTGTGACTCTCTCTCTCTCTCTCACCGTTCTCCACTCTCTAGACGTTCCCGTCTCTTAACTCCCTCTCGCTGACTCACTCTCTCTCGCTGCCTCTCTCTCTCGTTGCTTCACACCACCGCCTCTATCTTGCCGCTACAAGACCACCATTCCTCATTCTCAATTATTTTGTGGTTTAGATCTTGGGTTTCTAGGGAAAGGACTAGATGAGTTTTGTTTAGTAATTGCGAGTTTGAGAATCATTTCCGATTTCACATTTCTCTAATTTTCACATTCGTCGTGGATGTGATGTGTTTCGGGTTTCTTCTCTATCTTACGGAATTTGCGTAGACAAAGATGAAAGACATTGTTGAAGAGTAATTCGATGTTGATTTATAAGATGTCGAAGATTCAGGTATGCTTTTTTTGTCTAATTTACTTTTCTCTCAGAATAGAATTTCTAAATTTTAAATCTTTTTACAGCTTTCTTTTGAGTGTTTGACTACTGGAGGAACATGCTTACAATTGTACTGATGTTTTCATAAAACAGATAGTAGCAAACGAAGGTGACTGGGTTGAAGTAAGCCCTTATATCTCAATCACTTGTTGACTGATCCTATTTATTCGTTGAAGTCTTTTGCTCACCTTTATTGGTATTACTTGGGTAGTGGCTGATACGTGAAGAGATACTTTTCCAAAGAACACAAAGAATTAAGAAGAAACTGCCTTTTGATATAACGACAAGTCGTACAATGATGAGAGAATTGTTTTGGAAGTTCTCTCTCCTCCCCCAATTACAACTTGATCAAATTAATCGATAAAGCATTCTCCTCTAAATACTACTGATGAATTACTAATTCCCCAGACACGTCACCGACCAGCCATGTGCACTGTTATGGTTAGCTGAAGAGAATAGTAACCATTCCTTAACAGTGGTTTATTCCTGACCTTAGTAGAGTCACTCCTTGCAAAGCCACAAGTCCCTTCCTTGGAGTGAAAGTCTTATAGAATCTTCTTAAGTTGTTTGGGCCTTCTTGCCCTTCCTCTTGTAATTGAATAGAATTGGAGGGTGCTGGGCCTCGTATGTATCAATACCCCTTCCATGGAAATCGACCTTGTCCTCAAAGTTGAAGCTTGGAAACTGCTCTGTTATCACATTCTTCCACTCCCATGAGCATTCATAATCTGGCTGACCCTTCCATTTGATCAGAATCTCATCCTGACATGTATTGATGTTAACCCGAGACCCCAAAACAGCTTCTGGTTCAAGTAACAAGACCCCCTATAACGTCAACTATGGTGGAATGGGAGATGGAACTAGAGACTCTCCAATCGCCTTTTTAAGCTACGAGACATGGAAGGTGTTGTGAATTTTGGTGTCTTTGGGCAGCTTGAGACGGTAAGCGACTTCTCCTATACGTGCTTCTATCTCAAAAGGCCCGTAAAACCTGGCTGCCAGCTTCTCATTAAGTCTTCGAGCTAAAGAATGCTAAGGCTTCAATTTGAGGAATACCATATCCCCCACAGCAGAAGATACATCCATGCGATGACCATCAGCCCTATTTTTCATAACTTGCTGAGCGTTGTGGAGGTGACCCTTGAGCAAGAGGAGTATGCCATCATGTTCCTTGAGCCTTTCCTCCAAGTCTGCATTTGAAGTAGACATTTGGGGATATTTGGATGGAGGAATGAAAGGCTGAGTTCTAGTTCAATTCTGCCCAAGGTAAGAACCGTGCCCAAGACTTTGGCTTATCACTTGAAAAGCAATGCAGATAGGTCTCCAGGCCTCGATTGGTGACATCAGTCTGCCTGTCAGACTGTGGATGGTACGCAGTGCTGAAGCACAGCCCTGTTCCCGCAAGACGAAACAACTCCTTCCAAAAGAGACTGGTGAACACCTTGTCCCTGTCTGAAACAATTGTTCTCGGAAACCCATGCAGCTTGATCACTTTCTGGACAAACAAGACAGCAACATCGATTGCTGAGAAAGGGTACTTCAACCCTATGAAGTGAGCTTATTTAGTTAACTTATCCACCACCACCAGAACCGTATTGTACCCCTCAGAACGCGGCAGTCCCTCCACAAAATCTATGGAGATGTCCTCCCAAATGTTGGCAGGTATTGGCAGAGGCTGCAGTAATCCCCCTGGTGCTAGTGTCGAATACTTGTTCCTCTGACAGGTTAGGCAAGCCGCCACGTACTGCCTGATATATGTCATCATACCCTTCCAATAGAAAAACTCTCCAATACGTTTTTGTGTTTTTAGGACCCCTCCATGCCCCCCAAGTTTCCCATCATGGAACTCCTTCAAGATCAGTCCGATTAGATTCGAAGAAGAAGGCAGAAACAGTTTACCTTCGCGGAGGAGACGGCCTTGCACCAATGAGAAATCAGGATGACTGGTAGGATCTTGTTGAAGCTCAAGTATTACTTTCCGCAGTTCTGGATCCTTGTCAACCTCACTACAAATGGTCTCCAACTGAACCGCAGCTGGAATGGATAGTGCAAACAGCTCAGTAACCACTCCTCTGCGAGACAGGGCATCAACAGCCTTGTTCTCCAACCTGGCTTGTATTGGACGTCAAAATCAAACCACAATAATTTGGTGAGCCACCTCTGATACTCCATGTTGATTTCCCTTTGTTCCAGCAGAAATTTCAGACTTTTTTGGTGTGTACGCACCAGAAACTTCCTCCCGAGAAGGTAATGACGCCACTTATGAACCGCAAAGACAATGGCCATTAGTTCCCTTTCGTATACTGATTTAAGCTTTTGTCTTTCAGTTAAAGCTTGACTGAAATACGCTAGTGGACGCTGATTCTGCATAAGCACAACGCCTAAACCCACTCCTGATGCATCAGACTCTACCACAAACAAAGCCTTGAAATCTGGCAATGCAAGCACCGATACTGAAGTCATTGCCTCCTTTAGCTTGTTAAAGGCCGTAGAGGCCGCCTCACTCCATCCAAACATGTCTTTCCTCAATAAATCAGTCAATGGACGGGCTACTTCCCCGTATGCCTTCACAAATTTACGGTAGTATCCTGTTAAGCCCATAAATCCCCTCAGTTCCTTCACGTTTTTGGGCTATGTGATATGCTTAAATTAATACCCTAAAAGTACTAAAGCAGTTGTTGCAGTATCGTTAGGGGTCGAACACAAGAACTCCAGAATTCACGCAATAGATTGTATATATTCGAATTAAGCTAAACCAACAATGTAATTGAAAGCAGATGCGTAAATTAAACGGGTTGTAAAACGATTGGAAAGAAGCTAGGCTCAGGGTATTTCTCAGGAATTCAATGAATGTAAGTAAACTAACTAACAAGATTCAGATTTAACGCTGTCCTTGAACTCAAATCACTAAAGTACAGCTAACCAACTCTCGTTGCGAAAACTATCTAAGTCTAAATCCTAGAATTTCAAATCTCTTTGCGAATCCTAAAGTCTAAACCAGCTTTTAGTTCAGGTTTGATTTGTTCACAAAACAACTAAACCAAATCTCTTTGCGAATAGTTATTTTGCTCACCTAGGTTCTGTCAGGTAATTAATCGCACTCTCGTGCCTAACCAATTATCCTAAGATCTAAGTTCTAGATTCGTCAACCTAGAATTAGCTATGGGAACAACCTAAGGCGAAGAACTAATTCAGATAGTGAACCCTAATTATTCAATTAACCTAACATTCAGAGAATACCCTTATGAGAACCCTGAACCTAACAAGAGATCTACTCAGACATGAAGATTGAAATCAACAACATGATTGAATAGATCATCAAATAAAATAAGATAGAAGAGTAAAACAAGAGTTCAAAATTGTCTCTCTCATAAATCTCTCCAAAACCAGAGTAGAATAAAGCTTAGCTTCCCAAAGTGGCTGAAAAACCTAATTATAATGTCAAAACACGTTTTGGGGCTTCTTGTAATTATTAAAGACTTCTGGACCAAGGTGCAAACTCTCCAGACTTGTAAAAAGACTAGGTAGTATCGGTCGATACTCATCCTCTGTGTCGACTCTTCTGCTCGCCAGACTGGACTGTCTTCACGAAAACTGGCGTAACTTTTGATCGCACCGTTGGAATGGCCTCAAACCACTTCCAAATGAAAGCTAATCCATTGATATTTCTTGTGTCCAAATGTGAGCTCAATCCAGCGGTGTGAAGTTCTTCAACGAATGCCAAACTTCTGACGTCTCATCATGACTCTGCATCTCCATATGCTCCAAAATGCTCCAGAAAGCTCCAATATCTCCAATTATGCTCCAAACGTGCTAAAACCTGTAAAAGACTCTAAAACACTACAAAATAGTAGAAAGACTATAAAACAGACCTATATCATGGCTTAAAAGGGGCAAAAACCATGATATATCAACTCCCCCAGACTTAGCATTTGCTTGCCCTCAAGCAAATAAAAGACTAAACCAGAGAAGGAGGTTTGAAAACGCGGAGACTCACCTGTTCATGAAACATTGCAATGACCCTTTTCCCAAGCACCCAAATGTCACCTAACCAGATCCAAATCTAACCACCATGTACTTCTCCGTAGGCATTCGCAGCTTCCCTAGACTACACACATTATCTCACAGCTTCATTCAATTAAACCTCTCATCGCCAGTTTCATCGCTGTGATTAACACCAAGAACCTTCTAGATTCTTTCCCATACAACATCATGACAAAGAACCACCCAATTTCACACTTTTTGTATCACTTTCTCTCCCCCAGACTTATTTCTTATTTTGTTCTCTCTTTTTTTTTTCTTTTTTAGATTCGCATATACACATCAAGGTATGAGACGCGAGTATTGATGGTGTTTGCCACCGAATCCCCGGTTCTTCCCTCTCAATGTATCAAAGGGTGTAGGCGAATAATGGCATCATAGGAAAATCCTAGCCTCGCTTCCAACCTTTGTGTGATCATTCCTCACCAAGTAAAATAATGGGATCGCTGGAAATTTTCCTAGCCCTCTACTCAGAAGAAAATCATTTCATCTTTTATGCTCTTTTTTATTAACTTGTAATAGGGGAGAGAGATACTATTTCTTTTAAACACATGAGTTCTTTTGTCAGATATGAATGAGGAATCAAGCTCTATGAATACTAACCACATCGATGAAGTGCAAAAATTTGGCTCAGGCTTTAAAAGAACTATGCTGGAAACATGTGTGTCTTCTAGTTAACTGGCCAGCCTTTGGATTTTTCATTAGTCGATCTGTAGCTGATTCTGTAACAGTGGACACTCAGAAGCAAAGTTAGAACAGTAGATTCAAGAACACGATCATAATCTCCAACAAATTTTGACTCAATAAAACGAATTTGACACAAAAACGACTGACTCTAAGAAAAACAAACACAATGTCAGCGACTACCTCCCCCAGACTTAAACAATACTGTCCCCAGTGTTATCTAGCCTAGAGTTGGTAAAAGAAATCAAAAGAGTTGAGTGGATTGATGAAAATCGAAGGAGGCTTACCTGGGTGGCGGGTATCGACCGATACCATTGTGGTAGCGATCGATACAAGGGAAAATTGGTCGATGCTAAGTTGACATCGATTGATATGTTGCTCACGGTCCCTTGAGAAATACCCAGCTCCTTTTGCGTGTGGATGGTGTCGATCGATACCGTGTGGGTGTCGATCGATACTCCTCTTCTGAATCTGCTGCATGTGAAACACAAGACACAAAACCAAAAATAAAACCCAAAAAAAAAATTAAAAAAAAAACAGACTCACCAGTGGGTTGCCTCCCACCAAGCGCTTGTTTTTAGTCATTAGCTTGACTTTGCTCAGGTGATTAGTTGAAGCGAGGTTGAGAACTCACTCCCATGTAAGCTCCACAGGTAGACACCTCCAGATTTAGAATTCTACTCAGCATGCTCTCTATAACCTCCTTTCCTTTCTCTTTCAGCTCTGGAGTAAGAATAATTCTAGCCTTGGCGAATGGTCTCGAGGCTCCTCTGTGCTTCACCTTGTACTCGATCGAGTCTCCATCACACTTCTGAGGGATCAAAGTGACTTGGGCAGCACTTTCGACTTTCTTGCTCTTCGCTTTCTTCTTTGTTGCTTTAGCCTTCTTTGCAACCTTCTTGGTGATGCTGGGAGGTTCATCCGAAACGGTCGCGACCTTTGGCTCATCGCAAGGCTCATCCAGCATATCGATCATTAGTGTCTCGCCGGCAGCAGTGGTGATGCATGAGACATGTCTGGGTGTTCTTCTAGAAGGGATGGCGTCATAGTAGACCTCGTCGTCAATGTAAGAGAAAGAGATTCTCTTGTTCGGTGTGTCCATGATCGCGCCAGCAGTAGCCATAAACGGTCTTCCCAAAATTAAAGGAACCTTAGATCCTTCGCTCATCTCCACAACCTGAAAATCAGTAGGAACCAGACAGTCTCCTACTTCGACTGGCAAATCGAGGATCGTAGCATAGGGAAGTGAGCTGGTGGAGTTTGCGTATGTGAGAAGTGTCTTGGGAGATCCCATATCAGCTTTTAATTTCTCCGCATTCTCCCTTGACATGAGGTTGACACTAGACCATGAGTCAACAAGGGATTCCTTGAACTCAACTCCAGAGATAGAGCATGGAACTGAAAATTTTCCTGGGTCTTCCCTCTTAGTCAGCTGCTTAGGTGGAGGTGGTGTACTTCTGGCCTTGATGAAGAGTGCCTTGATCTCTTCCTCAGTTTCTCTGCAGTTGTGGAAGTAACACTCCAAAAGACGGTTTTCAAAGCTTCTTCAAAAGATATAGTGCTGGGAATCCTCCTGACCATCTTCTCAAAAGCGAGCAACTTCTCCGCAGTTATGGGTTTCATGAGATGTCTAGGTGGTATAGGATATGGCACCCTAGGCTTGTAAACCCTTTCCTCGACAATCTTGGGTGTTTTCACAGTTTCTGGCTCAGTCTGCGAGGGGTGTCGATCGACACTAGTGGTGGTGTCGATCGATGCTTGTTACTTCAAAACGTCCTTGGCAGATCCTTGGACGGGTATCGACCGATGCTGGGTGGTATCGATCGATACTGGGGCGATTTCGGGGTCCTCATCGTCAAGATCGACGAAATTTCCTGCAGTTAAGCCAGTTTTTACTCCTGTAGTGACTTCCTCTGCACTGCTCGAGATGATTGCATTGATGTGCTCCCTCCTTGGGTTTTCTCCTCTACCTGGAAGAACACCCTCTTGTCGTTTCACGGCTTCTGCAGTCTGAGCGACCTGAATTTCCAACTTCCTATGGTTCATGCTGAGAGTTTCGATCTTCCCATTCAGATCGGTGTACAGAGCATCCAACTTCCCATTAAAGCTCACCGTCATCTTCTCTTGCCCTTGAACCAGCTGTTCAAGCATATCCTCGATCTTACTCTCAGGAGTCTTAGCAGGAACCTGCTGATAAGATGAACTCCCATAGTTCCTTGTGTAACCACTGCTCTAGAAAGGTTTCTGGCTAAACTGATTCGACCCAGAACCACCTTGATAACCCTCAGATTTGAATCCTCCTTGCTGAAAGTTGTTGTTGTATTGATTCCTCTGACCTTGAAAACCAGAACCACCAACGTAGTTAACATCTTCTACCTCATCCTCCTTGAAAACCTCGACATTATCAGCAAAGTGAACAGCCTTCTGCTGCTTGCCCATCAACAAATTGTGCACCGAATCCAGCTTCGCATGCACCTCAGCAATCTGTGAACCCTCTATACCACTAGCTAGCTTTTTACGCTCCATGTCAGCACTCTTTGTGCTATTGCTCGATGCAAAGTTCTCAATCAGCTGGTAAGCATCATCAGGAAATTTGGTAAAGAAATTACCATTACTCGCAGAGTCCAATGCCATCTGGTATCGCCAATCAATTCCTCTGAAAAAGAAACTCAGCAACTGTACCATAGTATACCCATGATGTGGACAATCCCTCTGATACGACCTAAATCTTCCCCAAGCAGCCTTGAAAGCCTCTGTCGTTCCCTGAGAAAACTGAGAAATCTTATTCCTAAACTCCTCTGATCTCGCATCATCGTAGAAGTTATTCAGGAAGGCGGTCTTGGTTTCATCCCAGTTAGTCAATGACCCAGCTGGTAATTGCTTGAGCCAATAAGAAGCATCTCCACCTAGAGAGTATGGGAAGAGCTTACAGAACAAGTAGTCGTAGGACACTCCATTGCATTTGATGCTAGAGACCAAGTCCTCGAACTTCTCAATATGGTCCATGGGATGTTCATGAGGAAGACCATGGAAAGTGTGCTGACCCACAAGAGTGTAGTACGCGGACTTCAGCTCAAAGTCATTCCTCTGAAAGGTGGGAATACGAATCGCTGATCGATTTGCGTAGAACTGATCAGGTCTGTTGCATTCACCAATTGTTCTAGCACGATTAACCGCAGCTCGCGCGGCAATCTCATCGACAGCTGGTGGAGGGATTATGATGTTTCCCTCTCCATCAAGTCGCTGTCCAGCCTCATTGCATAAATGACCCTCTCGGTCTCTGAGAGCACCAGCCTCATCCTGAACCAAAATCACTGGATTGTTGTTCATCTCTACTGGCTTCTTCGCTCTTCTTAGTGTACGTTCCAACTGTGCTAGATGCTCGTTTGACAAATCAACTAGCTGAGTGTTCTTGTTTCTCCTGGTTTCTCGAGTAGGCATACACCTGAAACACAAAAGACAAGAACGTAAGTAACAACAAAAAAAAACGTGTCGGGTGTCGACCGATACCAAGGGGTATCGATCGATACTCGACGATTTAGACGAAATTCTTAGCTAAAATCTAATGGCGAAATTGAGTCCCCGGCAACGGCGCCAAATATCATATGCTCAAATTAATACCCTAAAAGTACTAAAGCAGTTGTTGCAGTATAGTTAGGGGTCGAATACAAGAACTCCAGAATTCACGCAATAGATTGTATAGATTCGAATTAAGCTAAACCAACAATGTAATTGAAAGCAGATGCGTAAATTAAACGGGTTGTAAAACGATTGGAAAGAAGCTAGGCTCAGGGTATTTCTCAGGAATTCAATGAATGTAAGTAAACTAACTAACAAGATTCAGATTTAGCGCGGTCCTTGAACTCAAATCACTAAAGTACAGCTAACCAACTCTCGTTGCGAAAACTATCTAAGTCTAAATCCTAGAATTCCAAATCTCTTTGCGAATCCTAAAGTCTAAACCAGCTTTTAGTTCAGGTTTGATTTGTTCACAAAACAACTAAACCAAATCTCTTTGCGAATAGTTATTTTGCTCACCTAGGTTCTGTCAGGTATTAATCGTACTCTCGTGCCTAACCAATTATCCTAAGATCTAAGTTCTAGATTCGTCAACCTAGAATTAGCTATGGGAACAACCTAAGGCGAAGAACTAATTCAGATAGTGAACCCTAATTATTCAATTAACCTAACATTCAGAGAATACCCTTATGAGAACCCTGAACCTAACAAGAGATCTACTCAGACATGAAGATTGAAATCAACAACATGATTGAATAGATCATCAAATAAAATAAGATAGAAGAGTAAAACAAGAGTTCAAAATTGTCTCTCTCATAAATCTCTCCAAAACCAGAGTAGAATAAAGCTTAGCTTCCCAAAGTGGCTGAAAAACCTAATTATAATGTCAAAACACGTTTTGGAGCTTCTTGTAATTATTAAAGACTTCTGGACCAAGGTGCAAACTCTCCAGACTTGTAAAAAGTCGAGTTTCCTGTTTTCCTGCAGTGAGTATCGATCGACACTAGGTAGTATCGGTCGATACTCATCCTCTGTGTCGACTCTTCTGCTCGCCAGACTGGACTGTCTTCACGAAAACTGGCGTAACTTTTGATCGCACCGTTGGAATGGCCTCAAACCACTTCCAAATGAAAGCTAATCCATCGATCTGTCTTGTGTCCAAATTTAAGCTCAATCCATCGGTGTGAGTTCTTCAACGAATGCCAAACTTCTGACGTCTCTGCATGACTCTACATCTCCATATGCTCCAAAATGCTCCAGAAAGCTCCAATATCTCCAATTATGCTCCAAACGTGCTAAAACCTGTAAAAGACTCTAAAACACTACAAAATAGTAGAAAGAATCTATAAAACGGACCTATATCATGGCTTAAAAGGGGTAAAAACCATGATATATCACTATGTCCATTCCACCATAGCTTGTATTTTCCCTGCATCAGCCGCCACTCCATCCGCTGAAATGACATGACCCAGATACTCAATTTTTGGGACCCCAGACTAGGACTTCTTCCTGTTGGCATAGAGTTGGTGCTGGTGTAGTACTTCCAGGACTACTATGAGATGCCCTTGGTGCTCACTGATCGACTTGCTGTAAACCAGGATATCGTCAAAGAAAACCAACACATACTTCCTGAGAAAGGGCCTGAACACTTCATTCATGAGAGACTAGAAGGTTGTTGGTGCGTTTGACAAGCCAAAGGGCATTACCAGAAACTCATAATGCCCGTCATGGGTTCGAAACGCCGTCTTGTGGACATCGGAAGCCTTGACTAGTATCTGATGATAACTGGAACGCAAGTCAAGCTTGGAGAACACTCTGGCCCCTTGCAACTCGTCGAGTAGCTGATCTATCATTGGAATTGGATAGCTGTCAGCGACAGTCACCTTGTTCAAGGCTCTGTAATCCACGCAAAACCTCTAGCTGCCATCCTTCTTCTTTACTAGCAACACTGGCTTCTTGATCACCAACCTCCTCAAAACAGACCTTTACCCTTCATTTATTTGTTTATGTATCATTTTCATGTCTAACCTATTGATCTTGTATCCTATATAGGTTTATGATGGAAAGCTCTTAGTGAATGACACCGTTCAAGTAGAGGATTTTGTCTTAGAGCCAATTGACTATATTGGAACCAATGGTAAGCAAACTTGCACTTCCTAGTTTAATGATTCTCGACCTTAAAGTTGTACAAGAGTAATGCTTCTAAGTTGGCTTTTCCTCTTTTAGAGCTTATCGTTGATTAATCAAATCCAATATTGTACTGAATTTTACTTGTCTTCACACTTGACTTTGTATATTCTTCATATAGTTATTCTATCACAGCCTCATTTCGTACAACTCAATAGACACTAGCATGGTTTCAAAGCTTCAACACTGTTGAGTTCTTTATCACTTAATTACTTCTTTGACTATATGTTACTAGCATTCTTTGATTGGTGTAGGTGAGGATTTTGATATGATTGTATGTGTTTTTCCCTTTTGGATTTCAAAAAGTGGACAAGGCTCTTGAAAAAGATTCTGATGGAGCAGAGAAAGGAGCTGTACTAGAAGATGAAGTTGGCTTTATCTGAGATTAAAAAAGCTTAATATATTAAAGTCAGTCTTCTTCCTCTTCTTTTATGTGCTATCATCAGATTTCGATCTCTATGAGTTTTAACTATAGTTTTCAGGTAGATTTTCACAGAGCATAAGATTCATAGATTTGATGATTAAAATCAGATAATGGCAACGTTATAAAAAACCTAGTTGTGATTCCATATTTAATAGCTTTTGGTTTTGGTTATAAGATCAATTTTTTGGCTCGTTTTTTTTTTGGCAGGAAGGCAAGTTCATTCATAAAGACTGGTGTGTGACAGGAGCAATCTTCAATTATACAAAGCAACTTATGTCGGCTTCTGAAAACTCGCATACTTTAGTCCACTGTGAGTTAGATTTTAGTGAATCTGACTCTTCTTTTATGTTTTAGCTACTAATTTGTGTATAGGTTACATGGAGGAGCATAGTGTGATTGGTAGTCTTTTGTTTTCGTTTGCATATAACTTGATAGAGGCTCTCATGTTTTTATCACATTATATGGGAGATATCCATCAGGTTAACCCCTTTTGTAAATTCAGACGAATCATATTAGAGTATGGCTAATACTTATGTGGATCTTCTTGATTTTCACAGTCCTTGCATATTGGTTTTCTTGTCTGGAAACGAAGACTCCATTCTTGACCGGAACAAGAACGGCGAAGAGAACGATGATGGTAACAAGAACAATGAAGAGAACAATGATGGTAACACCGATGATGAGGGCTAAGAAGATATGAAAGAATATTAGATTTTGTTTCTCATTGTAGGTTTCGGTTTATTGATTTTCTTGTATAATATTTATCCAATCAAAATATTGTTATGTATTGAACTATGTTTTCTTCTTCCTATTAAGTTTAATTAACATTTCTGTTTTCAATCTATAACCAAATTTTATTTTGAATACTTGAACAACAAATTTGCAACAATATTCATTACAAAATTTTCAAATTAAATCTATTGCAAATCGTTACCAAATTTGCAACTTATATATATATTTTCGTTTTGTTCGGTGTTGCAAGTTCGTTTCAAAGGCTTCTTTACAATGGATTATAATGTATTTGCAAGGGAACTTTCCATTGCGAATTAGCTCATTTCTTGTAGTGTGTATACCTTGGCATCAGAACCCTATTGTTTGCTGGAACTGATGGGGTCGTACGCTTTGGCATTGGAACCTTCTGTTGTGATTGTTCTGGTGGAGAGTATACCTTGGCATCGGAACCAATTTGTTTGCTGGGACTGGTGGAGTATATACATTGGCATTCGGAACAATCTGTGTGATGGAACCGGCGGGGTCGTGTACTTTGGCATCGAAACCAACGCCGTGAGGGTTGGGTGAACCCTCGGTGTCTACGGACCCGTCTGCTAGGAAATGTTGTGACGTTACCCAATTTGTTTGTGCTGGTTTTAGAATTAGACTTTCATAATAGTATCTCGTGTAATTGTCTGGAAGTGAACAATGAGCCTCCATAAGGTTCATCCTCACTGAGTAATCCCCACTACTCACCCCTCTTCTTCCCTTTCTTCTGTACAGGTTAGAGAGGATCGGCTATATCTATTATTGTTGATTGTGACCTGGGCGTTTTCCTGGCGATTATGTGTGCTCACCAATACATAACCCGGTCCAAACCGGGCGACATTTAACCCACACGGTTTATTCTGCCAGCCTAACACGCCCTGGTTCCCCGGTTTCTTCGGAGGTCCGGGAAAGGGGTGTTACATAACCGGTGAAGGTAATCGAGAGAGATCGGTAAACATGACGAGAGGGATCGTAGACGTCGTCGGACTTCGTAGATGTCTCCGACTTAAGGAGTTCGGTTTTTGTCATCGCGAACTTTTTAGAGGTGGCGTTCATCGGCTTCGGATTTTAGATTTCTAGGGTTTAATATTTCTCCTCTCCCCAAAGACGGCGCAAATTGTAAGAACCAGAATTCACCATCTCATAGATTGATGAATTCAGTTTAGGGTTTATAAGAATTATTTTATTAGAATCATAGTTGTGCCCGAGGTGGGTTGCCTACGTACCCTCGAAAGGGATCAAGCCATTCGTAGTTCTAATTACCTAGAGAATTGTGGGGTGATTATTCTGAATGGGGAGATCTTCTATATATAAGTCTTGAACTCGGTCCATTTTCCTTTTCCCTTTTGATTTGATATTGATGATTTCCTTATTTCCCGGAGTTGATATGGATAACTTCCTCTTTTCTCGGGATTTGTTTTTATCTTCAAAGATCTTCCTTAAATCTGGTCGGGCTTTAATGGGCTTGAGACTCTTAATTGGGTTGATCTCAATTCAAACCGGGTTAAACCGGGGAGTGTTAAACTCACCACCAACAATAGTAGAGGTTTTTAACATAGATTCCCGATGTGAAAAACAGTGAATGTTTTCTGTTTTTTCACATCATGAACTGTATTTCCTTGATTGTGTTGAAGAGATCGATAAAGTTATTGCGTCGGTTAACACATGGCTGCCACCTACCTTTTTTGGCTGGATTGGTAATGAAGCTATAAGGTAATACGATGTCACGGTGGAAGGGTTATTGACACCCTTGTGGCTATTACTTAGTACAACAATAACATAGAGGAAAAGGGTAATCCATGTGGCATGGTAGACCGTAATGGTAGGTGAAGTTTAAACTTGGCTCACCAATTGTTTTATGTATTGCAGCTGAGCAGCTCTGTGGGGCTATTGTCCGCGTTGCCTGAGCGTAACCTTGAAAATGTAATTGAATTTGATTTGGTGACCACGATATTACTTTATCGGGGATGAAGAATAATGGATTCCCATTTACACGTGCTTCGAACGCACAATGGGTAGCTAATATGTAGGTAGTTCTAATGCGCATTAGGGAGTCCAATTAGTGGATATGATAAGAACAAACCTCATATCAAATCAACCACACCCAATGTAACAAGACGTATTTCTCTCTCAATACCGTCTCTCTCAGTTACAAAGAATGAAACAGAAAATCCCAATTACAGATCGATAAAGCAATGGAAGGATTCCCGTTTCTTATTTATATTACTACGTCGTAAAGCAAACTTTCATCTTTGACTTTCTCATCTTTTTTAAAAGATCTTCCACGTCAGCTTTGTCTATGTTTTTCTTTGATGTGTAAACTCTCCATGGTTTATCAATACCCCCCCCCCCTCAACACTCAGCTTGCCCTCAAACTGAAAGGCTGAAAACTGGTATTTCAAATCACGAATCAGCAACCAAGAGCTCTCGTATTCTGGTAGACTCTTCCACAAAACAAGCACTTCCAAATGTCCATCACTTGTATAACATGTATCCAAAATATCTTGAGGTTCCACAACAAACTCATCTTCCTTGGATAACGTAGGAGGTAAAGGGATCACTTCATGGTTTACACCCAGCACTTGTTTCAGTTGAGAGACATGAAATACCGGGTGAATACGAGATGTAGTCGGAAGATTCATTCGATAGGCCACCTATACGTTCCAAAACTTCAAAGGGCCCGTAATATTTTGCCGCAAGTTTTTGACACCAACGCCTTGCAACCGTAGATTGGCGATATGGCCTGAGTTTCAGAAATACAAGAGAGCCAACGTCATAAACCACCTCTCTTCTATTCTTATCAGCAATATTCTTCATCCCTGCTTGAGCTTGACATAAGTGATCTTTAATATCCTTCAACATGCTGTCTCGTTCCCGTAATAAAGATTCCAATTCCCCATTAGTAGTTGAACCATCTTCATAAGGCAAAAGTTTTGGAGTGGTCTTGATGGCAGTGTGATAAGTCGTATTATACCACAATTCAGACCAACAAAGAAATTGAGACCAACAGCGAGGATGAGAAGAAGTGAAACACCGTAGATATGTCTCTAAGCAACGGTTCAAAACCTCAGTTTGGCCATCCGTTTGAGGGTGATAAGCCGTACTAAACTTCAACCGTGTACCCATCTGTTTAAACAATTCCTTCCAAAAATTGCTCTGAAAAATGCGATCTCTGTCAGAGACAATTGACTTAGGAATTCCATGTAACCTGATTATCTCTTTGATGAATTTAGATGCAACGTCTACTGTAGTACAGGGATGACGCAAGTCAATGAAATGAGCGTATTTTGACAAGCGATCCACCACAACCAATGTCACATTCACTCATTGTGATAGAGGCAATCCTTCTATAAAATCCATCGAAATGTCCTCCCATACTTGCTCTGGAATAGGTAAAGGCTGAAGTAAACCATTTGGAGAAAGAGTAGAATACTTGCTGGTTTGACAAATATGACACTACGCCACATAAGCATGAACAGTCTGCCTCATTCCTGTCCAATAAACTGATGCTTGGATCCGCCTGAGTGACCTCCCATCATACTATTGTGGCATTAGCACGCCTGAGTGACCTCCCATCATACTATTGTGGCATTCTCTCAAAATCAGTGGAATATGGATCGAATCTGCAGGAATAACTAGCCTCTGCTTGTACATCAAACGACCATTTACCACAGCATAACCTGGTTTCACTGCTTCACCAGCCAACACCTGTTGAATAAGGGTATGAATTGGTTGACAAGACTCAATCGCCTTTAGTATATCTTGTAGTTGTAATGTCTGAGGCAGAGTCAACGCTAACAGCCACGTGTTTTCTGTAGATACTATCCTTGACAGTCCATCTGCAGCTTTATTCTCTAGTCCACGTTTAAACACAATGTCAAATTCATAACCCAACAACTTATGAAACCACTTTTTGTACTCCAAATTGACTTCTCGTTGTTCTAGCAAGAACTTCAAACTCTTTTGATAAGTTCTTACTATAAATTTCTTTCCCAACAAGTAGTGTATCCATCTTTGAATTGCCATAACAATTGCCATAACAATTTCCATCAGTTCACGTTCGTAAATAGGCTTCAACTACTCCTTCTCCGATAACCCATAACTGAAGTATGCAATTGGGTTCAACTTCTGCATCAATACAGCCCCTAAAACAAACCCGATGCATCAGATTCAACAATAAATGGTTCTAAAAAACCAGGCAAGGCAAGAACAGGTGCATTGACCATTGCTGTCTTGAGTTTCTCAAACGCCAATTGAGCTTCCGCAGACCATATAAATTGATCTTTCTTCAGCAATGATGTCAATGGTCTAGCAATCATTCCATATCCTTTCACAAACCTCCTATAATATCCTGTCAATCCCAAAAACCCACGTAACTCCTTCACTGATTTTGGGGTTGGCCATTTCTCCATTGGCATAGTCTTACTTCGATCAATCTCTACACCATGTTCTGATATTATATGGCCGAGATACTCCACTTGCCTCTGGCAAAAAGAACATTTTTTGCGATTAGCAAACAACTGATGTTTCTAGAACAAAGATAACACCAACGTCAAATGCTCTTCATGGCTCTCCAAATCTGGACTGTATATCAAAATGTCATCGAAGAACACTAAGACAAACTTCCGAAGATAAGATCTGAAAATCTCATTCATCAAAGCTTGGAACGTAGCGGGGCGTTGGTTAAGCCAAATGGCATTTCGAAAAATTTGTAATGACCATCATGTGTACGAAAAGCTGTCTTCTCCACATCCTTTTCCACCATTCTTATTTGATGATAACCCGACCTTAAATCCAACTTCGAGAACACAACAGCCTCATGTAATTCATCCAATAACTGATCGATGACGGGAATGGGAAAACGATAAGCTATTGTTGCTCTATTAAGAGCACAATAATCTACACAAAATCTCCAAGTACCATCTTTTTCTTCACCAAGAGAACTGGGCTTGAATACGGGCTATGGCTCGGTCTAATGATTCCATCTTCTAACATTTTCTTTACTAAACGCTCCATCTCCTCCTTCTGAGCATGCGGATAGCGGTAAGGCCTGACACTGATAGGATTAGTGCCATGAACCAGATTAATTGCATGCTCTCTGTTTCTTATTGGAGGTAATTGAGTAGGTATAGAAAACACGTCTTCAAACTGGTCCAGATGCTTGAGTAAAATCGGTGGACATTCTTCATTCTCATACGATTTAAGCAAAACAACAACTTCCACCATCGGATGTTGCTTAGGTTCAGAGAGTAAAGACTTCAAGGACAGCTTGGTATTATGTAAAGATGGATCTCCATGCAAGGTGACTGTGATCTCCTTTATACAAAAATGAGAATTCATGAGTTTCCCAATCCACCTGACACTTGCCCAGCGTCCGTAGCCACTGCACTGTTCCCAAGTCTAATGTAATAAAATCTGCTTCAAATTCCAACGCAGCTACTTGGAACACAACTTTTCTACATATACCCAGCCCATTCACTGTCATTCCTGTGCCCAACCGTACCTCTAACTCTAATTTTTCTTGCACTTTAAGACGACACTTCTTTGCAACTGATGGGGAAATAAAATTGTGGGTGGCACCACTATCCAGCATCACTACGATTTTATGAACTCCAATTTCTCCTTGTATTTTTGTTGTAGTTGGAGAAGGAAGTCCAAAAAATGCATAGAAGGATAACTCCATCAACTCCGTAACTTGACATGAATCTTCCTCCACTGTATCAAAGAACTCTTCCTCTATTAACTCCATCTCACAGCCATCAATTACTGTCAAAATCTGCAACTCCTTATTTGCACATTGATGACCATTATAGTACTTCTCGTCACACTTAAAACATTCTCCATCCTTCTTCTTACGAGCATATTCAGCTGGTGTTAGATATCTCCGAGCTGTAAATCTCTATTGTACTTTTTGCGCTTCAAGTTTAACCAACTGTCTCTCCTGTTTTGGCCTGAATCCAATAGCAACGGCTAAGTTTTCTAAGGAATCCCCAGCTGTTGATTGTTATTGGAGCGATACAGATGATACTGATGATCCTTGGTCCGTTTATTATCAGAATTGAATGATGGATGCATAGATTTACACATCAACCCATCCTCCATTTGTAACACTGTGGCAACCATATGAGATAGGTCTCGGCTCCTTCATTCATACTATCTCCTTGAGTGCTGGACATAAACCTTCTAGAAATATATCTTCTAACATCTCATCATCCACACCAATAATTTGAGAAGAAAGTTCCTCAAATTCATGAACATATGTAGCGACAGAACCAGTTTGCTTAATCCCAGCCAAACTTTGTTTCGGTGATTGCATATGAGGGTTCCCAAAACGTGTTACTAATCGCTTCTTAAACACTGACCAGATTGGGAATGGAGAATGGCGTTCTTCCCAATTGAACTAGCTCAATACATCTCTTGCTAAGCTCAACGAAACCAGTTCTAGCTTCTGATCTTCATGATAACGACCCAATGGAAAAAATCTCTCTACTCTCGCTATCCAGCCATGAGGATTCTGACCTTCGAACACAGGCATATCGATCTTCCGCAACATACTATCCCGCGTCGGCGTAATCGAAGAATTTCCCAAATCAGTCAACATCTCTACGGCTATGTTCTGAGTGAGAATCGTGTACCTGAAGTGGTTGTTTCTCCGGATTTCCCAACGGTGTGAGTTCCTCCTCTTGCGATGGTAAACGCTTATGAATCAACTCCACCACTGAGTTCATGAGCGTAGTTATCTTGTCCATCTTCCCATCTGTTGCAATCGCTTGTTCTTCTGATTTCGTTCGCCACGCCAACAACGACTCCACCGACGTGGTCAATCGAATCATCCGAACCTCCGATTCAGCAACTGCATCATGTAATTCCACGAACTGTTCCTTCGTCACCGCCGTTTCCTTCACCATCGAATATCGGGATCGATTCGAACGTCACCGACACCAATTTGATAAGAACAAACCTCGTTTATTCAAATCAACCACACCCAATGTAACAAGACGTATCTCTCTCTCGATACCATCTCTCTCAGTTACAAAGAATGAAACAGAAAATCCCAATTACAGATCGATAAAGCAATGGAAGGATTCCCGTTTCTTATTTATATTACTAAGTCGTAAAGCAAACTTTCATCTTTGACTTTCTCATCTTTTTTAAAGACTTTCCACGTCAGCTTTGTCTCTGTTTTTCTTTGATGTGTAAACTCTCCATGGTTTATCAGGATACCTCATGCATAGTGCCTATTTTAGATGTAGGGAATAGTCAGATAATGTTGCCCACCCTAAAATAACAATCGCCTCTAGTGTGTATGGACAACATATGTGTCCATATGAACAATATATATTGGACGAAAGGTATACGTACCCAACCCAATTAACCATATGTATCGTTCATGTGGACAACATGTAAACATGCTATTTATAATTAACCATTGCTACATGTACAATCGGTCAGCATTATTGGGTTGTATAACAGCTCATTTTTTTGGATAGTCAATCATGGACAACATGCGAACATGCTATTTGCAATTAACAATGGCAACCTGTACATTCGGACTTAATTGCAATGGTCATTTAACGTCGCGTTTTTTATCCAATTACGAGGTGTACACCTAACTAATTCAACATAACCATATGTACACGTACATACGTGCTATGTACGGGATAACCATGGTTACATGCACATTCGGACAGCGTGTTCTGGTCATATAAGCTAGAAATTTTTATCTTATTATAAGTGTTCTTCCAAAGACGTGGATATTTCTACAATATTGTTGAACAAATTCGAATTTTACGCTACAAGAAAACACAGTTTTTGCGACTATAAAAATAGTCCCAAAATGGTCGCAAATGACTCGTTTGCGACCATTTTGGCACTAAAAAAATTAGTCACAAATATTTGGTCGCTAAATTAAGTAGTCGTAAAATAGTCGCTTATTTGCAACTAATATGTAACTATAATATCAGTCCTAATTTAGAGACTGATTTGTGACTATTTGTAAAAAAAGAATTAAAAATAAATAAATAAATGAAAACAGATCCAGTCGCCGTGGATGTTTCTCTTCTCCGATCTGCTCATTTCTCCGGCGAGCAACATCACCGGACTAAGATTTCACAGCGCACGAGAAGCCACTCCACCCCATGCCTCGGTTTTGTCACCGCGACACCACCGATAGCGTTCTTGCCTCCACTACGGCTCGCCGGCGAATTCACCCCCTCTGATTTCCTACTTGGCGCCACCACTCCCTTATTCTCTCATCTCGGCGCCGATCTGCTCGTAGAAGAAGCCTCGCCTGGATCTGGATCTCACCGCCGTCTCCTCGGATCTCACCGCCGCCTCCTCGGATTTCACTACCGCCTCCTCGGACCAACCACACGACCGCCGCCACCTCGGACTAACCACACGACCGCCGCCTCCTCGGACCAACCACATGACAGCCTCGCCGGCGGTGAGCATCTGGAAAAAAACAAACAAGAGTTAGATCGAAAGAAGAAACACAGAGAGAAAAACAGAAAAAGAGTGAGTTAGAGAAGGAAGAAGAAGAGAAAGAATCGTAGGAAGAGAAGGAAGAAAGATAAAAAAACAAAAAAAGATAAAGCAAGTGAGATCCTCCACCGTTGGATTAAACCAATCAACGGTGGAGGATCTCAATCCTCGTCACAATGAACTAACCAATGAGAAACTTTCATTATTTTTGTCATTTGTCGCAAATTAGTCGCAAATTTGGGATTATTTTGTGACTACAATTGAAAAAAATCGATTGAAGTTGCTAAACAGTCACCAAATTTGGGACCATTTTGTGACAATAAAAAACCTTTACCCTAAACCCTAAACTTTAAGAACCTAGAAGATTTGAATATGATTTTACAATGATTTTGTGTATCTAGCATTTCAAAAATATATTAAAACTTAAAAATAAGTAAATTTTTAGAGAATTTTTATCTTTCAAAATCATTCCTTATAAAACATATGTAACACTTAGTAGATGTTATGATCAGATTGAAATTTTTGTAAGTGTTATATTTTTTTGTTTATTATTTGATGTTTATGTGTAAGATCTAGTTTACAATTTAAGATTTATAGTTTATGATTAAGGGTTAGAGGTTTAGGGTTTAGAATTTAGGATTTATAAAAGGGTTTATAAATTATCATATTTAAAAAAATTGTAAGTTTTGAATTTTTGTATATTATTTGATGTTTATGTGTAAGATTTAGTTTAAAATTTAAGATTTAGATCAAGTTTATGATTAAGGGTTAGAGGTTTAGAGTTTTGGGTTAAGGGTTTGTGGTTTTAGTTTAGAATTTATTGATTTCTATAAAAAAAATCAAGTGGAGTTGCAAATTAGTCCCAAATTTGGGACTATTTTGTGACTACTATTAAAACAAATTGAGTGGAGTTGCAAATTAGTCTCAAATTGGGACTATTTTGTGACTACTATTAAACATTAGTCGCAAATTAACACTACAAGGAAACAGTCTTTTAACTACTGCAAAAACAGTAGGAAATCAGTAGCAAAACAGAGTTTTACGACTGATTAGCGACTGATATGTGTCGTAGTTAAAGGTCTCGTCGCTAAATAAATCAGTAGCAAAATTGCTACTGATTTACGACTGATTAGCGACTGATATAATCAGTCGCTATTAAGTCGCTAATCAGTAGTAAAATATTACGACTGATTAGCGACTAAATAGTGACTGAAGTTTGCTACTAAAAGTTCAGTCGGTATTCAGTCGTAAAATCTAGCTACTAAATTGCGACTGATTACCTACGACTTGAGCTACTAATTTACGACTAAACTGATCATCGATTTAGTTGTTTTTGGCAAAGTTTAACTACTGTTTTACGACTGGTTTGTTTTTGTTGTTACTACTAATTTGCTACTGAATACCTACTACTAATTATCAACTTCTTAATGTTGTTTAGTAACTAATCGGTTTATTGATTTTAATTCAATGTTGAAGCTATAAAGAAAAGAAAAAACAAATTTAAAGCAATCGAAAAGTGAAAACAAATTTAAAAACTTAGGAACAAGTTTTTAAACACACAACATAATTCATGTTTTAAACATGTTTCAGACATGTTTCAAAAGGAACAAGTTTCGCACAAAAGGAACAAGTTTCAGACAAAAGGAACAAGTGTCTTAGGGATTAGCAGAAGCAGAAGAAGTGTCTTGGGCGAGGAATGCGAGGAAGCGCTCATCGGTTTGCAAGAATTTGTGGACAATCGCAAGCTCAGCGGTCTGGGCGCTTTGAGCAGCTGAAACTTGAGCATTCTCTGCTTCTTGCTGTGCGATAAGAGCAGCTTGTTCCTTCAGCTTCTCTTCAGCCATTTGAAGTTGTTGTTGCATCTGCCGGAAAGAAGCCGAGGTTTCCGGGTTTTGTACCTTTCCCTTGACCAGATTCTTGAGGCTTCCAAAACCAAACATTTCTCCTCTATCATTTGTGAGTGTAGACTAGAAAAAGAAAACTATCATCAATCAATTTCAGACACTATCATCAAACAATTTCAGACACTATCATCAAAAAGAAAACCAAACATTTCCAAAACCAAATATTTCTCCTCTATCATTTGTGAGTGTAGACTATTAATCTCAGACACTATCATCAATCAATTTCCAAAACATAACAACATAAACAAAGCACTTCACCTGAATAAAGAGCTCGTTATCCTCTTCTATGGATAGCACTGGATGACGACCATCCGAAAGCTCTGTGGTTTCCGAGTCATGTTCAGACAACTTCTCTTCCTTTTTCTTCATATAGGCCTCAGCAACTTGCTTCGCTT
This sequence comes from Eutrema heterophyllum, assembly GCA_002933915.1. Lineage (NCBI taxonomy): Eukaryota > Viridiplantae > Streptophyta > Magnoliopsida > Brassicales > Brassicaceae > Eutrema > Eutrema heterophyllum. The sequence goes on along the minus strand of PKMM01048745.1, from coordinate 1,858,304 downwards.
TCAGATCAACAAAGGTCCCATCTTTCTTGGTATGCGCCCTGATGAACACCTCACCGAAGCTCACTGGTCTCCCCAATTCAACAACCTTAAATGGGAAAAGGATAAGGTGAATCAGTATATCAGCAAACTTAGTTAGAGTAAATGTAAAGCATTAAGAACATAAAACCATATATCACAGATTCAAGCACCAAGTAAATGTTAAAACTGACTTACCATTTCTTGTTCGATTTGTCGGTAAGACTTCTGTCCAGAGGTGTGTTTGTGAGGACCGAGACCTTTACGATCAGACATCCGAGCTGCTGAGGTTGTTGCACTCTTTGATTTTTGTTCTTCAGTGCTCCAATGTTTTTTCATGTCTGCCCAGAGCTTATCATTGATCCATTTCGGTTGCTCGTCATTACATCTCGCAGTGCTCACCATGTCTTTCAAGCGAAGTTGAATTATAGACTCGAAATGCTCTTGAACCAAACCTGTTAAAGATGGATCCCATCTGTGTTTTTTCTACAAAACAACAGAGAAAGATAAGTGTTAAAGCAAATACAAGAAAAACAGAGAAGTTTGGTGTTACAGCAGAGAGATTCTTACCGCGAATTCAACGAAGTACCGTTCTTGTCTTTCTCTAGGCACACTCGACCAACTGTAGTAGGGGCCATCAAACTTGTTGGTGAAACACTTTGTAATCTTCCGGGTTAGAGATGATTTGTCATAACCAAACCTACAAAGACACTGAAATATATGATTGTTATTGAGCAACAATCACAGAATCAGCCATGGAATCTAGTTCACAGAAACATATCATTTCATTTCATTCTACTATACTAAAAGGATCTAAAACCGTATACTAGCTTATCGGGAATTCATAAACTACAATGAAAAGCAGTTAGCTTACTGAAAATTCAATCACAAACTACAATGAAAATTTCGTGAACAATGTATGCTATTCAGAGTGTTTCTCAATCTGCAATCAAACATTTGCTTTGCCATTGGATCAAAAGGAGAAACTGTTCTTCGAGCAATCAACATCAACATGATCTCTGAACATTCTTGAAATACAACCAAATAAGCTTAACCTAGTGCTACACAAAATTCCCAATTGCATGCAGCAGAGCTAGAATCAAACCAAAATCCTAATTTTCATCTGTTTCAACACTCCACACAAGTTATGTATGACAATTCTACTATACTAGCTTATCGGAAATGCATTCACAAACTACAATGAACTCTGTATGGCATCAATTTTAGTTACATTGCCCACTTTTCTAGTCATACTCATTAACAATAAACTTCTTGTGCAACGAATATCAACAAGTAGTAAAGGAAAATAATAAACTGTTGCAGTACAACCAAATAAGAAATTGTTGAAGTAAAAAAAACTAACTAGAGATTACAGAGAGAAAGCAATTTTACCAAGTTGAATCAGGCTCGATGAGGTCGGGATCAAGGATTGTAATGTTCTTCGGCCATGGCGCAAGAAGCAGCGAGTTAAGAGCCTCCATCTGGTCTTCGGAGAGATTGGGTTGAGGCAGACCTCCGAGATCACTCAATTCGTCATCTTCTTCTGTGTTGTGTGAATTTTGTGCATGAGAACTGTGAGAAGATTGAGCTGCTCGATGTGGAGTGGCTTGAGTTTCAGCAGCCAAATATGGTCTGGAAGGTGGAGGCATTGTTCCCTCTTGATTTGCAGACGCTTCAGATCTCGGAGCCGTTGTGGCCGAAGGAGATGCACCAGATGGCGGAGATGCACCAGATGGCGGAGCCGCTGAGGCCGGGAAAAGCTGCTTCGGAGGAGGGTAGTCTCTCACCGACGGCTGACGTTGGTTGTTGGGGAGAACCGGTGGGTCAGTCGCTGTTCTCGGTACAAAATCATACCGAGTTTTTGGAAGAGAAGCCGGCGTTCTCACTAAGGTGTTAGTTGGAGGGACGAGTTTTCGCTTCCTCTTTCCACCCATGGACAGATCGGGATAAGAGAGGAAGAGGAGAGGATGGGACAGTTCGGGAAAAGAGAGAAAGAAGATAGAATCGAACAGATCGGGATCGGGATAAGAGAGGAAGAGGAGAGAATTGAACAGATCACAGGCGGGATAAGAGAGGAAGAGAAGAGAATTGAACAGATCGATAAGAGAGGAAGATGATAGAAGTCGATTAGGGTTACAGAGAAAAAGGAATGAAAAAAATCTCTAAGTGTTAGAATTAAAAGGCGGACCAAATTATTTGAGCCCACTAAAATTATTTCAGCCCAAAATGTAGGCGGGAAATGAAATTTTCACCAAAAATTTTCACCAAAAAAATTTCACCCCAAAATTTTTTAAATTACACATATTAATAAAATTAAACTTATATAACATACTAATACATAAAATATCTTGATCAAAACAAAAACTTAGGTACCATATAATATTCTCATAATTAGTAAGATGTTACACCTTCTAAATCGTCATCATCAGATTCCGATAAATTACACAGAAATTCGTCTTCTGGTTCCGCATCGCCGACATCGTAATCGAGATTAACTGGGTTTGCTGCTTGGAGCGAATTGTCGACTACGAGATCTTCAATTGTAGTCAACATTACATGATCATCAGTTTCTTACTGTAAAAGAGTTGGTTCCGTGTTTACATAGACTCCTGCAATATTTCCCCTCGGGTTGACTTTAATAACATTTAGCCACAAAAGTTTCGGTTTATGGCGGTTTGGGTACGGGATATAACAAACTTGATCCGCTTGAGAGGCTGTGCAATATCAATATATAGAAGTATATCAATATATGGTATCGACAGATGCATAAGAGTATATGAGTGTACGTACCAAGAATAAAAGGTTCGTATTTATAGTATCTTCTCGATTGAAGAACGTCTACAATCCCACCATCGCTCCTCCGAGTTCCTCTACCGATCACATGGTCGTACCACTTACACTTAAAAAGTGTGATTCTCAAATTAACCACCCCCTCATACTCGAGTTCTATGATATCAGTTAAGATACCGTGGACATCAGCTCGGTCAGCTGCATTGCTACAATGCTCCCCAGTAACACATACACCATAGTTACAAGTCTTTCTTCCCTCACTGTGATTCTTGGTATGAAACAAATATCCTCTTGTATAATAGATGGGCCAAGTTTTGGCCTTATTCACGGGACCATGAATTATGTCGAGCACCCATGTTGGAAAAGGAATCTCGGTGTTCCAGGTAGTAACCTGCATATAGATAGACATTAATATCAAATATATTGAAGAAAAAAACTCAAATTTCAAATATTTAGAGACATACATATTCTTTGATCCAAGAAGGATATTCTTCAGCTCTTTTCACCAGGATTTCTTTCTCGGAGAAGTCCGGATATTTTACACTAATATAATCTTCGAAGAAACTATATATATAACACCAGAAAAATATATGAGAAATCGAATATGGACTATATTTAATTGTAAGTTATAGACATTCCAAATTATACCTCTCAAGTGGCTCGAAATAACCACAATTTCGCAAAACATATGCATGTGCGCATCGATAGTCTTTATCTGAAAGCCAGATTTCATGAATTTCGCCAGAGGGTCGACCTACATGAGTAAATATATCAGGGACTCCATCGAAATGATATTCGGGGACATCACCTTCAGCGAATCTTGTTAACCTGACCAAAGTAGTGAAAATCAATTTATAATAGCTAGCAGGTGTATATCAAATGGGATGTGAACCTTTAAATAATTATATCATTTACCTTGATTTCGTTTGTATAATCGAGGGAAAATAGTGCTCTGTGAAATAAGCTACCTCCTCCCTTAGATATGATTGAACAATCGATCCTTCTGCATATCTTTGGTTCTTTGCTTTACCTTTCAACTTTTTGAAAAACCTTTCAAAAGGGTACATCCATCTGTATTGCACGAGGCCTCCTAGTTCAGCTTCGTCCGGGAGATGTACAGGTAGGTGCTCTATCACGTCGAAAAAAGATGGTGGAAAGATCTTTTCCAAATAGCATAGGATTAACACTATGTTATGTTTTAGAATTTGGACGCGACGTTTCTGCAAAGTTCTCGAACATAAGTCATGGAAAAATGCTCCAACCCCTACAATTTATATATTGAAACTGGAAATGGTTAATATAAATTACTAACATGCATATTTATGTGATTTATTTTCCTCAAATTATAAGTAATTAGTACCTGATAACGCAGTGTGAACGTTCCGGTCTAGTAGTTCTGCACAGATAAATGGAAGTAGCCGCTCCATAAAAACATGGCAGTCATGACCTTCATCCCAGAAAACTTTCCATTCGTCAAATCAACACAACTAGCTAAGTCTGAAGCATAACCATCTGGGAATTTGACCGAATGTTTTACACATTCCAATAATGCTTTTCTGGCTTCGTCTTCCAATGAGTAGGGAGGAAAAGGGGCTCTACCCTGATCATCAACATGTAAATGTGGCCGAGAACATAATTCTTCTATATCCAATCTTGACGGGATGGTGTCTTTTGATTTACCCTTCACACGCATAAGAGTATTCATGATGTTGTCAAAAAAATTCTTCTCTATATGCATCAGATCGAGATTGTGTCGGAGATTGAGGTCCCTCCAGTACGGCGATTCCCAGAATATGCTTTCTTTGTGCCAGTTATGCTCTTTCCCAAAGCCAGGCTTCTTCTTATCGTGACCGTTGCCACCAACATCCTTTGTTTTTGGTGGATTAACACGTTTCACCCGGTATGAATAAATTTGCTCACCGGTCAAAGACACTGGTGGATCGTCTTTCCTAGCGTCTCTCTTCTTCAAAAAGTCTTTTTTATTCTTCCTTAGAGGATGATCATAAGGGAGAAATCTTCGGTGACAATCGAACCAACACGTCTTTCTTCCGTGCTTCAGATAAAAAGACTGTGTATCTGCCATGCAAATTGGACAAGACAATTTGCCATGGGTGGTCCATCTTGATAACATGCCATACGCCGGAAAGTCGCTTATCGTCCACAACAACACCGCTTTTAGAATAAAATTTTCCTTCTTGTACACATCTTATGCATCGACTCCAGTAGACCACAGTTCTTTTAACTCATCAATCAGAGGTCGGAGGAAGATATCGAGACTAGCTCGTGGATGATTTGGCCCAGAATTGATAATGGTTAGAAACAAGTACTCTGTATTCATGCACATACTAGGGGGTAAATTATACGGAGTCAAGATCACAGGCCACAACGAATGATTTTTTGACATGTCAAATGGATTGAACCCATCTGTACACAATCCAAGATAAACGTTACGGGGTTCTTCTGCAAACCGGGGATGTTGATCTTGAAAATTTTTCCACTCCGCAGAATCAGACGAATGACACATTTCTCCCTCATTTGCTTCGTGCTCGGCATGCCATCTCATTGCCGCTGCAGTCTTCTCACTCTGATACATTCTCTTTAATCTGTCAGCAATAGGCATATACCACATACGACTATATGGTACATTGGACCTACGGTTTTGCTTGTTAGGCATCCATCTTTATGAATTACAAAACCGACACTTATCAATCTTTTCATCATCTTTCCAAAAGATCATACAATTGTTGATGCAAACATCAATTGCATGACATGGGAGCCCTAAATTGCGCATCAATTTGTCAGCCTCGTAATGTGAACCGGTTGCCTTGTTTCCTTCAGGTAAATAATCTTTGAAGATTCCGCATATCGAATCCACTAACTTTTCACTCATATTATGATCTGCCTTATTTTGCATGATTCAAGCAACTAAGGATAACTGCGAGTGACCTTCACGACAACCATCGTATAATGGAGTAATCGCTCCATCCAACAAGTCGTAGAATTTTTTTGAATGATTACGTACCGGTTTGTCTACATTCTGATAACTATCATCGTGATGATAGTTATCAAAACTAACGTTAACACGAAACGCATCATTCACCATATCCACATACCTATCTTCTACTACATTACCCACTTCTTCATTCCCACTAATATGCGTCCTATCAACATAACTCGTTCCTAAATCCATATCGAGTTCTTCACCATGTTTATACCAGATATAATAATCTGGCATAAACCCTCTACTATACAGATGTCTCAAAACTCTTGTACCCGGGATAAATTTCTCATTCTCGCAAACAAGACAAGGGCAGTGAAACATACCCCGATTTCTCTGCGCTAGAGGCTGGCTATTTGCAAATGCCACGAATTGATCCACCCCCGATGTGAACTCTGCCGAGAGATTTCCCGTCGCTTCATCGAACCTACGGTACATCCACTCACGAGAATTACCATAATTGTAATTTCCCGACATAAATAAGTTGAGAAACCTTAATCTCTCTTTGATTTGTGTTTATAATGTCTTTCTTTACTTTGTGTTTCTACAATTGTGAGAAGAAAATTCGAGTATGGCATATATATAGAAAATTTCCCGACTGATTTGCTACTGATTAGCGACTGCAGCGGAAATTAGGTACACCAACCACCAAATAATTTCCACGTGTTTAACTGCATTTAGCGACTGATTAGCGACTGCAGCGTAAATTAGGTACACCAACCACCAAATGATTTACACGTGTTTAACTACTTTTAGCGACTGATTTGCGACCCGCCGAATACAGTAGCAAATCAGTCGCTAAAAGTAGTTATAAAAACACGTGGAAATCATTTCCTCTGCAGTAGCTAATCAATAGCAAATCAGTCGGGAAATTTTATCCATATTTGCTACCGACTACATTTTTGACATCAATTTAGTCACTATACAGTCGTAAATTTCCTACTATTTAACGACTGAGTTATTACGTCGCTAAATACCGACTGTTTTACGACAATTTAGAAATGTTCGTCAAGCCGTCGGTAATCAGTAGCAAAACAGTCGGGAAATGTAGCGACTGCAGAATCAGTAGCAAAAACCCTGTTTTGGTGTAGTGTAATTTCAAATTAGTCACAAAAACTGGATTTGCAAATTAGTGTACATGTTACCTTAATCCCTAAACCTTAAAAACATGTAAGGTTTGAATATCAATTTACAATGATTTTGGGTATATAGTTGTTCAAAAATATGTTTTACAATTTAAGATTTAGATTTTATGATTAAGGGTTAGAGGTTTAGGGTTTAGAATTTAGGATTTATAAAATGATTATATTTAAAAAAATTGTAAGTGTTGAGTTTTTTTGTATATTATTTGATGTTTATTTATTTGATATTGTTTACAATTTAAGATTTAAATCAAGTTTATGATTAAGTGTTAGAAGTTTAGGGTTTAGGGTTAAGGGTTTGTGGTTTGAGTTTATAATTTATTGATTTCTAAAAAAAATCGAGTGTAGTTGCAAGTTAGTCCCAAATTGGTCACAAAACTGGGTTTGCAAATTAGTGTACATGTTACCCTAAACCCTAAACTTTAAGAACATATAAGGTTTGAATATCACTTTACAATGATTTTGGGTATATAGCTGTTCAAAAATATATTTTACAATTTAAGATTTAGAGTTTTTGATTAATGGTTAGAGGTTTAGGGTTTATAATTTAGGATTTATAAAATGATTATATTTTAAAAATTGTAAGTGTTGATTTTTTTGTACATTATTTGATGTTTTTGTATATTATTTGATGGTTTAAGGTCTAGAATTTAGGTTTTAGAATTTTTTTTGTATATTATTTGATGTTTATTTTTAAAAAAATCGAGTGGAGTTGTTAAACCAAAGCAAATCAGTCACAAATTTGGGACTACTTTTGCAAGTCCTTAAAGAGCCGCAAATAAGCGACTATTGGCTGACTACTCTCTTTTTTGGTAATTTGTGACTATTATGCCTCTGCATTATGAGTAGTCGCAAATCAGTCACAATATCGTCCATCTTTTTTGCGACTAAAAAAAGTAGTTGCAAAAAATAGTCACAAAAACAGAACTCGTAGTATTAATCAGGTGGCAGTCGAGGGGGTGGATGGTCAAGCAAATCAAGCCGGCAAAGACAGAACTCCTGATTTGACGTGGCTACATAAGGTATTCATGATCTCTCGTACTGGCCTTCAAGCTGAGTATTCATTTATTCAACCTCAATTATCACACATAAAAATTTGGGGAGTACTATTTAGGAAACACATGGAACCGCGGCACGGATGTTTCAATTGAGGCCGGAAACCCCACTGTCCATAGCTCTGAGAAAGAGGCAAGGTTCTTGGCAATCATGCACGCATGCAAAAGAAGTTAAAATAGTAAATCTAGTATTCTGAAATTTTGCAGACAGTTCCAGTGATTGTGGGTAACATTCAGATTCCTCCTGAATGCGTGGGTGACTCAAACACATCACACTCTAACTTGGATGGGAGCCCCACAACAATATAGATTGGGTTGGTGCGATATCTGAAATCTAGAAAGTGTAGTGATCCAAGTAATCTTTATCCAGCCGTAGACAGTGATGGGTTTGCGCAGTTTTACCAAACTCTGAGCTTAGATAAAAACAGGTATGCAACTACGTTTGGGTTTGCTATAAGGAGCTTTTGATAAAGGCACATCAATTTAAACTGAGATTTGTTTGAAGGATACACATAACCGCAAGTGGGATTGAGCTAGGAAACGAGTTCTTTCTATCACTTGCGCAGAAGGGAAAATGGACGACCCCATTGGTAATATAATGCAACTACTCGCGTTTACTTATTGTAGACTCTTCATTAGGAAGAGAGGCATGTGACTGATTACCTTCACTTTGTCTCCTTTTTGTCAACACATGGAACTGTTTATGAGTTCACTTGGGCGAAGGCATCAAACAACTTTTGAGATCGAGCGAAGGCATCAAACACGGGTGAAGTTTATCCCCATGGTGATCGTTCCCTTGACATAACGTAAGATACGTTTGAGATGCCCAAAATCTGATACTGTAGGAGCATGCATCCTTTGACAAACATAATTAACCGCAAATTGTATATCCGGTCTTGTTAAAGTTAAGTATTGGAGCTTACCCTCAAGGCTTCGAGAATAAGTTGGATTAGAAAACTCGTCTTCCTTGTCATGAGTTATGTTTTGTTACAAAGGTAGCGGCGTTGGCATTGGAGTGCAAATTAGTCATAGCTGCCACCCCTAGCAGATCTTTCGCATACTTTTGTTGCGAGAGAAACAGACCGGTATCATGAAACTGAGCTTGAATGCCCAAGAAGTAGTTCATTTTACCCATATCCTTCATTCGAAATTGCTTGTTTAGCTCGGTGAGAAGGGCTGTAAGACTGACTGAATTATTGTTGGTGATAACCATATCGTCAACATACAAGAGTCACTACAAGAAAACAAAGTTTTTGTGACCAACTTTTGCGACTCTTTTTTTTGTCGCAAAAAAGTGTGACGAAAGTGTGACCACTTTGCGACTCTTTAACGACCCCTCGTATTGCAGAGGCAAAAGAGTCACAAATTAATGACGAAACGTAATAGTCAGATAAGAGTCACTTATTTGCGACCGTTTAAGGACTGTTAGTCGACGATATAGTTATGGTCGCAAAAGAGTCGGAAATTAAGACGAATTAGCGACTCATTTTTGTTGGAAAGTGTGGTCGGCAAAAGAGTCCCAAATTTGAGACTGATTTGCTACGGTTTAGCAACTCCACTCGATTTTTTAGAAAAAAATCATCAATATAGAATTGTAAATATGTCAATTTGTACGTTTTTACATAGATTTATACTACTAAATACACTGAATCATGATAGCAGAGAAAAAAACTTTTAAATTCCAATATTTTAAACTTATGGTTGTATATTATCATAACATGTAGTAAGTACATATGTGTTTTATATGAAATGATTTTGAAATATAGAAATTTTTCAAAATTTGCGTAACATATCTTAGTTTACTGTTTAAATAGAGAGTTGTAGTGTTAGAATTAGTTAAAGAATTATTGTATAGTCATATTTTTATTAAAAATGATTGAAACTTTAGGGTTTAGGGTATATGGTTATGACTTATTAAGAACAGTCACAAAATAGTCGCACTTTTGCGATCATTTTGAGACGGTTTTGCGACCATTTCAAATTTTATTAGTAATCTTAAAATACCCACTAATTTGCGACCGATTCCTGACCAACACCTGAAATTGTGACTGATTTGCGACCGTTTAGCAATTTCACTCGATTTTTTTTAAAAAAAATCATCAATATTGAATTGTAAATATGTTAATTTGTACGTTTTACATAGATTTGAACTATTATATACATTGAATCATGATAACAGAGAAACAAACTTTTAAATTCCAATATTTTTAAACTTATGTTTGTATATTCTCAAAAATGTAGTATGTGTATATGTGTTTTATATGGAATGATTTTGAAAGATAGAAATTATTCAAAATTTACTTACCATATCTTAGTTTACTGTTTAAATAGAGAGTTGTAGTATTAGAATTAGAATAAGCATGATTGTAAAATCATATTTAGAATAATAATGATTGAAAATTTAGGGTTTAGGGTATACTTTTGTGATTTATTAAGTATCGTCACAAAACAGTCGCACTTTTGCGACCATTTTAAGACGGTTTTACGACTATTTTTATGAAAATTTTAAAAATATTCAAGGACTTTTGTGAAATATCAGGCGGCAATTCTTTGCCTCTCATATTTTTCTGTTTGCGACCGATTTGCGACTGTTTAGTTAATTTCTATGCATTTCTTTCCCTCTTGATATTTTTCCCTTCTCCAAAACCTTTTCATCTTTCTCTCTCTCGATATTCTTCTTCATTCTTCTCTCCGTTGCCGCTGCCGCCATGTCCTCCATCTGCCCCGCCTTGTTTCTTCCCTCACCGCCGATTGTTCTGCTCTATGCCCGGAAGCGCTTCCGAGCTCAGCCTTCCTATCCTCCAGGGTAAAATCAAGCGTGACCCAGAGGGTTACGAAATGGAGCTCCAATTGATTTACAAACAGTTCAAAGCCTCCGTCGATCTCTTTCAGCAATAGGCAGCTCTCAGTTTCTCCTCCGTCGAATGCATCGACTCCAACCCTTCCGTTTCGAAGGACCTCGGCGACCGAGCCATGTTCCAGGCTCATGTCACTCCGTTTTACCCGAAGCAGCTCGCGGCATTTCTAGCTCAATTGACTGATTTCCAGCTCAATTGACTGATTTCTCAGCTTCTAAAATCGATTGAGAGAGAATGCGCCGCTCTTCGTCTCCCACACTCACTAACTCTCTCCTTCAACAATCGATTCTTTGAAGCTGAAGTAGCAACAAGAGAAGAGCTCTCGTTTTCGCTAAAAATAAAAAAAGCTATCCGATTCTCTTCTTCTCCGTCTTAGAAATGGGGAATTTTCTGCCCAAGGAACCGCCGCCTTCGGTGGTGCTTGTCCCTCCGCTCTTTGATTTCCCTCCTCTCTCCGTCCGTAACAGGTATTCTCTTCTTCCAGGCAATTGTCGAAAAAAGGTAAAGCCTTCACACTCGAATTGATTTAGATTAGACGTAGGATTTAAACGCAAAATTTGGATGTTATATTGTTTGCATATATAGAGATCTTCTTAAACGCAAAATTCGACAAGTCTTGTGTTCTTTGATTAAGAAACCCATATAGTTGAGATAATTTAATAGCTTTGATTGTGAGCATTCTATTAGCTTTGAAAGCTCATGAAGAACCTATAGATATGTTCTGTTTTGTCTTATTGATGTCCCAACCTGTTTTTTTCCTTCTTGTGTGATTGAATACTGAGCTCTCCAAGGTTATGTTTTGTAGAAAGAAAACAGTGGTGAACGTTTGTGGTTTTCTCGACAACAGTTGCTTCAGCGTTTGTGGTTTTCTCGACAAAGAATGGTCAAGGGACGAAGGTAGAGAGGCTAAAATCCATCGAATATCGGGTCTAACCAAGGGGTAAATATACATTACTTGTTATTTGTGGCATACTATTACTAGTTTTTGCTTCTTGCTTTACATGACCATCTGTTGAAACAGTCAGGTCCTTCCCCTGTGCTGGTGAAAGCAGAGGTCCCATGGTCAACTAAAAGAGGAGCTCTTTCAGATAAGGACCGAGTCCTCAAGAGCGTGAAAGGGTATTGTTAACAACTATTTATTACTCGTTTTAGTTTTTGTGCTTGGGGTTAGTTTTGCTGTATATTCTGACTGATTTGTTACAACTATAACTCTCTGCAGTATTCTGAACAAGCTTACTCATGAGAAGTATGAGCTCCTCAAAGGTCTGATCGACTCCGGCATCACTTCTCCAAATATTCTAGAGGTTTCTTACAATTCCTGATGTAAAATTGTATGTTATCATTTATCCCCTCTCTCCATGGTATTGATTTGCTCTCCTTACTTATAAGTGCAGGGAGTAATACATCTAATTTTGAGAATGCTGTACTACAGTTCACATTCTGTGAGATGTATGCTCTTCTGTGTTGTGATATCAATGGCAAGCTCCCTTCGTTTCCATTTGAGAAACCCGGTGGGAAAGAAATAACTTTCAAACGAGTAAAGTGATTGGTCGTGCAGCTGAGAGTAAACTGAGTGTTATCTCTTCTGTTTTGCATTTTTTTTTTCTTTCTAAAATTCTTGTAATTTCAATTTCTATTTTAGTTTGTCATTTCAATTTTAATTTTGGAATTATGGAATCGGAATTTAGTTTGTAATTTCAATTTCTATTTTAATTTTGGAATTATGAAATTTATTTTTTTTTATTTTATTTTGTTTTTACTGGTAGTCACAAATCAGTCTCTAAATTACGACTGATAGTGGGAGTCACATATTAGTCTTAAAATTACGACTGATAGTGGAAGTCATATATTGGTCGCAAAAGAACGACTATTTTTGCGACCACTTTATTTAGCGACCAAATATTTGCGACTATTTTTTTTAGTTCGCAAATGAGTCATTTGCGACCATTTTGGAACTGTTTAGGGGGGTCGCAAAAACTGTGTTTTCTTGTAGTGAGCATGATGATGACATCTTTGTTGCAGATATAAACGAAAAGAGATGGATCCTTGTGACTACAAACAAATCCAAATTCCAGCAAGAATGTGCTAAATTTGTCATACTATGTCCTTGGAGATTGCTTGAGTCCGTAGAAGACAAACATGGTCTGGTTTGGCTTTGTCGACAAACCCCGCCGGTTGAGTCATGAAAACGGTTTCAGTCAAATCGCCATGTAAAAACGCATTCTTCACGTCCAATTGCTTGATTTCCCAATTCATGACCGTTGCAGCATGTACAACAGGACTATAAGTGTCAAGATAATCAATGCCCTCTTCTTGATGAAAGCCTTTTGCTACGAGTCTAGCTATTAGCTTAACCAAAGTATAATAAGAACTCCCTAAGATTCGACACTCTATGAACTGGGCAAGAACCGATAAGCCTTGCAAGCACAAGTGCGTCAAGGGATGTGAGGCGATAGGTCACACAAAGGAGGCGGAAGATCCTTTGATTCACCTTGTCGATCTACTCTAGATATTACGCACCAAAGAAGAAACGACACACTGGATGTTACACACCAGCAAGGATGTTCTAAAACCAAACAAGAAGAAAACGTTTTTGATAAAAGTTGATAGAATGAGTTTGTCGACAAAGCTGCTAGGGTTTTAATAAGGAAACAACAACAAAAGAAAATACAACATAAATCAGGTTGGGCCTTGCTTAATTTCAAAAATGAAAAGAATGGTCTTGGGCTTCATTTTCGTGTGAGCTCAGATTGCAACTGATCCAAACTTGTTTCATTAAAAACCTATCCTTGCAAAAGCCATTGGGACAAAAACAAGGATAGGGAAAAAGAGTGCAAGCTTGGATCACAAGCCCAAATCAAATTCTTGGACTTGGATCACCACTAAAGTAGTTGCAATCACCTCTTTCTCCTCTCGGCCCAAGTAGTTTGGTTGTTGGATTTGGTTAAGTATTCCAGCAACGGCTTCCTTAAGCCTCTTAGTCTTTGCTCGTGTCATTGGAACAGTTGGAATGATCAAAGACTCCTCGGCTACAAGCTCCTCTTGTTCTGGTTCATGCTCCTCGGCTACTAGCTTATCATCTGGCTCAAGCTCTGTGTTATGAAAGCTGTCCATGATCACATCATCGCCCTCCTCTTGAAAAAGATTTGACCTCAAATCTTGGTCATCTTCAAGAAAAGGAGCTAAGTCAGAAACATTGAAACTGTTACTAATATTATACTTACCTTGAAGATCAAGCTTGTAGGCGTTGTCACTGATTCTCCTTGTGACTTTGAATGGACCATCGATTCTAGAGATCAGTTTAGACTTCCTTTGATCTGGAAGTCGTTCTTTCCTTAGGTGCACCCATACAAGGTCTCCTTCCTCAAAGATCACCTTGCGTCTGCCCTTGTTGGCGTGTTTAGCATACTGCCTCGTTTTCTCCTCTATGTTTGCTCTTGCTTTCTCATGAATCTGCTTGACAAGTTCAGCTTTCTGTTTCCCATCTATACTTGTTCTTTCACTCAATGGAGATAAGGGATTAAAACCATACACAATCTGAAATGGAGAAAACTTAGAAGCAGAATGCATAGCATGATTATATGCAAACTCTATATGCGGTAAACACTCTTCCCAAGTTCTAAGGTTATTTTTAATCAAACAACGCAGAAGTGTCCCTAGAGTTCTATTAACCACTTCTGTTTGTCCATCAGTTTGCGAATGACACGTAGTATAAAATAACAGCATAGTGCCTACCTTAGACCACAATGTTTTCCAGAAATAGCTAAGGCATTTAGTATCACGATCAGACACAATTGTTATGGGCATGCCATGCAATCTAACAATTTCCTTGAAGAACAAACTAGCTACATGTGATGCATCATCTGTTTTATGACAAGCAATGAAATGAGACATCTTTGAAAATTGATCCACTACAACAAAAATTGAATCCTTCCCTGTTCTAGTCTTAGGCAGCCCTAAAACAAAGTCCATTGAGATATCAGTCCAAGGATGAGAAGGGATATAGAGAGGAGTATACAAACCATGTGGCTGAACCTTAGATTTTGCTTGTTTACAAGTAGCACACCTGCCACGGATTCTTTCAACGTCTCTCTTCATGTGAGGCCAATGGAAGTGATCTTAAATTACTTTCAGTGTCTTAGCAATTCCGAAATACCCCATCAAGCTTACTCCATGAGCTTCCCTAACAAGTAAATCTCGAATAGAATAGTTAGGTACACACAAACGATTATCATAAAAGAGAAATCCATCACTTCTATAATAATGTCCAGCAGCAAATTTCTCACACATTTTGAATATGACTTGAAAATCAGAATCATATTGATACAAGTATTTAAGCTGCTCAAAACCTAACAGTTTAGCATCAAGAGTACAGAGTAATGCGTACCTTCGGGATAGTGCATCAGCAACTATATTATCCTTACCTTTTTTGTGCTTGATGACATATGAGAATGTCTCAATGAACTCTACCCACCTGGCGTGTCTCTTGTTGAGATTTTGCTTAGATGCTTAAGTGACTCGTGATCAGTGTGTATGACGAACTCCTTTGGCCACTGATAGTGCTGCCACGTTTGTAACGCTCTCACGAATGCATAGAACTCCTTGTCATACGTTTGGTAATTGAGAGTGGCTCCTCCAAGCTTCTCACTGAAAAATGCAATAGGCTTCTTATCCTGCAGTAAGACAGCTCCAATTCCTACACCATAAGCGTCACACTCAATTTCAAAAGTTTTAAGGAAATCAGGTAGAGATAAGAGAGGGACGTGAGTAAGCTTCTCTTTCGAGGCCTGGAATGCCTCTTCTTGTGCTGCTTCCCATCTAAAACCAACGTCCTTCTTGATTACTTCAGTGAGTGGTGCAGCAAGAGTGCTAAAGTCTCTAACAAACCCTCTATAAAATCCAGCAAGGCCATGAAAACTTCGCACTTCTCCTACTGATTTTGGACTAGGCCAGTCTCGGATTGCCTTAACCTTCTCTTCATCTACTTTGATCCCATCTGCACTCACAACAAAACCTAAAAAGACCAGATTATCTGTACAAAATGTGCATTTATTAAAATTAGCAAACAACTTTTCTTTCCTAAGCAAATTCAAAACAGATTGCAAATGATCAATATGCACTTCTAGGTTCTTGCTGTAAATCAGAATGTCATCGAAGTACACAACAACAAAGACACCTATGAATGCTCTCAAAATGTGATTCATTAATCTTGTACTAGGTGCATTTGTCAGCCCAAATGGCATCACTAAGAGCACCCACATTGGTGGTGTCTCAATGAGACACCACCCTATAAAATAAATCAAAAAAAAAAAATTGGTTTTTTATTCCATAAGCTTGAGACACTTATCTTATGGGTGTCTCAAATGAGACACCCTACAACATGACACATGTTACATTGTAAGTGGTTTATATTTTTTAGTTAAACCAAATACAATTTAATTTATAATGTTAAATAAATAGTTTGTATGTTGTTATTTTATATTTTATATTTTTTTATAAATCGCAAAATAAAATTATCTATCTATCAAGTTCTATTAAGTATTTGTTTAAATTATATATTATTATTATTTTTAATTAATATGTTAAGGTTAATACACAATATTAAATTATTTTTTATATAATACAATAATATTAAATACTAGAAAAAAATATGAGATTTGAAAAATTAAAATCATGTATAATTATTATTTTCGAAAAATTAAAAATTATAATTTGATATTTTGATAAAATCATGTATAATTTAATATTTTCGAAAAATATGAGATTTTATTATTGTTACTTTTATAGTTAAATATAAGTAATACACATTTCTACATGTGATATGTTTTAAAAATTTTAATGAGAAATAAAATATAATATAAGATTTTTAAAAAAAACATTAAAATATTAATATTATATTGATGAGATACCCACATGGGTGTCTCACCAGTGGAGGTAAAATTTTAGATAGGGGTTCTCATATTAAACTAAACTAAAAATATTAATATTATATTGCTGAGATGCAGATGCTCTAACCACTCATATAAGCCATGTTTCGTTTTAAATGCAATTTTCCATTCATCCTCTTCTTTCATTCTAATATGATGATAGCAACTCTTTAAATCGATTTTAGAGAAAATACTAGAGCCATGTAATTCATCAAGCATATCATCTAATCTGGGTATGGGATGTCGATACTTTACCGTGATATTGTTGATTGCTCTACAATCAACGCACATGCTCTAGTTGCCATCTTTCTTTGGCACGAGCAGAACCGGCACATCACAAGGGCTCATGCTCTCACAGATATGGCCCTTCTCCATAAGCTCATTGACTTCTCTTTGCAATTAAGTCTCCACAGGATTGGTTCTGTATGCTGGACGGTTTGAAAGTGAAGTTCCCGGCATGAAATCGATCTAATGTTCAATGCCTCTAATTGGTTGCAGCTCCTTTGGATTATCACCAGGGAACACGTCCTCATATTCCTGCAAGAGAGATTTCATTTCACTCGGCAATACCGGTGCAAGATTAGTCAAGCTCGTAAGAGCTTCCTTAAACACAAACAGAAGTAAAGGCTGTTTAGAAACTAATGCTTTCTTAACCTCACCAGCCTTTGCAAAGAAGTTTGATCGTTTGGCAGGGGGCTTCTCCTTGTGCTTGAGACTCAGATGATCTTGATACACTTCATTTGGCGTCATATGAATCAGAATGGTTTTTCTACCTTTGAACTCAAAGGAATGTCGATTGGTGAAGCCATCATGTATCACCTTACGATCTGATTGCCAAGGTCTACCAAGTAGAATGTGTCATGCCGCCATTGGGAGCACATCACACAGTATCTCATCTTCATACTTGCCAATCGAAATAGGGACCAGCACCTGACTGCTCACTTTCATCTCACCATCTTCATTAAGCCATTGAAGCTTAAAAGGTTTTAGATGCTTCCTCACATTCAGTCCAAGCTTCGTAACCATCGTATCACTTGCTACATTAGTGCAGCTGCCACCATCGATGATAAGACTACATCGTTTGGCAGGCTGTTTAGAAACTAATGCTTTCTTAACCTCACCAGCCTTTGCAAAGAAGTTTGATCATTTGGCATGGGGCTTCTCCTTGTGCTTGAGACTCAGCTGATCTTGATACACTTCATTTGGCGTCATATGAATCAGAATGGTTTTTCTACCTTTGAACTCAAAGGAATGTCGATTGGTGAAGCCATCATGTATCACCTTACGATCTGATTGCCAAGGTCTACCAAGCAGAATGTGTCCTGCGTCATTGGGAGCACATCACACAATATCTCATCTTCATACTTGCCAATCGAAATAGGGACCAGCACATGACTGCTCACTTTCATCTCACCATCTTCATTAAGCCATTGAAGCTTAAAAGGTTTCAGATGCTTCCTCACATTCAGTCCAAGCTTCGTAACCATCGTATCACTTGCTACATTAGTGCAGCTGCCTCCATCGATGATAAGACTACAAACATTCCCCTGGACCAGGCACCTTGTATGGAACAAGTTCTCTCTCTGCTCTTGCTCTTCCGCCTTAGTTTGTAAGCTTAATGATCTTCTGGTTACTAGTAATTCACCTTGAGTTGGCAGCTCTTCATATTCTGATAATGATTCATGCTCCACCTCTTCATCCTCAGATTCCATGTCTCCATTGTCAAGCAGGATCATAACCGTCTTGTTGATGCATTCATTGGCATAATGGCCTCTTCCTTGACACTTAAAACACTTGACATCACGAGATATTGCTGTAGTAACTTCTGCCTTGCCTTTGTAATCTTGATTCGATGTGTATGGCTTAGCTTATGTCCTTGGAGTCACAATCTGCTTTCCCTCACGTTGGAAAGTATTAGGCCTTTCCTCTCTTTGATAACTTGGTTTAACAGCAGCTGATCCACTCCCATAGCTTGGTTTAGTAGTAATTGGTCCAACTCCATAACTTGGCCGAGAACTGCCCTTCCTCTTGAGTTGCTGCTCAACCAGAATTGCTTTGTGAAGCATTTCCTCTAACTCAACGTAGTGCTGCATCTCTAACCTGTCATGTATGTCTTTGTTCAAGCCACCCAAGAACCTTGACATAGTTGCTTCACGATCTTCAGATACATCAGCACGGATCATGAGAGTTTCTAGCTCTTGATAATAGTCTTCTACGCTGCTACTTCCTTGAGTAAGTTTTCTAAGCTTATTTGCAGCCCACGGTGGTGATGGCTTGGAACAAACCGTTTCCTCATGATACTCTTCATCTCAGTCCAACTCTCCACCGGATCTTTTCCATTACATCTTCCAGAAGTAACTAGTTGATCCCACCAGCTGAGAGCGTAGTCGTAGAATTCAATTGCTGTTACTCTTACTCTGTTGATTTTAGTGTAGTGTTGACAGTTGGAGACTAACTCAATTTCTTCTCCCACTCCAAATATGTATCAGGGTCATTCTTCCCATGGAATGGAGGGATTCTGAGCTTGAGACCTCCAAAGTTGTCTCGTTGATGTGCTCTTCCTTCTCTAGTACGTCTATTCCTCCTTTGACTGTCTTGAGTTGATTCACTATCTTGAGTATAATAGCTTCCTATCTCATCATCTCTACGTTGCCTTTGCTGATCTGTTTCTTTTCTAGGTGCTCTATGACGAGCTCTTCTTTGCTGGTTATCACTATGAACTTGTTCTCCATTCTGTTGCTGCTCTTGACGGAAAGCTTCCAGCTTAGTATTCATCATCCGCTCCATACGAGCCATCATTGCTTCCATGAACAGTTTGTTGCTGTTGTTGTTTTCTCCTTGCTCATCACCCATCTTGACCTGTAATGAAGCAAGACACAAAACCAGTAACTAGTTCTTCACAAAAATCGAATTATCAAAGTTTTTAGACATGAACAGACTTGCTAAAACATACAAAGATGATAAACTCGAAATCTTCTGCACTTGAAAATCAATTGATGCAAATAAACACTTAACATGCTTCCTAGACTTAATCGAAACAACAAACTGACACAACAACTTGAAAACCAACTCCTTAGACTCGATCTAACACACATAGCTTGAAGTAAAACTAGATCGACACAAGATGAACCCTAAATTATTATTTTTTTTTTTTTTGCTAAGAACTGAAACTAAATAAACAACTAAGAGGGTACTAGGTTCGAAAATCACACAGAAACAAAACTAAACTGACTCGACACACACAAACAGACACGAAAATCACAAAAACAAAGATGAGCTTATGCGAAAACATAAACTAGGAGCCGAACAGACTCGAAACACACAAGAAAATATAAGAACAAATGCGCAAATACAAAGGAAAGAGATTACCCAGAGTATATAGCGAAGCTCTGATACCACTTAATAAGAACTCCCTAAGATTCGACACTTTATGAACTGGGCAGGAACCGATAAGCCTTGCAAGCACAAGTGCTTCAAGAGATGTGAGGCGATAGGTCACACAAAGGAGGCGGAAGATCCTTTGATTCACCTTGTCGATCTACTCTGGATATTACGCACCAAAGAAGAAACGACACATTGGATGTTACACACCAGCAAGGAAGAATAGAATCACTCTCTAAAACCAAAGAAGAAAACGTTTTTGATAAAAGATGATAGAATGAGTTTGTCGACAAAGCTGCTAGGGTTTTAATAAGGAAACAACAACAAAAGAAAATACAACATAAATCAGGTTGGGCCTTCCTTAATTTCAAAAATGAAAAGAATGGTCTTAGGCTTCATTTTCGTGTGAGCTCAGATTGCAACTGATCCAAACTTGTCTCATTAAAAACCTATCCTTGCAAAACCCATTGGGACAAAAACAAGGATAGGGAAAAAGAGTGCAAGCTTGTATCACAAGCCCAAATCGAATTCTTGGACTTGGATCACCACTAAAGTAGTTGCAATCACCTCTTTCTCCTCTCGGTCCAAGTAGTTTGGTTGTTGGATTTGGTTAAGTATTCCAGCAACGGCTTCCTTAAGCCTATTAGGCTTTGCTCGTGTCATTGGACCAGTTGGAATGATCAAATACTCCTCGTCTACAAGCTCCTCTTGTTCTGGTTTATGCTCCTCGGCTACTAGCTCATCATCTGGCTTAAGCTCTGTGTTGTGAATGCTGTCCATGATCACATCAAAGTACCATCTGCATTTAATTTTGTGCGAAATACCCATTTGCTGTCCAACACATTCACTACAAGAAAATGTGAATATTGTGACCAATTTTAGTGTCAAAATAGTTTGTCACAATATTTTTACAATTTTTTTACGAAATTGTGACGAAGTTATAACGTTACAAAATCGTTAGTATTTAGTCATAATATTATGACAAAATCACGAGTAACAAAATAAAGTTACAAACAATGATGAATCAGTGACGAAAAGTGTAATCATAAATATTGTTACGAATTATATGACAAAAATTCGTGACTAATTTATACGTTTTTGTGACTAAAATTATGCCACCCATTGTTACGAAAGTTAGTAACAATTTGTGACTATATTAGTTAGTGTTCGTTTCATCACATGTGACATAAGTGCTACCATATATTCCTCACGAATATAAATCACGATAAATATGTAAACTTTAAGGAAATCATAAATTCTAATATGTAAATATTTACGCTTTATATTATATATGGATATGTGAGGTGGTATATATATATATATGATGCTAGGAACGAGAGAGGAGAGATGAGAGAGG
Organism: Eutrema heterophyllum; assembly: GCA_002933915.1. Classification (NCBI taxonomy): domain Eukaryota; kingdom Viridiplantae; phylum Streptophyta; class Magnoliopsida; order Brassicales; family Brassicaceae; genus Eutrema; species Eutrema heterophyllum. Next base: position 1,836,781 of record PKMM01048745.1, on the reverse strand, counting down.
AGAGAGATCGATGAACACAAGATTCTCTTATTTACTTCCTCTTTCACATACTTCCATTTACAACTCTGCACATACACATATAGAGAATGGAGTCAGTAATTTTAAGTCGGTAAAGAGAACAATTGTAACGCCTGCGTTCCGGAAGAATTGATTATTGGGGAAAAATAATTAATTCGGGTGTGTTCCGGGGGTAGTATCGATCGATACTAACCTTGTATCGGTCGATACCGTCCGGGAGGTGTATCGATCGATACAGGCCAGTATCGATCGACACCAGTCGGGATTTTCTCCTTATTATCTTCTTCCTCTTCTCTTCTTGCGCGTGGAAACCATTCTTTTACCAAAAATCAGAATCGGTCGTGAGAGAGAGAGAGAGAGAGAAGGGAAAGAGAGAGCTTGGTGAAGCTTGGATCTTGGGAGATCAAGAGGATTCGAGCTTGGAGAGAAGCTCGAAGGAGAGGTTGGAAGACCTTGGTTTTGGCGTGAAAGGGATGTCGATCTTGAGCTCGGGGAAGTCATTCTAGAGCTCGATCCATCGTATCTAAGGTGAGTTGGGACCAAAGGTTAGCAATTAAGCTTGTGTGGTACTTTGTTAAGTTTGATTGTTGAGTTTGGGGTTTGTTCTTGGCGATTGCTGGGTTTAGATTTCGTGAAGGTTGTGAGTCGCAGGGGAGTATCGATCGATACCATGGGTGTATCGATCGATACCGATCCCTTGTCGGTAGACTCGAGTGGTGTTAGTATCGATCGATACCAGGTGTTGTTTTTAGTATCGATCGATAGCAGTCCCTTGTCGGGTGTCGTGTGTTGTTCGGGTATCGATCGATACCAGGGGTGTATCGATCGATACCAGTTGCTATTTTTGGTGCTGGAAGTTTTAATTGATGTTAATTAATTCTTAGTATTGATATTTGATAATTGCTGATTATTGTGCTTATTGGTAGCCTGTTGTTGGGATGATCAATCTCACTCAGCGTTTGGTTAGCCAAATGTTGATGCATCACTTTTGTCGATGCAGGTAAAGATAAGGCGTGATTGTGGAATCGAGGCAATGAAGAGAGGATGATTAGGACCCGAGGTTTTTATTATTGTGGTTGTTGCTTTTGCTGTTATAGAACTGTTAGCTTGTGTAAGCTGTAGACGTGTTCTCGCGTTGTTTAATTAAATCTTGTATTGTTTAATTATTCCCGAAGTTTTAAAAAAAAATAAAAAAAGTATGGTCGTTTCAATTGGTATCAGAGCCCATACGGTTCTAGGAGCCTAGATGGTTCTAGGATAAACTAGGTGTTGTGTGGAGGTCTTAGAATCATCCTCTCCGAGCCTTGTGCGATTCCACGGTGAGTATCTTTATTGTGATGATTGTTTTTAATTTTCTTAGCTTGTGCCTCTGCACGTGTGCAGATGGCTAGAGGGCGAGGTAGAGGTCGTGGCCGTGGTAGGGGTCGTGGCCGTGTGCCGGCGGAGCAGGTCGAGGAGTCGCGTGCGAGTCAATTTGGGTCTGAGGGTGTGGCCGGTGTGAGTGCCGTTGGGGCTGGTGTGAGCGCTAGTGTGGCTGGTGTTCCAACGGGTGCTGCGGGTGTAGCAGCGGGTGATGCTCGGGACCGAGATGATCGCATAGCGGATCTTTTGACGAGGTTGTTGGAGCGGTTACCAGAGAGGGTACCGGCTCAGGCTCCTGTGGCTCCGGTAGTTGTGGAGGCTCAGCCTCAGGTGGCAGCTGCGGTTGCTGAGGAGCTCCCATCCTACCTTAGGATGATGGAGCAGATGCAGAGGATTGGCACGGGGTTCTTTTCTGGAGGTGCTAATCCTGAGGACGCTGATGCGTGGCTGAGGAGGGTAGAGAGGAATTTCCTCTCGAGTAGGTGTCCCGCGGGATACCAAGTGGACATTGCGGTCCATTATCTGGAGGGTGATGCGCATCTCTGGTGGAGGGGTGTGGCAGCACGGAGAGTTCAGGCCGCGATGGCTTGGGCGGATTTTGTGGAGGAGTTTAACTCCAAGTACTTCCCTCAGGAGGCGTTCAACCGGATAGAGTCGAGGCTTGCGAGTTTGACTCAGGGGGATCGGTCGGTACGCGAGTATGAGGTGGAGTTCAACCGGCTCGGGTCTTATGTTAGGCGAGCGGTTGAGAGTGAGTCGGCCCGTGTGCAGAGATTCCTGATGGGTCTTCGGGTTGACTTGAGGAACCGTTGCATGGTGAGGGCTTTTTGCACGGTTGATGAGTTGGTTGAGACTGCAGCTTTGCTTGAGGAAGGTCTGAAGGACGAGGTGGTAGCGGTTACACCGAGTTTTCAGGCGAGATCTGTGCAGCAGCAGTCCGGTCCGAGCAGAGGCGGTAAGCCGATGCAAGGACAGAAGCGGAAGCGGGAGAGCGCTTCGAGAGGTAGTCGGGGTGGTCCGGGTTGCTTTGGATGTGGGAGCATGGATCACCGAGTGGCGAGCTGTCCTCAGAAGGGCGGAGTGCGAGTGGATTCTCGAGTGTGCTATCACTGCAAGGAGGCGAGTCACATCAGGCCTCAATGTCCCCAGTTGAGGCAGAGTGAGACCACGGTGGTGCGGCCCGTCAGGTAGGTGGCATCAGCGCCTCGAGTGTACTCCATCACCGAGTCCGGAGAGCCGAGTTCCAGGCCGATCACATGTATTTTGCTTAAACTCATCTAAATTTAATTCTGTGTTGGGGAATGTCGTGCTTGTCGGGGTGTTAAGGTTCGCGACACATGTATATGTGCAGGGACCTTGTGTGTTGGGGGTGTAGAGTGTCATGTGCTATTTGACACGGGAGCATCGCATTGCTTCGTTTCCCCGGAGTTGGCCGAGAAGGCTAATCTTCGAAGCGAGCCCTGTGTGAGTTTGGGTTTCGTGGAGGTTGCCGGAGGGAAGCTCCTGAGAATTCACGGTCGGGTGCGAGACGTGGATGTTCAGGTAGCAGGAGAGTCCATGGCTGCCGATTTGATTATATGCTCAGTGGAGCTGTACGATGTCATCTTAGGCATGGATTGACTCGGGAAGTTCAGGGCCATATAGACTGTCACTGAGGGCGGGTCGAGTTCGACCGAGGGAAAGGGAAGATGGTGTATCAGGGTGTGAGACCGACTTCCGGGAGTCTCGTGATCTCGGTTGTGCACGCGGAGCGTCTGATCGAGAGGGGTTGCGAGGTGTATTTGGCTACCATTTCCTTGCCGGAGGCCGTCGGAGAGGCTAGGGTTCAGGATATTCGTGTGGTTCGTGAGTTCCAGGATGTGTTCCAGTCGTTGCAGGGGTTACCACCGTCTAGGTCGGATCCTTTCACTATCGAGTTGGAACCAGGGACGGCACCGATATCCAGGGCTCCTTATAGGATGGCTCCAGCGGAGATGGCAGAGCTGAAGAAGCAGCTGGCGGAATTGTCGGGCAAGGGGTTTATTCGCCCGAGTTCTTCACCGTGGGGAGCACCGGTGTTGTTCGTGAAGAAGAAGGACGGGAGTTTTCGGTTGTGTATCGACTACCGGGGACTTAACCGAGTCAAAGTGAAGAACATGTATCCTCTTCCTCGGATTGATGAGTTGTTGGATCAGTTGAGAGGGGCTACTTGGTTCTCCAAGATTGACTTGGCGTCGGGATATCATCAGATTCCCATTGATGAGGTGGATATCCGGAAGACGGCTTTCAGATCTCGTTATGGCCACTACGAGTTTGTGGTGATGCCATTTGGGTTGACGAATGCGCCGGCTGCATTTATGAGATTGATGAACAGCGTTTTCCAGGAGTATCTAGATGAGTTCGTGATTATCTTTATCGATGATATCTTGGTGTATTCGAGGAGCCGGGAGGAACATGAGGTGCATCTACGTGTGGTTCTTTCGAGGCTGCGGGAACAGAAGTTATTTGCTAAGTTGAGTAAGTGTAGCTTCTGGCAGCGGGAGATTGGTTTTCTAGGTCACATTGTCTCTGCGGAGGAGTGTCGGTAGATCCGGAGAAGATCCATGCCATTAGTACTTGGCCGAGGCCGAGGAATGCGACTGAGATCCAGAGTTTTCTCGGGTTGGCAGGGTATTATCGGCGGTTCGTCAAGGGTTTCGCAAGTCTGGCCAAGCCTATGACGAAGCTGACGGGAAAGGATGTTCCTTTCGTGTGGTCCTTGGAGTGTGAGGAGAGTTTCGCGGGACTGAAGGCCATGGTGACTAGTACTTCAGTATTGGCGTTGCCTGAGTCGGGCGAGCCTTACGTGGTGTACACCGATGCGTCGGGAGTGGGTCTTGGCTGTGTGCTGATGCAGCGAGGGAAGGTTATTGCCTATGCTTCGCGGCAGCTGCGGAAGCATGAGGGCAACTACCCTACCCATGACCTAGAGATGGCTGTTGTAGTTTTCGCTTTAAAGATTTGGAGATCTTATCTTTATGGCGGAAAGGTGCAGGTGTTCACACATCATAAGAGCTTGAAGTACCTTTTCACTCAGCCTGAGTTGAATTTGAGGCAGAGGCGCTGGATGGGGCTAGTGGCCGATTATGATCTGGAGATAGCTTACCATCCTGGTAAGGCTAATCTGGTTGCGGATGCATTGAGTCGGAAGCGGGTGGCTTTGGCTCGGGAGCTCGAGGTGGAGTCTTTGGTGAGCGAGATTAGCACATTGCGCTTATGTGTTGTATCTCAGGAACCTTTGGGCTTAGAGGCGGCTAACCAGGCGGATCTTTTGAGCAGAGTTCGGTTGGCTCAGGAAAAAGATGAGGGTTTGGTTAAGGCTTCGAGGGCGGAGGGTTCTGAGTATCAGGTATCTGCGAACGGCACTATCCTTGTTAGTGGGACGGTATGCGTATCTTTGGAGGAGGATTTGCGACGAGAGATCCTGAGTGAGGCTCATTCGAGTATGTTCACGATTCATCCGGGAGCGACTAAGATGTACCGCGATCTTAAGCGCTATTATCATTGGGTCGGGATGAAGAAGCATGTTGCTAACTGGGTCGCGTCGTGCAACGTGTGCCAGTTAGTGAAGGCGGAGCACCAGGTCCCGAGTGGTTTGTTGCAGAGTTTACCCATTCCATAGTGGAAGTGGGATATGATCACGATGGATTTCGTGGTGGGTTTACCAGTTTCTCGGACCAAGGATGCTATTTGGGTCATCGTTGATCAATTGACCAAGTGTGCGCGTTTTCTGGCCATTAAGAAGACTGATGGGGCAGCAGTTTTGGCTAGGAAGTACATGCAGGAGATTGTGAGACTGTATGGAGTGCCCGTGAGCATTGTCTCGGATCGTGATCCTAAGTTCACATCGGAGTTCTGGAAGGCGTTTCAGGCAGAGATGGCCACGAAAGTGCACTTGAGCACGGCGTATCATCCTCAGACAGATGGGCAGTCCGAGCGGACCATCCAGACTTTGGAGGATTTGTTGAGGATGTGCGTGCTGGATTGGGGTGGCCACTGGGTGGATCACTTGAGCTTGGTAGAGTTTGCGTATAACAATAGCTACCAGGCAAGTATTGGGATGGCTCCATACGAGGCTTTGTATGGGAGGCCATGTCGTACCCCCTTGTGTTGGACACAAGTGGGGGAGAGGAGCACTTTGGGTGCGAGTTTTGTTCAGGAAACGACGGAGAAGATCCGGGTTTTGAAGCTGAACATGAAGGAGGCCCAGGATCGGCAAGAGAGTTATGCCGATAAGAGGCGGAAAGAGCTTATGTTTGAGGTGGGAGATAGTGTGTATCTCAAGATGGCTTTACTGAGAGGTCCGAACAGGTCCATTACTGCGACTAAGTTGAGTCCGAGGTATATGGGGCCGTTCCGGATTGTAGAGCGTGTTGGACAGGTAGCGTATCGGTTGGAGTTACCCGCGGTTATGCAAGCATTTCATAAGGTCTTCCATGTGTCGATGCTGAAGAAGTGTTTGTATAGGGGTGACGAGGTATTGGCTGAGATTCCGTCAGATCTCCAGCCCAATATGACCGTTGAGGCGAGACCTTTGAGAGTTCTCGAGCGGAGGGTCAAGGAGCTTCGTCGGAAGAAGATTCCGATGATGCGAGTTCTGTGGGACTGTGACGGGGTACAGGAGGAAACTTGGGATCCAGAGGCTAGGATGGAAGCGAGGTTCCGGAAGTGGTTCTAGAAGCAAGCTGCGGCTTGAGTTCCATCGAGAGGTTCCAGTTTGGGTTGTATGCTTTGTGTGTTTCATTTTGTATTTCCGTTGTGTGGAACGATGTTACATTATGGTGTATAATAAGATGAGTATTTCTTATTATTGGTGACTTTGGGAGTCACGGTTTCGCATTGCGTTTGGGGTAAAAAGCGTTAATGCAAGAGAGTAATAAGATGGGTGTTCTTATTGCTGTTGTGAGCGTTGCGTGTTTCAGTTAAGCTTGTTCGGATAAATGAGTCAAGTGACGGGACCGGGTTATTTCACTTACCGGTTCTGTGTGGTGGGTCGGATTGCAGGCGTATGGTACTTGTTTGTTTTATTACGTTTGTATTGATGACCTACTGCAAAGAGTTGTTGGGTGTTAGAGTTAGCCTAGTCATAGTTTTCTTGACAAGTTTCTCTAAAGCGAGCCGACACTGGAGGGTGCGCAAGGGCGGTGCGATGACCTAGTTATTGGTTATGCCCGGCAGAGATTCCGGGTGCGGAATAGGAGTGATGCCGGTGTTACCTTGCGAGGATTTACACGGATCACGGGAGGTAGTTCAGTCGAGATGCTTATAGATGTGTGACTTATTGCTCATTGAGAGGACTGATTCCTCTGGTGCCGATAGCTCGCAGGACTGTGTGTCTTGAGAGTGTGATTGGCGATGTACCCAGACTCGGAAGGTTTATAACCTAGAGTGATACGTGATACCGTGGATTCGTAAGGAGTGTATCCTAGACGTAGGATATATTCCCTAGAATTGAGTGGTATGGGGTATCTAGACTCTTTCAGGTTATATTACCGAGTGGAGTGGTATGGCATATACCCAGAACTCGGAGATGATGCGGTGTCTTGAGTGCTGTGGTATGGTTGATACCTTGCGAGGTATAGTGAATATCCTGCGGGATATGGCAGATGCTCGGAACTCGGAGATGCTGCGGTGTCTTGAGTGATGAGGTTTGGCTTGTGTTTGAGCAATAAGTACATATGATGCCGCGGTGTCATAAGCATAGGGCTGAGTGGGAAACCTCGGAGGTTGGTTTTGGACCTCGTGTGAGTGTTGAGATGGCCGGGTTTGCCAAGGGTTATGTAATCGTTGCGACGATTAAGGTTCATTGGAGATGAACGGTTCATGGGAGATGAACGGTAACGAAGATTCGAGGTCGAATCTATGTTAGTGGGGGAGAATTGTAACTCCTGCGTTCCGGAAGAATTGATTATTGGGGAAAAATAATTAATTCGGGTGTGTTCCGGGGGTAGTATCGATCGATACTAGCCTTGTATCGGTCGATACCGTCCGGGAGGTGTATCGATCGATACTGGCCTGTATCGATCGACACCAGTCGGGATTTTCTCCTTATTATCTTCTTCCTATTCTCTTCTTGCGCGTGGAAACCATTCTTTTACCAAAAATCAGAATCGGTCGTGAGAGAGAGAGAGAGAGAGAGAAGGGAAAGAGAGAGCTTGGTGAAGCTTGGATCTTGGGAGATCAAGAGGATTCGAGCTTGGAGAGAAGCTCGAAGGAGAGGTTGGAAGACCTTGGTTTTGGCGTGAAAGGGAGGTCAATCTTGAGCTCGGGGAAGTCATTCTAGAGCTCGATCCATCGTATCTAAGGTGAGTTGGGACCAAAGGTTAGCAATTAAGCTTGTGTGGTACTTTGTTAAGTTTGATTGTTGAGTTTGGGGTTTGTTCTTGGCGATTGCTGGGTTTAGATTTCGTGAAGGTTGTGAGCCGCAGGGGAGTATCGATCGATACCATGGGTGTATCGATCGATACCGGTCCCTTGTCGGTAGACTCGAGTGGTGTTAGTATCGATCGATACCAGGTGTTGTTTTTAGTATCGATCGATAGCAGTCCCTTGTCGGGTGTCGTGTGTTGTTCGGGTATCGATCGATACACTTGCTATTTTTGGTGCTGGAAGTTTTAATTGATGTTAATTAATTCTTAGTATTGATATTTGATAATTGCTGATTATTGTGCTTATTGGTAGCCTGTTGTTGGGATGATCAATCTCACTCAGCGTTTGGTTAGCCAAATGTTGATGCATCACTTTTGTCGATGCAGGTAAAGATAAGGCGTGATCGTGGAATCGAGGCAGTGAAGAGAGGATGATTAGGACCCGGGGTTTTTATTATTGTGGTTGTTGCTTTTGCTGTTATAGAACTGTTAGCTTGTGTAAGATGTAGACATGTTCTCGCGTTGTTTAATTAAATATTGTATTGTTTAATTATTCCCGAAGTTTTAAAAAAAAAAAAAAAAGTATGGTCGTTTCAACAATATTATTATAATCAAAATGGATAATCATTATCCATTATGTAACGCGCTTAAAGTTAAATACTTAAATATGTAAATATCTATACATAAATTATTCGTGAGTTTAAAAAAATGGAATTAATTTTGTGACTAAATAGTTTTGTAAAAAATATGTAACAATATAGAAAATAATATCTTAGCTCACAAACGAGATCTCCGTTTATTCTTTTTTTTTTCCATATCTACAATTCTTCTATATCTACCTGAGGAAAAACGATTTCCTTTAATCTCAAATGGTTTTGTGATTTCTGAATACACATAATGAGTTCAAGTAACGATCATTTTGCTTCAAGAAGTTGGATGTATGAGCGAATCAATCAAACAACTAATGAGGTTTCAGAAGAATTTTGCCAAGGTTTAGAGAATTTCATGAAATTTGCGAAGAATCAACCACTGTTTTTGGAGACTGGTAAGCTTTTCTGTCCATGTAGCAAATGTGGGAATGGAAAACAAGATGAAGAAGAAGTAGTGTCGAGATATCTATATAACAAAGGGTTTATGCTTAACTATTGGGTTTGGATTTCTCATAGAGAAGATTACGATATTCTGAACAATAATTTGGAGCACGAAAAAACTTTAGGAGCTGATTCTCAAATGGAGCAAGATAACCCTTATGTGGAAATGATTTCAGATGCATTTGGTTTTGATATGATGTCGGGATTTGGTCAAAATTTATGATATTTTGGAGGCGGCAAAACATCCAATATATGATGGGTGTACAAAAGGCCTTTCACAACTATCCTTAGCAGCTCGGTTGATGAATTTGAAGATGGGTTATAATCTGCCTCAAAATTGTATGGACTCGATTTCACAAATGCTAAAAGAATATTTGCCAGAAGGTAACATCTCTTTGGATTCTTACTATGATACAAAGAATCTTATGCGATCTTTGGGTTTACCTTACTACAAGATTGATGTATGTCAAGATAATTGTATGCTTTTTTGGAAAGATGCTGCAAACGAAGAGAATTGTCGATTCTGCAAAAAATATAGATTTCGTCCTACTAAAAAGGTTGGAAGAAAAAGAGTTGCGTATCGCCATATGTTTTATCTACCAATATCTGACATGTTAAAAAGATTATACCAATCAGATAATACTGTTGTGCACATGAGATGGCATGCCGAACACTCAACTAGAGGCAGAGAAATGTCTCATCCATCAGATGGAGAAGCATGGAAACATTTTCACGAGGTATTCCCTGATTTTGCGAATGAGTCAAGAAATATTTACCTTGGGTTATGCACATATGGTTTTAATCCGTTTGGTATGTCAGGCCATAACTATTCGTTATGGCCCGTAATCATGACGCCGAATAATCTACCTCCAGAGATGTACATGAAACAAGAATTTATGTTTTTGACGGTTTTAGTCCCTGGTCCTAACCATCCCAAGAGAAGTCTCGATATTTTTCTTCAACCATTGATAGATGAGTTGAAAGATTTGTGGTCTAACGACGTTCATGCATTCGATATTTCTACCAAGCAGAATTTTTTATTATGAGCTGTATTAATGTGGACGATAAGCGACTTCCCTGTTTATGGTATGCTTTTTGGATGGACAACTCATGGTCGGTTAGCTTGTCCTTATTGTTTGGATGAGATTAATGCATTTCAGTTGAAGAATGTTAGAAAAACAAGTTGGTTTGATTGTCATCGGTGTTTTCTACCTTTAGATCATAGTTATCGATGAAACAAGAAAAGTTTTAAAAGAGGAAGGGATGTAAGTGATAGTCCACCTCAGTTGCTTACAGGTGCAGAAATTTGGCATGGGCATGTCAGCAGTTTGCCCAAAACAGTTGATTGTGGAGGAAATCATGGACGATTACAAGGATATGGTGATACTCACAACTGGCATAAGCAGAGCATCTTTTGGGAGTTACCTTATTGGAAAGATCATAAACTTCGACACAATCTTGATGTAATGCACATCGAAAAGAACTTTTTTGATAATATCATCAATACTCTACTAAAAGTGCAAGGGAAGACGAAAGATGACATAAGATCGTGGCTTGATTTGAAAGAGTATTGTAATCGGAAAGAGCTGCATTTAACAACTGATGGGAAGGCTCCAATACCAATTTTCAGATTACAAGCTGGGAAAAAAAGGCTTTTTTACAATGTCTTAAAGACGACGTTAAATTTTCAGATGGATATGCGTCAAGCATATCTGGGTGCGTTGATAAACCTGGAGGAAAATTAACCGTAATGAAAAGTCACGACTGCCATGTTTTAATGCAACGATTACTTCCAATTGCATTTGCGGAGCTTTTGGATAAATCTGTACATGAAGCTTTATCTGGTAAGTATATTATTTACACGAATGTTGTTTGTGTAATTGAGGCCACGTAGCCTTGGACTTGGTTTTCTTTTGGTGTATGATTACTTGCTCGCTTTCTCTCCATGTTATATTACGAGTCTCGTTGGAAGTTTATGTTTTTAATGTATGTGCTGTATTTTATGCTACAACTTATATAATACAATGATAATTATTTATTATTTATTAACTTATTTATTTATTTACAGGTATTAGCTTATTCTTTCGGGATATTTGTGCAAGGACTTTACATAAAGATGGGGTTGCGATGTTGTATCAGAACATTTGTATAGCTCTCTGCAATCTGGAAAAAATATTTCCTCTATCATTTTTTAATGTTATGGAGCATTTGCCGATTCATTTGCCACATGAAGCTCAACTTGGAGGACCCGTGCAATTTAGATGGATGTATCCTTTCGAGCGTTACATGTACCACCTGAAGAAAAAAGTGAAAAACAAAGCAAAAGTAGAGGGTTCAATCGTTGAACAATACGTGACTGAAGAAATTTCTACATTTTGTACTTATTATTATGAGTCACACATCAAAACAAAGAGTCGAACAGAAGATTGTCACTATGATGGAGGTGATAATCAATATACACACCAACTTGGTGATATTCCAGACATCTTTTCCCAATATGGAAGAAGTAGTGGTAAGGCAAAGGAGATATGGCTTGAAACAAAAGACTATCATCATGCACATACATATGTTCTGTTTAATTGCTAACAATTAAGACCATTTGAAAGGTATGAAAGATATACATATACTTTATATTTTTACAAGAGTACATATGCTAAATTCTTAATCTTTCTAAGTGAGATTCACATATAGGTTGTTTGATGAGGTCGTGAATGCTGCTCATCCGGGTATAAGTGATGACAATCTGATCACGGTTAAAGAAAGAGAATTTGCAAAATGGTTGCTAAAACATGTAAGAAATTAGTATTTCTTAAAACAATTATTTTATGCACAATTTTATATTATAGTAAAAGTGTGTATTTGTTGGTAAAAATCAGGTGGAGGAAAACTGGGTTGCTAATTCGTACCCAAAGTGGTTGCAGTCACTCGCCCATGGTCCAATTGTAAAAGTTACTTGTTGGCCAATATATTTTTCTCGAGGTTACATATTTCACACATACGACCATGGGAAAGAAAAAAAGAATGTCAATTATGGAGTTTGTGTGAAAGGGACATCATCGTGTGCCTCGAGCAATGAGCCTGATTTCTATGGAATATTAAGAGAGATTTTAGAACTCCATTATCCTGGACCAGTTGATCTGAAAGTTGTAGTTTTCTTTTGTGACTGGTATGATTCAACCAGTGGAAGAGGTATACGGATAAACAAGTCAGGCATCATCGATGTTAATGTCACAAGGCGCTATGGAAAATACGATCCTTTTATTTTAGCTTCACAAGCAGATCAAGTATGTTATATACCGTATCCACGGGTGACTCGGAAAAAGGACCAACAATGGGAAGTAGCAATTGTGATACAACCAAGAGGAAAAGTTTTGGTTAATGGAAACTTAGATTTTACTTCAATGCAATCGGAAAATGATTCTCCGGTTATCTTTGTCGATTATGTGCAAGTCGAAACATTAACAACCTTACATGGTCAAGCAGAATACCTTGATGATGTGAACGATGAAGATGAATCTGGATCAGATGATGAAGATGGAAATTCAGACATTGAAACGATGGATGAAGAGTCTGACTGAATAATATTTGTGATATCATTTGTATAATTTATCTCTAGTGGTCATCGTTTGTATTTTAATTTGACTTAAGACTTTTGTTAGTGTTTTATTTTGACTTAAGACCTATGTTATTTTTACTTAAGACTAAGTTATATTTCATTCCATTAAACATCGATTCTTGAGAAGGGTATGATTTGAAAATTCTAAGATTAATAAGTCAGGTTTTATTATGTCACTCATAGCTGCAAGAGCTGGATATTTGCTTTTGTACGTATCCAAAACGAAGAACAAAATTGAATCTTAATTAATGATTGTAAGTCATGGCAAAGTGGAATAGTGGATAGTGAAACCCAGTGATTACACTTTATTTATCTATGTGTTCCTTTAGCATAATCAGAATGCCTTGCATTATCGATGAGATGGCCAATGATTTTCGACTTCATTATTAGAGTAATAAGGCCCTTTAACAAAAAAAATAAATTATCAGAGTATTACAAACATTCTAAGAAAATGGAAAGTTGATTTTAACCTGCTTTATCTAATTGTTAAATATTGTATGCTATGTAGTTAGAATTCTAAACTGACGCTTGGATAAATATGTAAACTTTAAGGAAATCATAAATTCTTAAATATGTAAATATTTACGCTTTATCTGATATGGATATGTGAGGTGGTATATATATATAGACTTAATTGATGCTAGGAACGAGAGAGGAGAGAGGAGAGAGATCGATTAACACAAGATTCTCTTATTTACTCCCTCTTTCACACACTTCCATTTACAACTGCACATACACATATATAAAGAATAGAGTCGAAAATTTTAAGTCGGTAAAGAGAAAAATATTATTATTATACCAAAGTTCAAGATGTGTTGGTATTGTTTCTATTCCTTTGTTAATTTCTGAAATTTTTTGTATAATTTCACTTTGCCATATTGTTTTAATTGTTTGTAGGAAGCAAACAACGAAGACTACTCATTTATTGTTGTGATGAAGAAAACACATCAAAGGTCTGATGGAACATATGTTGATGAACGAGCACGACAGGTTGCAGAAACCTATGAGAAGCACTTACAAGAACACTTGGGACAACTCGAATCTTCTGGTGCAGAAAATGTCACAACCGAGAATCTTGACTAAATATGTTTTGCGGTTTTTATTAGGATCAAATATTTACAGTTAGTTACATTATTGGTTATTTCTCTTATTTGTCTTAATGAGAGATAATAAATACTTGATTTATGATCATAAAATAGTAATATGTTTTCTTAGGTGCCAAGTCATTCATTGTTGTTGTGGCTTGCTTGTTTCTTCCGAACTACATTTGGCTTTACATTCTTTTGATGTGTGTAGTGGTAGCTATACTATTTAGTCATCGTACTTATAGTTTTTGTTGTGCTTTCATATCTGTTTTTGCTCACATGTTTGGTCTTTTGTATTAGGCGGCTGGATTATCTAAACAAGGCCGTGTCTTTGGACTTGGAGCACTACACAGTGAAGTTTTACCATTTGTTGATGCCTCGTCGAGTGCACCACAAACTTCTGAAGAAATGGAGATGATAACACACCGTCTGCAGGAGGTGGAAGCTGAACTAAACAGAGCCGTGAAGAGAATCTGCAATTTCAGAGCCGTGAAGTCTATCACAAGTCTGAATGTCTAGATCCAACTCCACCACCAAGACCGTCCACTTCCCATGAAACTACTTGTTTCAATCACCATTTATCTTTAGTATCGTTTAGTATGTATTTTGTCAAGACTACTTTCTCACTCGTTTAGTATGTATTTTGTTAAGACTATTTTCATGATATTATGTGTGTGAACCAACTTTGTTTTCGATGTTAATTTTATTAGTGTATTAATGGTGGCTTATCAATTTTTTTATTTTGAGGTTTTATTGTATATTACAATTATTTGTAAAATGGTGACATAATTAAATAAGAGTTTAGTCACAGTTAGTGACTAATTTGCCACAGTTTTTCCCATTCTATGTTTGTAACAATCTGTTACGAGATTAGTAAGAACAAAACGTCACAAATAAATGAAGGTTGTGACAATTTAGTGACTATATTTTAGTCGCCAACTATGACAGATATGTGACATTACTTTGGTCGTAATTTGTGACCAATGGGTGACATAAATTTGGTAACAACCCGTGGCAAATTTGTGACCAGTTCTCGTCACATTTTGTGGTGTATCTGTGTCTATATTGTTCGTCACAAATTGTGTTGTTTTTATGACTATTAGTATGTCGTCACAATTGTTGACAAACTTGTTACCATCGATGATCGTCACTAAAATTGTGACGATTTTAAGACTTAAATCGAATTGTGACGATTTTATTGTGACTTTGTAGAATTCGTCACACATTTGTCACAATATAGAATTTGTGACAAAATATTCATATATTGTGACTAAAATAATCATCACAATAACCACATTTTCTTGTAGTGATTCATGTCTGGCGAATAAGGCACCAAAGATCACGTAATTGTTTCCTTGCAAGTACCCATTTCTTCTCTCATTGCGTCTGCCCAGCCTCGATCCTTAAGAGCTTCAGCCACTGTTCTAGGCTCATGATATGACACTCTTTGAGTGTGTAAAACATATCTTGTGTTTGGTTTTGAGATACCCACTTTTGATCTTGTGAGCATCGGATGATGAGAGACTGTTGTAGAAGTTGGAATTAAGTTATTGTTCGTGACAAAGACAGGTGCAGGCAGAGACGATTGTGGTGCGGAGGTGGATGCATCTGATGTGATCATGGAAAGCATCAAGAAGGAGCAGCTTGAACCAGAGCTCCATCAAACATGCCACACAAGCCCCATAGGAGTCAACAAGGACATATGTGCCTTTCTTGGAGCATACAGAATCAACCACGAAGATTCAAAGCATGAGACCACTTGGAACATTCTCAGCTCACCCAGAGAACAATACGAAGTGGAATCAGATGATGTGATCATGGCAAGCACCTTGAAGGAGGAGTTTGAAGCAGAGGAGCATGCAGCTGAGAAACCTTTGATCATTCCTAAAAGTCCATCGATTCAAGATCAAGAAGCTACACCAACGAAGACCAAAGTTCAAGGAGGTTAGTGAGCTTGTGGTCTAGCTTTGTACTCTTTTTCCCTATCTCCGTTTTTGTCCCACTGGGTTTTACGGAGTAGGTTTTTAACGAGGTAAAGCTAGATCACTTCCCCTTTGCTCACTCACCAACTTGAACCCATGTCGAGCCTCTGCTCGTACGAAGTCTAAAGGCCCAACAAGCTTAAGACTGAAGCGAGGTCCATTCACTACTATGGATTTTTCAATCAAGTATCGCTGCTAGCTTACAGTGTCCCAGAAAACGATCTAACTATGGATCCAAAGCCCCGTGAGTCTAGTTTCGGAAACTATCAAGATCTCTCCAATCGGCCCAGTGAAACGCTCAGAAAAAGCCCAACAGTGGATGCGCGTCCAACTGATCAAGCCTTTCTCTGTTTTAAGTGAATTTTCCTTTTTCTTTTATTTTTGTCTTTCTTTTAATTTTCCTTTTTACTTGGTCGAATTATTGGCCTATTTAAACTGATGTACGGTGAAGAGAAACATAACCGACCTCTTAATATTATTCAAGTTGGCGCAGCCGCTTTCTTTCGTTTCTTAGAGAAAATGAGTCTCTTCTCTTCTTCTCTTCGAATCTGCTTGGTGAGTAACATCCAAGCTTCTGTTCTTCCCTGAGTGCGTAATATCTCAGAGAGAACTTAGGAATATCAGAGGCTTTCCATCACCTATGTGCGACCTCTTCCTTCCACACGCCTTGAAGCAGCCTTGCTTGCAAGGATTATCCAGCAAGTTTCCAGCAACAGAGCGTCGACCTAGGGAGAATCATATCATCAGTCCATTTGGAGCTCAAACGAAGGAGTTATTGAATTTACAAATCGGGTGATTCCCAGCTTACCCGATTTGGACATACCAGCCTTAATTGGAGGTTTCCAACAACACCAGGACGAGTTAAGATACAAATCAAATTGTTCTACAATCTTGATCCATCAGAGGCTCACAGAGAATTGGAATCAAGTCCAGTTTCATTTGGAAGATATTCAATTTCTAATTCAACGGATCCTCGACTTGCTTCATTTGGAGGCTTCAACTTCTCAACGGATCTATTGTCAAAGCTGCTACTATTTGGACATCTCTTATGTCATCCAGGATGTTCCCAAGAAGCTCACTTATTCCCTCAAACTGTCAAGATACAAAGAAGGCCCAAAGAAAGCACTAAATGGGTATGTGAATCATTTTGTGCTCTTTTTCCCTTGTCCAAGTTTTGTCCCAATAGGTTTTCTTGAAAAGGTTTTTAATGAGACAAATGATTCACATTGTTACTGGCCCATTTTGTGATCTTCCTCAAGCCCATCAATAGATTTCGACCAAAGGAAAATCAAGAGCCATATTTTCAAGTTCAAACTTTGTTTTAATCTCTGTGTTGATTTTCGAGGGGAGTTATTGTTTCTCTCTCCCTCATGCAGTCTTTGTTGCTTCCTTTATATTTCCCTTGTAACTCATGGACGAAAATCATCTATCTTTTTATCAAAATCTCTTTTCAAGTGGAATATCAAAGGCTTTCCGCAACCTTTGTGTGACCATTCAATCCACATCCCTTGAAACAATCTGATTGTTTGCAAGGCTTATCCAATCCTTTACCTAGACCTTAGAGTGGCGATCATAGGGAGAATCATATCAGCATCTATCCCACTGGCTGAGAGAGTGACGTTGTCGCCTATAGAAGCAGGTTTGAAGCCTTTCGTACGCTCAGAACATCCTCTCGCAGCTGTGGTAGACGTATCCGACTGATCTGTAGAAGTCGACGAAGATGCAATGCCTTGCACACGATAATTTTGTGACACTGGTGTTGGCAAAGGTGGAAAATCTTCAGCAGTGAATAGTGGAGCATAAGAGGAAATACTAGGTGGGTGAGACTCAACAATCTCTGTTGCCGGACACGAGTTTCGCCGAGCCTGATCACAAATAGATGGCTGAGATGGGACTGATTTCACTGGAGCAATTGGAGATGGCTGAAAGCTTTTCTGCCACGCACTCATAAGCGGTGTAGTAGGTTCAGACTGGAATTGGTTGTATATATCAACAAATGGAAAAATAGATTCATCGAAGATGACATGCCGTCTTATATAAACTTTGCCCGTTGGAGGAAACAAACATCGGTACCCTTTGTATTTCTCATTGTATCAGAGAAATACACACTTTAAGGATCTAGGGTCAAATTTATTTGCAGCATAATCACGTAAGGTGGGAAAACACGCACAACCAAAAGTGCGAAGGGCAGAAAAATCAGGAGGTTTTCCAAACAATTTTTCATACGGACTACATTTATCGTCAAAAACAGAGGTTGGGAGAAGATTACTGAGGAAATTTGCAGTGAAAAATGACTCGACCCAATAGCGATGAGGCATTCGACTCTGAAATAACATTGTCATCCCCAATTCAGTGATATGACGGTGCTTCCTCTCAGCTAAACCGTTCTGTTGCGATGTGTATGGACAAGAAATAAACTGTTGGATTCCTGAACTTTGCAGATGAGCAAGAAACTTGTGACTGGTGAACTCTCCTCCACCATCACAATGAAAGACATCAATTTTTGAACTGAGTTGATTTTCAACAAGGTTCTGAAACGCAATGAAAGTTGAGTAAAAATCTGACTTGACTTTCAAGGGATAAAACCAACAGTAGCGAGAGAAATTATCAATAAAGACAACATAATATCTGAAGCCTTGATTAGATAATATACGAGATGGACCCCAAAGATCACAATGAAGTCTCTCAAGAGGTCGACAAGCAACAAAGCTAGAAGCCACAAAAGGTTATCGAGTGTTTTTCCCTAGACGACATGGAATACACATCTTCGAGGTACTCTTAACTATGTCGATAGACTTGTTCTGAAGTAGATGTTGTAGAACTTGATCATGAGAATGGCCAAGACGATGATGCCATACTTCATCACTTGTAGAAATCTGCCTTGTAGAGTAAAAAACTTAAAACTTTGGATCGTGTAAGAGGTAGAGACCATCACGGGTTCTTCCTAGGGTCAAAATTTGCTTGGTTCCCTTGTCTTTAACACGAACGCCATCACAATCAAACTCAAAAGAGCAGGGATAATCCGAAGTAAGTTTTGACACAGAGAGTAATAATTTAGCAATATATGGGCAAACTAAAACATCCTTTAGCGTAAGAGTACCTGAAGAGGAAGGTAGTTCAGCTAAACCAACATGGGTTATGGGAAGAAAATCACTATTACCAACCATCACTGTGTCGATACCAAGGTAAGGCTGAGCACTGTGAAGGTGTTGAGCGGAGTTAGTGACATGAGCGGTAGCGCCGGTATCCGGATACCATTTGTTGCCAGACAAACTTCAGTGATTCTCATTGCAGCAAGAGCGGATGGGTAGTACTCGTCTTGGTAGCTATTGTTGAAACGGTGCCAACAACGGAGAGCTTGATGTCCAGTTTTGCCACAAATCTGGCAGGTGGGTCGAGAATCACTATCAGTTGCAGCAGATGATCCTTGAAAAGAGGAGAGTTGTTGATGAAAATCCACGTCCACGAGTAGAGAAAGACCCACGACCACGAGCTCCGTTGAAGCGCCCTCTGCCTTTGTTGTTGTTGTATCCGACAGATCGAGTTATGTTGAAGGCAAGGTGTGGTGAGACAGAAGGCTCTTGAACATATCCCTGAAGTCGATCATCATAACTTATGAGCTTTGGAATGATAGCTTCAAGAGTCAAGGCAGTATTGATATCCATTGAACTTTCAATGCTAGTTTTGATTGGCTCAGACTCACATCCAAGCCCATGAATAGCTGCATAAATCTTCATCTTTTCTTGAACCGGATTTCCCATAGACTTCAACTGATCACAAATTGACTTAACTTCCTTCAGATAAACAGCCATGGTCTTCTCCCCTTTCAAAAAGGTTTGAAGCTTTCTTTGTAACTCAAATAGACGGGAAGCAAAGACCCGGTTGAAGTGATTTGCTAGGCCTAGCCAGACGTCAGAAGATGTGCTATAGATCACAACCACGCTCAAGATGTCGTAAGAGACAGATCCGATGAGCCAAGACTTCACAATCTGGTCCGTTTTGCTCTGCTTTAAAAAATCAGGATTCGTCCGAGATGTTTCAGGACCATCGATCCCAGTAGTGATGACAACAGAATCAGGTGGAGAAAACTGGCTAGTGACAAAACCCAGAAGACCTTGTGATAGTTGGATTTTTGATAATCGAATATCAATTACCCAAATGTTATCGTTGTAGCACTTGGGGATCAATCCAAGGAGGTACAAAGAATAACACACTAGGAATGCAAGAAAACACTTAAGCTAAGCAAACCAAAAAGATTTGGGTTTTGATCTAGCAATCTAATTTAAATCAAAAGCAAGCAAACAAGTAACAAGCACTAAACGAGATTAACAATGATTAAAAAGAGGATCTTTGGGCAAGGTAATTGATTTGGGGGAAATCTCAAGCTAAGCAATGATGTCTATACAATCACACAAGTGCATTTCCTTAAGCCTAGAACACTAATCAAGATTAATCTAATCTATTAGCACTAATCACTTTGTTAATTACAAATTCAAGATCAAATTCTCATTTGTGAACAAGTAATTAGCAAGCATTAAACACAAGTTCCATTAGCCAAAATTCATCGTAGACAATCATTCTCATGAGCTAAGTATGAAAATCTCTTATTTAGTTCATTGGAAAATTTCATCAAACACCTTGTGTGCATGAAATTCTTTATGATCTAGATTAACTCTCAAAAGCTTAATATAGCATTAAAAACACTAAATAAGAAAGGATACTAGACAATCAAGATCTAGACATCAAAGATTAACAAAAGAAACCTCATAATCTACCAAACCTAAATGATCCAAAAGAACTACTCACTAATCATGAAGAACACACCAAATCTCATGAAAGAGGTGTTGTTAATCATGATTAGAGAATAGGAAGATGAAAGATTAAAAGGAAATTAAGAGAAACAAACTTTAAATTGCATAAAAACTCAAGATCTCTCTTCCAAAATCCAAGAACCCTAAAAAGGAGAGATTTTTAGCAAGAGAAAAAGAGATGCATCTCTAAAAATTAGGTCTAAGCCCTTATATACAAGTTTGGGCCGCGCTCCAACACCTGGCCGTGGTGGCCCGGTATGTCTGGCCGGTATTGGTGGTCTTTGGTCAGCAGCTTTCATACCGGGCTGGTGCAGGCCGGTACAAGCGGCCGGTGTGGTGAATCGCTTCTACGCCGGGCCGAGACGGGGCGGTACGGGTGGCCGGTATTGCTTCTGGTCAAGCTTGGGTCTGACACCGGACATTCTTTGGGGGGGGGGGGGGGGGGGGGGGGGCGGNGGGGGGGGGGGGGGGGGGGGGGGGGGGGGTGTAGTGGGCCGGTATTGGTCCTGCCCGAGCTGGAGTCAAGCGCCGGAGGTCTCGCGGCCAGACATATACACCTTCTGTAATATCGCAATAGCTCCTGGAATACATGTCCGAATGGCCTCAAACTACCTCCAGTAGACAGCTAACGCATTTTTCGACAACTTTCATGAAGACCATTGGAGCTGAATCCGATCGGAAATCCTTCGTCCTGCCAGTTCTTTCAGACGCTTCGGAATGATCCTTGCATCCTATTTTGCTCCATTATTCCAAATACACCCAAATTGCCTCCAATCACCTAGAAAATACTCCAAAACATGCAAGAACTCACTATGACCTAATACAAATTTCCTAAACTCTAAATGAGACCTAAATGCGAGACAAAACGATGATTATGCATGCAAATGACACAAAACTCTAAGTAAAATGTATGCTAGAACATGTAAAATATGAAGATATCAATTCCCCCAAACTTAATCATTTGCTTATCCTCAAGCAAACAAGACTAAGAAGAGGAAGAAGATCAAAATGGGAGCTCAAATTCAAAAGTACCATAAAAAGAATCTAAACCCAATGTCCAAGTTGCAAATTTCATGACGCGATCAAACAAGCTTACTCAAAAGAGACTAGCCATACTTATCCCTACATGACTTACATTCAAAGCTCAACCTACACAAAATTTCTTATCCTCCAACCCCTTGATGTTCATTAAACATAATGCGTGAATCATGCTTATCCAAAATCAAATGGATTTGTTTGGCTAGGGACGAGGTTATGAGATGAAGACGATCTCATTATCATGTGCGGTTAATCAAATGTAAGGATCTCTCAAAGAAGAAGCAAACTTTAGCAAAATGCTAAAGATAAAAGGTAACCTATGCATACAAGGGTGAATTCCCATCTACCCAAATGCCTAGAATGTCTCTAACCTTACCTTCTCTAACCCATTGTGCTCCCAAACCTAAGCTACCATTTCTTCTCAAGGCGTTTTGCCTTCATCACACACATGTACTCTTGTTTCTCCACTTCATCTTCTTCTCATTTGGAGAATGCCTTCTTCTTCCTTGTTTTCGTGGCTTGGTGCTCTCTTTGTTGAAACCTTAGCTCTTCTTTTTCTTCATTCTTGTTCATGCCTCTTTTTACATTTTTGATGCCTTAGCCAATTTTGGCTTCTTTTCTTTTTTTCTCTTTGCACACTTTGAGGCTATTCATATACTTAGAGCTATCCTTATAACCTTGCACCAACCAAGTCAATTAATTTCATTCCCCTATTTCTTTCTCCCCGTCTATTCTTTTCATTCCACCATATCACTCCAATCAAACCCACTCACCTAGTTTCTAATCCGTTCCCAATATCAATCCAAGAGTTACCAAACTAGCTAGCCTACTCCTAGATTAACTCCTTGATGATGGAGCTAAAACTACATGAGAACTCCTCTTTGTCGCCCTAAACCTAATACTTTTTGCCAAGTTTGCTAATCACACACGAAAATCGTTGGCTAGAAAAGAGGGTAAGTTCAAGGTGAGGGAAACCATTCCAATAATGGGATATGGCTACTTGGATAAACGAGAGTGGTAAAAACTGAAAAGAATATCCAAGTATGTATATGGTGATCCACGAATCCATCCAAAAATGCATAAACACAATAATTACAAGTCAAAATTAAGGTTATCACTTAGATGGGGTTGAATTCAAGTCAAGGTTTGCTTTAATCAAGACAAGAACAATCAGACATGAGATCAAGGCATGGTTCGTTCTTAATTTCTACACGAGATCAAAACATCAAGTAACTAGCAACAATGGCATTGGACTAAGCTTCGTAATATGATACTTTACAAGGAAAAATCTATCATTTCTCCTAATGCTTATGCAATCCTACCTTATATGTTATGTATCTAGACTTAATCCTAGATATGAAATGCAAAAAATTTCAAATGTTTTCAAAATTATTGAAAATGTATGATATGCATGAGACTCAAGATGCAAAATTCAAAATAAGAACACCAAAAACAATGTTAGATAACACACACACCCTCCCCCAAACTTAAATTACACAGTCCCTTGTGTAATAGAAGCTTAAGAGAGAGCTAAACAATGCATGAAAGAAAGAAGAAGATATGATTCTAAATGCTATGTACAAAGTTTGGAGTGTTACCTTGGATGTTTGGATAGTGGGAAAAAGGGGTGGATACCGTGGAGTTCCAAAACCGGTCATGTTCCCTCTCTACATGCTCCCACTTGCAAGCCATCGCCTCTTAGACAATCAATAACCCTATTCACACTTAGCAAACCCATCAAAAAGAACAAGAAAACATAGAAAGACATAAAAAGAAAGTATTTACAATGATAAGCTTTGGGTGTCTCCCAAGAGCACTTTGTTTAAAGTCACTAAGTTTGACTTTGGTTACCCTTTTAAGAGGGTGGTGGAGTGTGAGAACTCCTTGGTGGATCCTTGAGCTCAAGCTTGAGCACCTTCCTCATGGCCTCTTGAAGACCGGCTTCCCCTTTCTCTTTGAGCTCCGGTGTGAGGATCGCTTTGACCACGGCAAAAGGCTTGGACCGTCCCTCGCACTTCACTTTGTACTCAATCACCCCGTCTTGATGTTTCCAAGAGGTGAGAGTCATGGTGGAAGGTTGGCTTAGCTCGGACTTAGACCCATCAAGCATGCTTGGTTCGTTTTTCACATTGGCCTTGGTCTTTGCCCTCTTCTTTGCAACCTTGCTACTTTCAACCTCATTTTCCATTGTTGTGTGGAAGAGGGACGCTCAGCAATCATCATCCAATGCATGGGCTTCTTCACCATTACCATAACCAAAACCTCTTTCTCCACAAGATCTCTTCTTCTCAAAACTAGTATTTGGGGGTGAAACCACATCCATTGTTGCACAAATACCCACATGCTCAACTCTTGGAGCCTCAACCTCATCATCCTTGTAAACCATCACCTCTTTAGCATCGACCTCAAAACCGTAGAGAAGGTTAGAGATCTCATCAATTGCCTTTTCATGCTCATCAATTGTCATCAATACCACGGCTTGTTTCTCAACTTTCTCCTTGCTAGCAACCATCGATTCTTTATATTGAGAGCCGTGGAGGACTTCCTCAATTTCTATTAAAAACTCCTCATTCTCATCAATCAAATGCTCCTCCACTTGGCTCTCATTAATTTTTCCTTTGAGATTTTCCATGGGTTTACTAGAAAGGGAACGTCTTTGAGCATTTTGATGATCTAAATGCATGATCCTAGAAGATAGGGCTTCAACCTTTCGGTGTAGATCATCATAAGAGCAATCAACCTTGTCATGAGTCTCGGCCACCATCTTATTCAACTCGTTTGCTCTATTACCTTGTCTGGTTAGGAGTTGTTGAAGCATGCCCTCCATTTCAAGGTCTTGTTGTGTACCCAAATCCACAGTATCCCCTTCAAACCGTGTAGTGGCATCAAAATCTCCATCAAAGTAAGCTGATTTTAGAGAGGCATTGATGACCTTGTCTATCAATGTGGACTGCTTGTCCACTCTTTCGTTTAGAGCCTTCATTTCCTTAGTTCTCCTTTGCTCCTCATTAGCACTCGTGGTCCTTGTAGCCTGAGCATACTCATCACCATAGTTCTCTTCGCTTTGGGCAAAGTTCTCCACTAGTAGCTCTCCTTGTTCCACAGTGAGGTTTGTAAAAAGTCCATTGCTAACCGCATCTAAGGTCCATTTGTGCTCTTGATCAACTCCCAAATAGAAGATGCTAAGGATGGCTTCCTTCTTGAACCAATGATGGAGACAATCTCGAGTATATCCTTTAAGTCTTCCCCATGCCTTATGAAAGCTTTCATGCATGCTTTACTTGAAATTTGAGATACCCCTTCTAGTTTGGACCGTTCTTTGTGTGGAGTAGAACTTGTTGAGTAAAATCTCCTTACAATCATCCCAAGAATTTACCAAGTGAGATGGCAACGTTCTCTCCCATTGGCTTGCTTTTCCTCCAAGAGAAAACAGAAACAAGATGAGCTTGATGCTATCAAGGGGTATTCCTCTGGTTCTAAACGTGTCACACAACCTCTCAAAGGAATCCAAGTGATCATAAGGGTTCTTCACTTTCGTCCCCAAGAACTTAGACTCTTGAATCAACCTAACCAAGCTAGCTTTGATCTCATAGGCTTTGGCTTCAATTGGAGGAGGGTGGATCCCATATCTCGATCCACGACAACAAGGAGTGTCAAAGCTTCCAACCGTTGGCTTGTCTTTTGGAGCTTGGGTCAGATTTGATGCCAACTCTTGAGGACGTGTTATTTCTTGAGGTTTTGGAGCTTGAGAAATGCTTCTTTGGTCGTCCACCTCTTGAGGTTGTAGATCTTCAAGAACGTCTTTGTAATTGACAACCTCAAACACTTCAATTGATCTTGTCTTCCCATTTCTCTTCTTGTGATTGTGGTACCTTTGAGAACACAAAAGAACTAAGGAAGACAAGTTAGTAATGATAAATAAGAGAAAATTCATCATCTCAACGAGATACATACTCTTAGTTATATGTATTAACATAGTGAAAATAAAAGTTTAGTTTCAAGCAGTGTTGTAAAATACGCTATATGCTAGACGTACGGTAGAGCACCATATAGCGTATAGACGTATATACGGTCGTATATGCGGGGACTATACGATAGATATATTTTGTAAAAAAAAATATAAACATAAAGAAAATGTAAAATATGCATATATAAACATATGGTATACTAAAAGTGAATATAAAAATAATATTTATGATTTATATTAATAAAATTAGTATACATGAATTGCAAAAAAAATCTCAAATAATTAATAAATATTGAAATAATAGTCTAAAATCTAAATTAAGTAGTTAAAATGAAAAAGACATAAATAAATCTCAAGTCTTTAATAATAAAACGATAAACTATATCAAATTAATCTTCACGTGGAATAAATAAAACTTTAAATGTGATAAAAACAAAATAACATAATGTAAAGTCACATAAAAACTTTTGGGAGAAGATAAACGTATCGACATAGTTATTTTTAGTTAATTTTTGTTAATAGTAAAACTATGTTGTTTTGTTATTTGGAAACTTTTTTTTTTAAAACATGGTTGCCGTATATATGGTTTCCGTATAACCGTATATATGCTATATAAACGCCGTATATATGGCCGTATTAGCTTTCACTGTATAGGTAAACTGTACAGGCTAAAAACAGTTTGACACCTCACTGTATAACGTATATACGCCGTATATACGGCCGTACAGACCGTATTTTAGAACACTGGTCTCAAGCAAAATCTAAATCCTAATGGTTATTGTTATTGTCTCCCCGGCAACGGCGCCAAATTGATAGTTGGATTTTTGATAATCCAAATGCTATCGTTGTAGCACTTGGGGATCAATCCAAGGAGGCACAAAGAATAACACACAAGAAAACACTTAAGCTAAGCAAACCAAAAAGATTTGGGTTATGATCTAGCAACCTAATTCAAATTAAAAGCAAGCAAACAAGTAACAAGGACTAAACAAGATTAACAATGATTAAAAAGAGGATATTTGGGCAAGGTAATTGATTTGGGGGAAATCTCAAGCTAAGCAATGATGTCTATACAATCACACAAGTGCATTTCCTTAAGCCTAGAACACTAATCAAGATTAATCTAATCTCTTAACACTAATCACTTTGTTAATTACAAATTCAAGATCAAATTCTCATTTGTGAACAAGTAATTAACAAGCATTAAACACAAGTTCCATTAGCCAAAATTCATCTTAGACAATCATTCTCATGAGCTAAGTATGAAAATCTCTTATTTAGTTCATTGGGAAATTTCATCAAACACCTTGTGTGCATGAAATTCCCTATGATCTAGATTAACTCTCTCAAGCCTAATCTAGCATTAAAAACACTAAATAAGAAAAGATACAAGACAATCAAGATCTAGACATCAAAGATTAACAAAAGAAACCCCGTAATCTACCAAACCCAAATGATCCAAAAGAACTACTCACTAATGATGAAGAACACACCAAATCTCATGAAAGAGGTGTGGTTAATCATGATTAGAGAATAGGAAGATGAAAAATTAAAAGGAAATTAAGAGAAACAAACTTTAAATTGCATAAAAACTCAAGATCTCTCTTCCAAAATCCAAGAACCCTAAAAATGAGAGATTTTTAGCAAGAGAAAAAGAGATGCATCTCTAAAAATTAGGTCTAAGGCCTTATATACAAGTTTGGGCCGCGCCCCAACACCTGGCCGTGGTGGCTTGATATGCCTGGCCGGTATTGGTGGTCTTTGGTCGGCAGCTTTCATACCGGGCTGGTGCAGGCCGGTACAAGCGGCCGGTGTGGTGAATTGCTTCTACGCCGGGCCGAGACTGGCCGGTATGGGTGGCTGGTATTGCTCCTGGTCGAGCTTGGGTCTGACACCGGACGGTCTTTAGGGGGGTGTAGTGGGCCGGTATTGGTCCTGCCCGAGCTGGAGTCAAGCGCCGGAGGTCTCGCGGCCAGACAAATACACCTTCTGTAAAATCGCGATATCGCCTTGAATACATGTCCGAATGGCCTCAAACCACCACCAGTAGACAGCTAACTCATTTGGTTACAACTTTCATGAACACCATTGGAGCTGAATCGGATCGGAAATCCTTCGTCCTGCCTATTTTGCTCCATTATTCCAAATACACCCAAATTGCCTCCAATCACCTAGAAAATACTACAAAACATGCAAGAACTCACTAGGACCTAATGAAAATGTCCTAAACTCTAAATGAGACCTAAATGCGAGACAAAACCATTATTATGCATGCAAATGACACAAAACTCTAAGTAAAATGTATGCTAGAACATGTAAAATATGAAGATATCACCTTGACCGGAGAGAAACGATTCAAACTGAAATTTCCATAGTATATAATTTTTCTCGGTCAAAGTAACAGTAACACAATTTGTGATGGTAATAGGGGGAACATAATAGGAATAGAGCTTAGCGATTTGATTCGCCATGGCTCTGATACCATGTAAGTTATAGAAGATTGATAATGTTTTCTTCTTATTTATTGAAAATACATTATAACCATATATATAGAGATACAAAGTTTGGAGAAGGTGACGTTGGTGGGTGAGTGATTTAGGGAATGGTGGGTGAGTGATGTAGGGAAAGATGGGTGAGTCATTTAGGTAATGGGGGAGACCATCATGATTTAGGGAAAGGTAGATTAGTGATTTAGGTAATAGTGGAGACCATCATTATCCGTGCTCCTGCAGCTCTGTAAAACTATATGCTTCTTTTTCACTTTGAGAAGATACGAGCCTTTGTTCTATTGGCGTGGGCTTTGATGTGTTTGTCGATTTTGCTCTGGGCTTCCACATCTTACGGCCCAAAACTTGAATTTCTGTTTTTCCAATATCTCTCTCTCGTATCGCGATTTAGCCTTAATAATTTGCGACCATTTTGGGATTCTTTTGGGGGTCGCAAAAACTGTGTTTTTTTGTAGTGAGCAAGCACAAAAGCTAAGTCAAAAGTTCTTAGAAAGAAATTCTCGTTTTTATTAAAATCGAAGGTAACAAAAAATACAAGGCTACATGGGAGCTGAATAAACAGCTCGACAGCTATGACATTCGTGGGTCAAGAAATTCAAAACGAAGATACAAAAAGGAAAATCGCAAAATTACAACGAGAATCTTTGACTAAAAATTCAAAAACAAAGGAAATGAAAATCGCTAATCTAGCTAAACTTATGCTGCAAAAGAAACAAGGAAAATCACATTAGTTCAATCAACAAATCAAATTCAAAAACTTACCTTGTTTCGATCAATCACACGCGCATGGAGTCAGATAAGAAAAGTTTGACCGCGTGCTGTTGGATTTGAATTTGAGCGAGTCCTCCTTATGTTGCGTCGTTTCGTTGATCTTCACATGAGATGATCAATTGGATTTGGGCCTTCATTGAGAATAGAGGCCATGCTTCTTCCTTTGTAGCGAGTGGGCCGAAAAATGAGCTTTGAGGGATGACTTGCATCTGAGCTCGATCCAAGGGTGTCTTGGCTCAACTACTTTGTTCTCCATGGGCCTTAGGTCGACGAAAGTATTCTCCGTCAGTGGATTTAGGATCGTCTTGGGCTTCCTCTGTTGGTGAGTTGTTTAGGCCGGGAAAGGGCTCGGTCATAGGCTCCTTTTGATACACTTGAGTAAACTTGAAAGTGTTTTGACTAAAGTGATTTTCTTGGTCACTTAGTCGGTAGAAATGGTCTCCCTCAATGGTGGTTCCATCGTTTTGATCTCCCTCAGTTTCAACCTCGTCACGGGCTTCCTTATAGTAGAGAAGCAATTTGAGCAGTTTGTCTTGGTCGGGTCGTTGCTTCTTCTTGTCTTGGCTTATGACTCCTTTGGAAAACATGTTGAATTTGTGCTGGAGTTTTCTTGCTCAAGTCCTTGTGATGGCTCCTTGTGGGATGATTGGTGCTTGCTCCGGTTCGGCTTGAGTTTGGTCCAGTTATGTTGGGATGTCCTCATCATTCTCACCCTCTTGAGAAAGCTTTGACCTCAAAACTGGATTATATGCATCAAAATAAGCTAAGCCATAAACATTGAAAGTTGGAGAAACTTTAAACTCACCGGGTAGGTCTAGGCGGTAGGCGTTGTTGTTGATTCTATCCAAATATTTGAACGAGCCATCTCCTCTTGGTGCAAGCTTTGAACTCCTATGGTCCGGGAACCTTTCGCTCCTCATGTGTAGCCACACCCAATCGCCTTGTCGGCAATTCTAACGTATTGCTCGGTTCTCTTCTCCAAATTTTCCTTGACTTTTTGGTGAAGCTTCCTCACAATAAGTGACCAGCTTGCATGGGAACAACATCACAAATAACTTGATCTTGGTAACGACCAATACTAAATGGAATAGCTACTTGATCGCTAGCCCTAAGCTCTACCTTGTCATCGAGCCACCTTAGCCTATAGGGCCGTGGGTGTTTAGTTCTCTCAAGGCCTAGGTTATCTACCATGTGAGCACTTGCCACATTGATACAAGATCCACCATCAATTATTAAATTGCATACCTTGCCTTTTATGGTGCATCGGCTATGGAAAATGTTCTTGCGTTGGATGGTCTCGGATGGGTCGACCATTGCACTTAGGACTCGGCGAGTCACTAAGGTTTCTCTGATGTCGGGATATTCAATATCTCCATATTCACCTTGTGGTTCAGCCTCCTCTTCATCTTGAGATTCATAATCTCCGGATTCGGTCATAAGCATCACTCGTTGATTAGGGCACTCCCAAGACATGTGTCCTCGTCCCCTACATTTTAAGCACGTTATATCTCTTGAACGTTGAGTAGGGTTAGTGGACTTACATGTGTAGGCTTGTGTTCGATTTCAATCGCCTTCCCTTTGTCCACCGGTTTGGTTTGACTTGTGTTCCACAGAACTTGCGTCTTAGGCTGAGGGGTGGGAGTCTTTTGCTTGATGTGCTGTTCGGCTTGGATTGCCAAATGGAACAGGTCCTTGAAGTCTTGGTACACCTGCCTCTCCACTTTGCGGCTGATCCTATCTTGCAAGCCATCGATGAATTAAGCCATAAGAGCTTCTTCATCATCATGTAGCTCAAGACGGTTCCTTAGGCATTCTAACTCTTCAAAATATTCCTCTACGGTCTTGTTTCCCTATTTAAGAGCACGGAAACGACGTTGTAAATCTCTATGGAAATAGGGTGGAATATACCTATCTCTCATGATGTCCCTCATGTCGATCCATGAATCGATAGGACGTTGCCTATTTCTTTTTCGGTCGGCGGCGACTCTATCCCACCAAATCAGGGCGTTGTCGGTGAGTTGAGCTACGGCTAGGGACACTCTTTTGGGGCCGGGATGATTGTAGTGATCGATTATGTGATCCACGAGCTTCTCCTAATCGAGATAAGCTTCCAGATCGACCTTGCCGGCAAAGCTAGGTGCGGACAGCTTGATGTTGTTTGTTGTGGGCTGTCGTGAGGCACATCGGGGGAACTCGTCTCCCTCGCCATCCTCCACGTAATGTCTCCTACATGTTTGGTCTCGATCTTGACGTCAGAATAGGTCCGTCTCATGATCTCATCGACGATTAGGATCCAGCTCATGTTCTCATTGGCGATTGTAGTCCGCCTCTCGT
This sequence comes from Eutrema heterophyllum, assembly GCA_002933915.1. NCBI lineage: Eukaryota > Viridiplantae > Streptophyta > Magnoliopsida > Brassicales > Brassicaceae > Eutrema > Eutrema heterophyllum. The sequence continues at coordinate 1,805,813 of PKMM01048745.1, read as the reverse complement.
TCTTGCTCGGTGAGTACTGGATCGGCTGCCCTAGTAGGGTCATGATTCTGGGTGTCATTGTTATTTTTACCGGATGAGGATGGATCATGATTGACTTGATTCCCTCGGGGAAGCGGCTGGGTTGACTGGTGTTCCAACCATGTAAGCCTCTCCGCAAAGGTTGCAAACTACGCGTGTAGGCTGGGTAGGATGTTGGTTGCCAAGTCGCTGGGATTTTGTTCTTGGTTGATGACTGGTTCAGTTCGTTCTGCCATTATAAACCAAACAAACAAGTATCAACTTCCTTGGATAAAGATTTGATAAACACAAAAATATGAAAATAAGAAACAATGATCGAATGAGATAATTTTTTATTTTTTTTTAACTTAGATGACTACGAAATAATTCAACAAAATATTTGTGGGTTTTCTGGGTTTATAAATGCAATAAAACAAGAACAATAATATATTTTATATTTTCTTAAAATAAGATGCAAACTAAAACGCGACTAACAATTAACTTTGTATGGGTTTTTTTTTCTTAAGGATGAAATGAAAACAGAGTGAATATGAATCTAAATAAATTGCGGAATGAAATAGATTAAAGCTGAAAGATACAACCTGGGATTTGAGGAACTTTCAGCTATGATACCAAAATGATACAAGATTGGGCTCAGAGTGATTATTCGCAAATACAAGGGTTGGAGACAACGAGCGAGAAACTCAGCTTGTTGGTTCCGAGGGAGGTTAAGATCACGAACGGGAGGGAAGAGAAGTGAACCATTCAAGGTGTGGAATCCTAGAGATAAATCACAAGATTTGAACACTTGGAGGAACTGGTCTCGACAAAGGTTCAACGGGGGCGACGACAAGCACATAAGCTTTAAGTCAAAAGTTCTTAGAAAGAAATTCTCGTTTTATTAAAATCAAAAATACAAGGCTACATGGGAGCTTTATAAACAGCTCGACAACTATGATCTTCGTGGGTCAAGAAATTCAAAACGAAAATACAGAAAGGAAAATCGCAAAATTACAACGAGAATATTTGACTAAAAATTCAAATACAAAGGAAATAAAAATCGCTAATCTAGCTAAACTTAAGCTGCAAAAGAAACAAGGAAAAATCACATTAGTTCAATCAACAAATCAAATTCAAAAACTTATCTTGTTTTGATCAATCCCAAGCGCATGTAGTCGGATAAGGAAAGTTTAACCGCGTGCTGTTGGATTTGAATTTGAGCGAGTCCTCCTTATGCTTCGTCGTTTTGTTGATCTTCACATGAGATGATCAAATGAATTTGGGCCTTCGTTGAGAATAGACGCCATGCTCTTCCTTTGTAGCGAGTGGGCCGGAAAATGAGCTTTGAGGGATGACTTGCATCTGGGCTCGATCCAAGCGTGTTTTGGCTCGACTACTTTGTTCTCCATGGGCCTTAGGTCGACGAATGTATTCTCCCTCATTGGATTTAGGATCGTCTTGGGCTTCCTCCGTTTGTGAGTCGTTTAGGCTGGGAAAGGGCTCGTTCATGGGATCCTCTTGATACACTCGAGTAAACTCGAAAGTGTCTCGACTAAAGTGATTTTCTTGGTCCCTTAGTCGGTAGAAATGGTCTCCCTCAGTGGGGGTTCCATCGTTTTGATCTCCCTCAGTTTCAACCTCGTCACGGGCTTCCGTATTGTCGAGAAGCAATTTGATCAGTTTGTCTTGGTTGGGTCGTTGCTTCTTCTTGTCTTGGCTCATGACTCATTTGGCAAACATATTGAATTTTTGCTGGAGTGTTCTTGCTCGAGTCCTTGTGATGGTTCCTTGCAGGATGATTGGTGCTTGGTTCGGTTCGGCTTGAGTTTGGTCCGGTTTTGTTGGGATGTCTTCATCATGTTGTGTCCACATTAAACGTACATGTGTACACAAAGTTAAAAGATTATATTTTCAGAGGGAAACTATCTCGCAAAAACATTGTAAGACTCGCAGATTATGTCCACGTCGACTAACTCGCTAGTTATAGAGTCTTCGTGGATATGAAATTGCCAAAAAATCGTACTAAAAGGGAAACATGCTTCCCGATTGACAATTTAGGGTTCAGAGTGACTTGCGGTAAATAAATCCAAAATCGCCATTCCTCGACCAGGCAAGCTACATATTGTACTCACCTTTTTTTCTTTTTTCTTTTTTTATCATATTACCATCTCTCCAACTTAGTTTCTGCAAGTAAAAATTTATAATCTTGGCAACCGCGTTTGCTGACTTTCACTATTATTACAGGCAATTCTAGATCTATCATGCCGTATAGCTACAACTGGAGTTCCTCCGGATATGCGGTTCCCGACTTCAATGAATTCCCGACGGGGCCAATACCTCCTTTCGGGGTTCCTCACTCTTGTATTTGTGGTGCATCATTAGTAATTGAGATGTCAACCTCTGATGTGGACCGATGGAGAATGTAAGAAATTCATGACCCTTTTTATATGAGTTTAATCAATTTATTAAGCCGGTCAGTTCCTCAAGTAATTAATATGTATGTCCGTTTACAGGGAGTAGGGTGTGGATTTTGCAAATGGTGGGATGTAGCGATGATGGAAGAGTTGACTCAAATCAGCGAAAAACTAAGTGAGCAAGGTGAAAGAATTCGGTACATAGCGTTCGGGGAGAATGAGTTTTCGGTTGACGTCCCTTCGATGTGGCGGGATGTGTTGTCGTCGCGGGAGGACATAGATCGGTTGAAGTTAATGCTAGAACACCGCCAGTTGGACTTTAAGAAACTGGAGGATACAGTTTTGACAATATAGAAAACGGTCTTTGTTATAGGGAAGGAACTAGAGATCGAGCTGGGGGAAGCTTTTGCCCCTTGCCATTGCCATTGGACTGTTTTTCGTTGTCGTAGGTAGCCTAATCTATCTTTTGTATATTGTAAGGTAGACTTGTCCATGTCTTTAAGGAGGGTTTGTTGTCAGAACACGGAAACTCTGAATGTCAAGAATCCCTGTGTGTGTCATTCATGCCTCAAATCCTGGTTTTTGGTTCAAAGATTTGAGTGTTGTCTATAACTGGACATTGTTGCATGGTAACCCAATTAAATGCTGCGGATATGACCACAAACAATTATCCACGTAGAATTATAACATGGATGCGATTGGATGTTCAATGTAGGAGAGAACTACTCTAAATCAAGTTAATAAATTGGTTTACCCCTACGACGAGAAATGGGGGATTTGTGACCATAACCAACTGTACAGATGGACATGTCAAACATCTTTTTTTTACCCCTACAACGAAATGGGGGAGATGTGACCAAACATCCTACATGGCGTACAGATGTGACACAACTGTACATATGGGATACAGAGCTACATGGCGTGATACATCATTCGGTATGTTGCTTATGGTGACACAACTGTGTGTGTCGTTCATGCCTCAAATCCTGGTTTTTGGTCCAAAGATTTGAGCGTTGTCTATAACTTGGACATCGTTGCAAGGTAACCCAATTAAATGTTGCGGATATGACCACAAACAATTATCCACATAGAATTATAACATGGATGCGATTGGATGTTCAATGTAAGTGAGAACTACTCTAAATCAAGTTAATAAATTGGTTTACCCCTACGACGAGAAATGGGGGATTTGTGACCATAACCAACTGTACAAATGGACATGTCAAACATCCTTTTTTTTACCCATACGCCGAGAAATCGGGGAGATGTGACCAAACATCCTACATGGCGTACAGATGTGACACAACTGTACATATGGGATACAGAGCTACATGGCGTGATACATCGTTTGGTATTTTGCATAAAAACTCAGTTGCCGTAGGTAAGGGGTCAGTGCATAGACAATGCGTTGTCAGTACAAAGTTGCCAAAATTTGTGGTCAGTTCTGACACAAGGCGAATATATAACTGAAATACAGAGCTACATGGTGGGATAAAGATGGACGCACTACTGTTGATTGTAGAAATCACACAAGGATAAGAAATTGACAGATTGATCGGAAGATCGTTTTTTTATTAAGACGAACTCGTCGGAGTTACAAAATGTTTTAAGATCGGTAATGAAGTCAAGATCGGATTTTGAGCTCTCACTTTCTCTCTCTAAAAATGTGTAGCAAATTCTCTTCTTTGAAATGTAGTCGGGACTTCCTTATTTATAAGTTTCCTCGGCGGCTTAGACTTTTTCCCAAATCCGGTAAAAGTTCCGCGAATCCCGGATTAGAAAATTAGTTAATCTTCCGTTTTCGTATTTTCCGCAAAGTTCCACTAATCCCGAAAGTGGGTTTTGATTACGATGGGTTGATACCGACGAGCTCGGTATGTCGCAAGTCGGCAATCGCATGTTGTTCTTTCCTTTACCGATCTCGAACCGTCGTCAATCGGGATTAGCAGGACCGATCTCGGTTTGAGATGAGGACTTGATTTTCACGTTTAGAATCGATCATGATGAGTTCGGCTTTCACCGAGCTCGGTGGTTGTTGCTTTGTGAACTTCCTTACCGATCTTGAACCGTCGTCGATCGGGATTAATTCACCGATCTCGGTTCAAACTCGTCGTTTCGAGCGGTTCACGATGAGTTCTTACCGAACTCGTCGGTTAGCAAGTCCTTCGTGGACCTTTCTTTCGAGTTCGGAGGTCGGCAACCGTTTCGTGGTCTCTCCTTCTGGGTTCGAACCATCGTCAACCAGGATCAACCAGGATCATAGTCGAACTTGACAGAATGTGCCAGTTATTAATAATGCGGCTTAGATCTGTATCGGCAACTGACTATGTGTACCCAAGAATTGCCTCCAACCAAAGATCTCTTTCAGTCTGAAGCTTACAAAAAATTAGCTCATACTACTGCCGATTTAAGTGAACTCCCGACTGCCTTCTTCTTTTTTAATTTTGATTTGAGGCTCGGCGTATGACAGCCTTCTTTTATTTCCTTTGTAGATGGTGGCTCAGACGAACGAGCTCGTTGGAACATACGATCGCGAGCTCGGTGTAGAGCGTCGTGAGGCTATCGAAGTTGGAGATGCTGCCAAGAAATTGCAGAAAGAGCTGCTTGCTGAGCAGGCGAGATCGGAAGCCGGCGATTTGGCCGTCGCCGAACTTAAAAAGGAGCTAGTCGTTTTGAGAAAGGCGAACGCCGAGCATAAGGCATATAGGGACGCGGCCGTCCAAAAGCTGGAGAACGAGACGATTCGTCTGAGGGGGACTCGTACAAGGGAGATCATGAAACGAAAGGAGGTGACCGAGAAGTGTCAGGTTCGTCTCCAGAAGGTGAAGGATCATCTTGCTGCAATTGATCGGCGGAAGACACCGTTCCTTGGCATCAACCATCTCCATGGAGTTCTCAACTTTTGCGATGTCGTTGAAAAGAAAGACGGCATCGTCGTACCGCTGCCCGTATTGAAAAGCTGAAGAGGCTTAGAGCTGAGAAGTCGGCAGAATATGAAGCTATCGCGTGTTGCGAGTTCACCCAGATAGATCGTGCTGTATCACCTTTTATCGAGCGTGTTCATCCGGAGATCTCCTCGCCGGTTGGGGGAGAGGTTCTCCCGGGTCTTGATACGTTCGGTTCAAATCAGCCCGCGATCTTGGGCAACCGAACGAGGGAAATAAGAGATAAAGATGTCGGTGTCGTATTGTTTTATATCCTCTTTTGCTAGCTCGGTAAACTCTCGTTTATGCCCGAGGGGCTTTTTATGTAATAGTCCGCTTGACTGTTTTTTTTTTTAAACTCTTTTTGCCTAAGGAGACTTTTGCGACTTGGTTCAGTCTTTAATGAATTCGGTATTGTCTTTTCTGTATTGTTTCAATTTTCGATTTCGATCTCGGTTTTTATACTTAGTCGAATTTGCATTTGTGAAATCGAGTTTCGCTTTTGTGAGGTCGTAAAATAATACGATCCTCTCGGGTCCATCATACACCAAAATGGAGCCGTAAACAGATACAGTCTTAGCCGGGGTGTAGAGGATGAACTCGATTCTACGACCCATTCGAGATCGGCGATCATTCGTAGATCGGCTTACTAGTTTGCGATTGTTGAGAAATCGGCTTATAAATTTTGCGATTGTTGAGAAATCGGCTTAATTTTGCGAGAGGAAACGTTCAAATTTACCTTGGAGCTTAGCATAAGAGTGCATTGGTAGCTCGTCTTAAGATACTCCAGGTCTTTTCAGATCGAATGGGAGTGTGCGAGATTGACTCGTATTATTTAGCTCGGATGATCTAACATTGTACAATCTTTTCAAGTTCGGCTTTTGAAGACTTTTCAAGTTCGGCTTTTGAAGATGCGGAGTTTTCAAGTTCGGCTTTTGAAGATGCGAACTTTTCAAGTTCGGCTTTCGAAGATGCGAACTTTTCGAGTTTGGCTTTTGAAGATGCGAATTTTTCGAGTTCGGCTTTTGAAGATGCGAACTTTTCGAGTTCGGCTTTTGAAGATGTGAACTTTTCGAGTTCGGCTTTTGAAGATACGAACTTTTCAAGTCCGGCTTTTGAAGATGCGAACTTTTCAACTTCGGCTTTTGAAGATGCTAACTTTTTGAGTTCGGCTTTTGAAGATGCGAACTTTTCGAGTTTGGCTTTTGCAGACTTTTCAAGTTCGGCTTTTGAAGACTTTTCAAGTTCGGTGTTGAGAAACTTAGCCGAATTTTCCACTTTGCACAGAAATCGCCGAACAACGTCGTAATGAGTTGTGGCCCATTATCGGTGATGATCTCATATGGCACTTCGTGTCGGCATATGATGTATTTCCAAACGAATTTCTGAACATCGAGAGCTTGTATCTCGCCGTACGATTCGGCCTCAACCCATTTGGTGAAGTAATCGGTCATAACGAGGATGAACTGCTTTTGTGTCGTTGAACGCCGTAGTGGACCGATGATGTCCATTTCCCATCACATAAAAGGGTAAGGTGCTGTTGACGTTGCTAACAATTCGGTTGGTAGATTGATCATCGGACCGTGTCGTTGGCATTTGTCGCATTTAGCTACGAACTTCTCACAATCTTTCAACATGGTCGGCTAATAGTAACTTGCCTTTTTTATTTTCAGAGCCAGGGAGTGCCCTCCGGAATGATTTCCCCCTGATCCTTCGTGTATGTTCCTCATGACTTTGTCAATGTCGTTGCTTGATACGCATATCAGCAGGGCTCCCGAGGCACTCCATCGGAATAATTCCCTATCGAGGACGATGTACGAGGCTGCTCTCATCTTAAGTCGCCGAGCTGCCCACCTGTCTGTTGGGACCCGTTCTTCGTAGATATACATTTTGATTTCGGTAGTCCAATCTACGGGTTCCTCGTTCTCTTCGGCCTCAATGTCAATCGGAACATGAAGTCCCTCAGATTTTACTTCATTTTCATCGTCAGATTGATCCCGTAGATCGGGATTTTGCGTTAAATCCGGTTTGGGAGCAGCATTCTCGTTGCAATTTTTTCAACTGGCTGTTCGTCGTAATTACGTCCGCGCGTTGTTACGAGGCATGCCTCTGGTTTCTAGATACTTGGTTTCGGAATGCTTTTGACCGGGATGCGAGGGCGACAAGTGCGTCGGCAGGCGCGTTCTCTCCTCTTGGAATTTTGGTAAGATCGAAGGATATGAAATTGGCGGCGAGCTCCTTTAAGAGTTTGAGGTATGAATCCATTCGCTCGTTCTTCGTGTCGTACTCTTCGCTTTATTGGCTTGCGACGAGCTGGGAGTCGCATTACGCATGTACACGAGTCTCTCCGATGGCCTTGGCCAGGCGTAGTCCTGTGAGTAATGCTTCGTACTAGGCTTCGTTGTTCGATGCGTTGAATTCCAGTCGGAATGATTGCTCCAAGATTTCTACAGTTGGCGACTGTAGGCGGATGCCTACTCCCAACCTGCGATGGGATGATGAGCCATGGACATGAAGGATCCATTGCTCGGTGGTAGGGATGTCAGTATTGATAAACTCTTGCGGTAATTCGATGAGAAAGTCGGCGAGTACTTGGGATTTGATAGTCGCCCGATTTTTGTAATCGATGTCGTATTCGCTCAGCTCAATAACCCACTTGGCGAGTCTGCCAGACTGACTTGGGCTGTGTAGAATAGCTCGCATGGGTTGGTTGGTGAGGACAGTGATTGAATGCGATTGGAACTACGGTCTTCTAGAGCTCGATCCATCCTATCTAAGGTGAGTTGTGACCAAAGGTTAGCAATTAAGCTTGTGTGGTGCTTTGTTAAGCTTGATTGATGAGTTTGTGGTTTGTCTTGGCGATTTATGGGTTTAGATTTCGTGAAGGTTGTGAGTCGCAGGGGAGTATCGATCGATACCATGGGTGTATCGATCGATACCAGTCCCTTGTCGGTAGACTCGAGTTGTTTTAGTATCGATCGATACCAGGTGTTGTTTCAGTATCGATCGATACCAGGTGTTGTTTCAGTATCGATCGATACCCGTTCTTTGTCGTCTGACGTGTGTTGTTTTAGTATCGATCGATAACAGGGGTGTATCGATCGATACCAGTCCTTGGTGGTGCCTTGAAAGCTGTTGTGTGTTTACTTTTCAGGCTGTGTGTTTACTTTTCTTGGAGTAGAATTGCTAGGCGTTGGTTTAGTTTTTCATGGAAGTTTTAATTGGTGTTAATTAATTCTTTGTGTTGATAATTGTTGATTGTTGTGCTTGTTGGTAGCCTGTTGTTGGGAGGATCAATCTCACTCAGCGTTTGGTTAGCCAAATGTTGATGCATCACTTTTGTCGATGCAGGTAAAGATAAGGCGTGATCGTGGAATCGAGGCAGTGAAGAGGGGATGACTCTAAGACTCGGGGTTTTTGTTGTTATTGTTGTTGCTTTTGCTGTTATAGAACTGTTAGCTTGTGTAAGCTGTAGAACTTGTTTTTGTGTTGCTTAACTATAAAAAAAAAAAAAAAAAAAGGCGGTCGTTTCAGTTTGGTATCAGAGCCCATACGGTTCTAAGAGCCTAGGTGGTTCTGGAATAAATTGGGTGTTGTGTGGGGGTCTTAGAATCATCCTCTTCGAGCCTTGCGAGATTCCTCGGTAAGTATCTTTATTGTGATGATTGTTTTTAGTTTTCTTAGCTTGTGCTTCTGCACGTGTGCAGATGGCTAGAGGGCGTGGTAGAGGTCGTGGCCGTGGTAGGGGTCGGGGCCGTGTGTCGGAGGAGCAGGTCGAGGAGTCACGTGCGAGTCAGGTTGGGTCTGAGGGCGTGGCCGGTGTGAGTGCCGTTATGGCTGGCGCGAGCGCTAGTGTGGCTGGTGTTCCAGCGGGTGCTGCGGGTGTTGCAGCGGGTGATGCTCGGGCCCGAGATGATCGTATAGCGGATCTTTTGACGAGGTTTTTGGAGCGGTTACCAAAGAGGGTACCGGCTCAGGCTCATGTGGTTCCGGTAGTGGTGGAGGCTCAGCCTCAGGTGGCAGCTGCGGTTGCTGAGGAGCTCCCATCCTACCTTAGGATGATGGAGCATATGCAGAGGATTGGCATGGGGTTCTTCTCTGGATGTGCTAATCTTGAGGACGCTGATGCGTGGCTGAGGAGGGTAGAGAGGAATTTCCTCTCGAGTAGGTGTCCCGCGGGTTACCAAGTGGACATTGCGGTCCATTATCTGGAGGGTGATGCGCATCTCTGGTGGAGGGGTGTGGCAGCACGGAGAGTTCAGGCCGTGATGGTTTGGGCGGATTTTGTGGAGGAGTTTAACTCCAAGTACTTCCCTCAGGAGGCGTTCAACGGGTTAGAGTCGAGGCTTGCGAGTTTAACTCAGGGGGATCGGTCGGTACGCAAGAATGAGGTGGAGTTCACCCGGCTCGGGTCTTATGTTAGACGAGCGGTTGAGAGTGAGTCGGCCCGTGTGCAGATATTTCTGATGGGTCTTCGGGTTGACTTGAGGAACCGTTGCATGGTGAGGGCTTTTTGCACTGTTGATGAGTTGGTTGAGACTGCAGCTTTGCTTGAGGAGGGTCTGAAGGACGAGGTGGTAGCGGTTACACCGAGTTTTCAGGCGAGACCTGTGCAGCAGCAGTCTGGTCCGAGCAGAGGCGGTAAACCGATGCAAGGACATAAGCGGAAGTGGGAGAGCGCTTCGAGAGGTAGTCGGGGTGGTCCGGGTTGCTTTGGTTGTGGGAGCATCGATCATCGAGTGGCGAGCTGTCCTCAGAAGGGCGGAGTGCGAGTGGATCCTCGAGTGTGCTATCACTGCAAGGAGGCGGGGCACATCAGGCCTCAGTGTCCCCAGTTGCGGCAGAGTGAGACCACGGTGGTGCAGCCCGTCAGGCAGGTGGCAGCAGCGCCTCGAGTGTACTCCATCACCGAGTCCGGAGAGCCGAGTTCCAGGGCGATCACATGTATTTTTCTTAGACTCATCTAAGTTTAATTCTGTGTTGGGGAATGTCGTGCTTGTCGGGTGTTAAGGTTCTCGGCACATGTATATGTGCAGGGACCTTGTGTGTTGGGGGTGTAGAGTGTCATGTGTTGTTTGACACGGGAGCATCGCATTGCTTCGTTTCCCCGGAGTTGGCCGAGAAGGCTAATCTTCGAAGCGAGCCCGTTGTGAGTTTGGGTTTCGTGGAGGTTGCCGGCACTATCCTTGTTAGTGGGAGGGTATGCGTACCTTTGGATGAGGATTTGCGGCGAGAGATCCTGAGTGAGGCTCATTCGAGTATGTTCTCGATTCATCCAGAAGCGACTAAGAAGTACCGCGATCTCAAGCGCTATTATCATTGGGTCGGGATGAAGAAGGATGTTGCTAACTGGGTTGCGTCGTGCAACGTGTGCCAGTTAGTGAAGGCGGAGCACCAGGTCCCGAGTGGTTTGCTGCGAAGTTTACCCATTCTAGAGTGGAAGTGGGATATGATCACGATGGATTTCGTGGTGGGTTTACCAGTTTCTTGGACCAAGGATGCTGTTTGGGTCATCGTTGACCGATTGACCAAGTGTGCGCGTTTTCTGGCCATTAAGAAGACCGATGGGGCAGCCGTTTTGGCTAAGAAGTACGTGTAGGAGATTGTGAGACTGTATGGAGTACCGATGAGCATTGTCTCGGACCGGGATCCTAAGTTCACATCGGAGTTCTGGAATGCGTTTCAGGCGGAGATGGGCACGAAAGTGCACTTGAGCACGGCGTATCATCCTCAGACAGATGGGCAGTCCGAGAGGACCATCCAGACTCTGGAGGATTTGTTGAGAATGTGCGTGCTAGATTGGGGTGGTCACTGGGTGGATCACTTGAGCTTGGTAGAGTTTGCGTATAACAATAACTACCAGGCGAGTATTGGGATGGCTCCATACGAGGCTCTGTATGGGAGGCCATGTCGTACCCCCTTGTGTTGGACACAAGTGGGGAAGAGGAGCACCTTGGGTGCAAGTTTTGTTCAGGAAACCACGGAGAAGATCCGGGTTTTGAAGCTGAACATGAAAGAGGCCCAGGACCGGCAAAAAAGTTATGCCGATAAGAGGCGGAAAGAGCTTGTGTTTGAGGTGGGAGATAGTGTGTATCTCAAGATGGCCTTACTGAGAGGTCCGAACAGGTCCATTACTGCGACTAAGTTGAGTCCGAGGTATATGGGGCCGTTCCGGATTGTAGAGCGTGTTGGACCGGTAGCGTATCGGTTGGAGTTACCCGCGGCTATGCAAGTATTTCATAAGGTCTTCCATGTGTCGATGCTGAAGAAGTGTTTGTATAGGGGTGACGAGGTATTGGCTGAGATTCCGTCAGATCTTCAGCCCAATATGACCGTTGAGGCGAGACCTTTGAGAGTTCTCGAGCGGAGGGTCAAGGAGCTTCGTCGGAAGAAGATTCCGATGATGCGAGTTATGTGGGACTGTGACGGGGTGCAGGAGGAAACTTGGGAGCCAGAGGCTAGGATGGAAGCGAGGTTCCGGAAGTGGTTCCATAAGGAAGCTGCGGCTTGAGTTCCATCGAGAGGTTCCAGTTTGGGTTGTAGTTGTATGCCTTGTGTGTTTCATTTTGTATTTCCGTTGTGTGGAACGATGTTACATTATGATGTATAATAAGATGAGTATTTCTTATTATTGGTGACTTTGGGAGTCACGGTTTCGCATTACGTTTGGGGTAAAAGCGTTAATGCAAGGAGTAATAAGATGGATGTTCTTATTGCTGTTGTGAGAGTTGCGTGTTCAGTTAAGCTTGTTCGGAAAGATGAGTCAAGTGACGGGACCGGGTTATTTCACTTAGTGGTTCTGTGTAGTGGGTCGGATTGCAGGCGTATGGTACTTGTTTGTTTTATTACGTTTGTATTGATGACCTACTGCAGAGAGTTGTTGGGTGTTAGAGTTAGCCTAGTCATAGTTGTCTTGACAAGTTTCTCTAAAGCGAGCCGACACTGGAGGGTGCGCAAGGGCGGTGCGATGGCTTGGATATTGGCTATGCACGGCAGATATTCCGGGTACGGAATATGGGTGATGCCGGTGTTGCCTTGCGAGGATTTACACGGATCACGGGAGGTAGTTCAGTCGAGATGCTTATAGATGTGTGACTTATTGCTCGTTGAGGGGACTAGTTCCTCTGGTGCCGATAGCTCGCATGACTGTGTGTCTTGAGAGTGTGATTGGCGATGTTGGAAGAAGAGGTTGGAAGAGCGTGGTTTTGGCGTGAGCTAAGGGGGAAGAGAGTGAGGTCTTCTAGAGCTCGATCCATCCTATCTAAGGTGAGTTGTGACCAAAGGTTAGCAATTAAGCTTGTGTGGTGCTTTGTTAAGCTTGATTGATGAGTTTGTGGTTTGTCTTGGCGATTTCTGGGTTTAGATTTCGTGAAGGTTGTGAGTCGCAGGGGAGTATCGATCGATACCATGGGTGTATCGATCGATACCAGTCCCTTGTCGGTAGACTCGAGTTGTTTTAGTATCGATCGATACCAGGTGTTGTTTCAGTATCGATCGATACCCGTTCTTTGTCGTCTGACGTGTGTTGTTTTAGTATCGATCGATACCCGGGGTGTATCGATCGATACCAGTCCTTGGTGGTGCCTTGAAAGCTGTTGTGTGTTTACTTTTCAGGCTGTGTGTTTAGATTTTCTTGGAGTATAATTGCTAGGCGTTGGTTTAGTTTTTCATGGAAGTTTTAATTGGTGTTAATTAATTCTGTGTTGATAATTGTTGATTGTTGTGCTTGTTGGTAGCCTGTTGTTGGGAGGATCAATCTCACTCAGCGTTTGGTTAGCCAAATGTTGATGCATCACTTTTGTCGATGCAGGTAAAGATAAGGCGTGATCGTGGAATCGAGGCAGTGAAGAGAGGATGACTCTAAGACTCGGGGTTTTTGTTGTTATTATTGTTGCTTTTGCTGTTATAGAACTGTTAGTTTGTGTAAGCTGTAGAACTTGTTTTTGTGTTGTTTAATTATTAAAAAAAAAAAAAAAGGCGGTCGTTTCAGATATGATCATTAGCGACGAGGGATTTAACGAGCATGTCGTCGATGTACACTTCCTTAGTTTTACCGAGCTAACTTGCGAACATACGATTGACAAGTCGTTAGTATGTTGCTCCGGCATTTTTAAGTCCGAACGGCATGACTTTATAGCAATAGATGCCTCGATCCGTGATGAATGATGTCTTCTCTCGATCGTTAGGGTGCATGAGTATCTGGTTGTACCCTGAGAAGGCATCCATGAAGGATAAAAGTTCGTTTCCGGCCGTGGATTCGACCAATCTATCGATATGCGGAATCGGGAAGCTATCTTTTGGGCAAGCTTTGTTGAGATCGGTGAAATGAACACAAATTATCCATTTCTCGTTCTTCTTTTTCACGACGACCGGATTAGCTAACCAGTTTGGGTATCTGACCGCGGTGATTAAGCCTGCTGTGAGTAAACGTTCGACTTCGTCGTTGACGGCCTGAGCCTTTTCTTGGCCGAGCTTACATCTTTTCTGCTTGATCGGTTTGAAGTTAGTGTCAATGCCGAGCTCATGACACGCGATTTTTGGGTTAATCCCGGGCATGTCTGTAATAGTCTAGGCGAATGTCGAGATGTTCCTTTTAAGGAAGCGGATCAGATCACTTTTTATTTTGTCATCCAGTTCGGCTCCGATACCAACGCATCTTTCGGAATTAAGCTCGTCGATATTGACCTAGATGATTGTCTCACGCCTGGGCAAGTCAGGATCCATCTTTCGATCTAATGGATATGCCAAAGTTCTGTTCGTGTATATGACGCATGTTCGGGCTGCTGTCCTAAGTTTGCATTCGTTGATATTGCATGTTTGGGACATTATTTGATCGCCTTTGAGGGTGAAGACTCCGGATGGCGTTGGGAATTTTAAGCATTGATGGTAGGCCGAGACAACGGCCTTCATTGTGTGTATCCAAGGTGTCCCGAGGATGACATTGTAGATCACCGGCCTGTCGAGGACCAAAAATTTAACCATTCTTACAAGACCGCCGACATAGATCGGTATTTAACGGTTCCCGCGGTCATGGTTTGTTCGCCTGTGAACCCAGTGAGAGCTTCAATGTTTTCTTTGATGAATATCACGTTTACCGAGCTGCCGGTGTCGATGAGGACTATCCCGACAGCAACGTCTCTGATAAGCAGGTTGACGACTAAAGGGTCGTTATGCGGCATGTGGAGTCCCTCCGTATCGGCCTCGGAGAAGGTTACCGATATCCCGCCTACTACAACTCGGTTTTGCCGCCATGCCGCAATTACTTCTCTGCTATGCTATTTGATTGCCCGAACTGAATAGTTGCAGGATTCGAGTGCTCCCATAATCATGTTAACACGCTTCCGAACTTGCAAGATGTTCTGATATTCGGGTTGGTCCTCCCGATCTCGTTTTGGTTGCTCCATGTTAGATCTGACATTCGATTGTCCTGGATTTACGACGGTGTTCGGCCGACGACCGCCGTTATTATCATTACGACAAAATCTGTTACCAGGCCGGAACGCGGCTTCGACTGGGACTTCGCCCTTTTTGTATTCCAACAAGAAGAGATCTTTGAGGTGTCGACATTCTTCTGTGCTATGACCCTCTCTATTGTGAAATTGGCAGAACGGTTCTGCGCTGGAGGTCGGCTCGTTTGGATCCTTGGGCCGGACCCATGTATTCCAATGTTGTTGTGGTTGAATGGCGCTGACTTGTTGAGTCGCAGTTCGTCTTTCATTTGAGTTCGGTTTTCGCGGTATTCCTCTTTTGGCTTATCTCTGGGTGCGACTTGCTTTGAAAGGGCGTACTGCTTATCCTTCGCGGCTACCTCTTCTTGTTAAAGGATGTAGACGTGTCTTGGGTCGGTACTTGCTCCGGTATTGGAACAGGAGCAAGTACCGACCCAAGACACTTTCCCTACCGTTTCAATCCCATCCGGTACAAGTCTAATTCCATCCTCGTTGAAGCCAGCCAAAGCGACTGACAGATCAAGCCAAACTATGAACTTACACTCGGATTTAGCTTGCAACGTCTTCATAGAAGTTGTAGATAATTGAGTTAGCTGTCTTCTGGAGGTGGTTGCAAGTCATTCTGGGCATTGGTAGGGACGTGTCTATATGGCGCCCATACCGACCTTGTTCCATCCGGTACAGCCATCCGGTACAGCCATCCGGTATGAATCCAGAACAGACCACTTAGACCCAGTTTTAACCGGGTCAAGACCCGGTTTGTCTCAGGTTGACCCGGTTCTCCCCCTTTCCCTTTAAATACTCAAAAACCTAATTTTTTATGGGGGGAAGCTTTATTTTCTCTCTTTCTCGCCCAAAAACGTGGACCCCTTGTTTTCTTTGAGGGTTTTTATAATTTTGTAAGAGATATCATGAATTTGAATGCAAGTTTAACTTTAATCTTTTTATTCTTTAATCTTTTTATTCTCTAATCATGGAATCTATCATTTCTCTTATGGGATTTGGGGGTTTCAATATGGTTAGTGAGTAGACCCTTCTTGGATCACTGGACTTGGTAGATCAAGGAATTTCTTAGTTAATTATTGATGTCTAGGGCTTAATTATATGGTTTACTCTCTTATTTGATGGTTTTAATGCTAGATTAGGCTTGAGAAAGTTGATCTAGAACTAAGGGCATTTCATGCACACAAGGTGTTTGATGAAATGTCCCAATGAATTAAATAAGTGGATTTTCATACTTAGCTCATGAGAGTGATTGTCTAAGGTGATTATTAGCTAATAGAACTTGAGTTTAATGCTTGCTAATTACTTATTTCATAAATCTGAATTTGATCTTGATTTGGTAATTAGCGAAGTTATTAGTGTTAAGAGATTAGATTAATCTTGATTAGTGTTCTAGGTTTTAAGAAATGCTCTTTTGTAATTATGTGGACCTCATTCATTAGCTTAAGATCCCCCCAATCAATTGCCTTGCCCAAAGATCCTCTTTTAATCATTGTTAATCTCGTTTAGTGCTGATCTTTTGTTTATTTGCTTTCAATTACATTAGGTTGCTAGATTAAACACAAATCTTTTTGGTTTATTTAGCTTAAGTGATTTCTTGCATTCTTAGTGTGTTGTTCTTGTGCCTACCTTGAATTGATCCTTAAATACTACGATGATTGAGTGTTTGGGTAATTGATTTGGATAAACATCAAACATAAAAAATAGAATAAATATATGATCAACAAAATAGTGCCATCAAGGGTGCTCGCGATATGCTGCTCAACAAAAAAGATATAATAAAGTTCGTGACGTGCATTTAACAGCTAAATATATGTTCATTGTCCACAACGCAGCTCATTTATGGAACAAAAATATTGTCATCCATCGTCGTTTCCAGATAGGTAGGTTGTAGTTTGTTCGGTTGTGTCCTACTCCTTGGCAACGTGTACATTTGTTTGGCACATATTTCTTGATTGATGCTGGCTAAAAAATTCAGTATGTATTGCCTCAAGTTAGGGAAAATATAATTGTCTGATATATAATATAGTTATTTCACAAATGCTAAAGTAGAAATATAATAAGAGCAATTTATTATCCGAAGTTCGCCTTGCGACAGAATACATTTTCCCTTAGGTCTTCCGGTGGGCTTTTTAGTTCTCGGTGGGCGCAGCACCGTTTTTGTGACTATTTCAGGAAGGTCAACATCATCTGGATCAACTTCGGGGTTAATTATCTCTTTGTATGTTGCTGCCCAGGTTGATGTCATGTAGAAATCGCTTACCAACGAAGCATGAGAAATCAACGCGTGGCTACATGGGATATTCAGGCGATCAAACACTTTGCAGCTGCATTTCTTATCCCTTATCAGCACGTGGTTCTTATCCCCGAATCGCCCAACTACCTCGCAACTCCAACTAGTAATGTTGTTGATCTTGCTAAAGTTTCACTATAGTTTGTTTTTCAACAACAGCTTGTCTACCTCTGGGGTGGCCAATGCAGGGCGCTTTGTTGATTCTTCCCGCCTAGCTCAAAACAATGAGTCATCATCCTCTGGATGAAAACCAATAACTCAACGATGGGGGTGTAGAAATATATGCGGAAGTGTATAAGAGAAAAGAGAGAATCGTAGAACATAGAGAATAGAGAGAAACTGTATATTGTTTCACTTAATCTGATTTTTACAAGGAGATACAAATATACAGAGAATAAACTAGCTGTTACAATACTTAATGAGAAGAGATGCATGAAGGAGAGAGGAAGACATGGGAATTCATCCATAATAAGTAGAAGAAATCAGAGAGGAGCCTGTTTGAGTAAAGATTGGGCGGCAGATACTACTGGTAATACTGGTAATACCTTCATTCCAACATTCCCCCTCAAGCTTGGCTGAAGAAGATTGGCCTTGAATGGAATTGCCTTATTAAAACCTTTATCAGGAAAACCCAATGGGAAAAAACCATGGTGAAGGAAAAAGAGTACAATGATCACATTCAAGGTTGATGAAGATCAACTAAGCCAAGCTTGCCTTGAATGAAGTTAACCACCTTTGAGTTTGCAGCCTTGGTAAAGATATCCGCAAGTTGATCGGAACTCTTGGTGAAAGCGGGAGAGATAATCCCAAGTTCAACCTTCTCACGAATATGATGGCAGTCCACTTCGATGTGTTTTGTGCGCTCATGGAACACATTGTTGGAAGCAATGTGAATAGCAGCCTGATTATCACAATGCATGATGATAGGCTGAGGTGTCTTGACTCCAAGGTCCAATAGCAAAGCCTTAAGCCATATGAGCTCATTTGTGGTGTCTGCCATAGACCGGTATTCAGCTTCAGCACTAGACCTTGACACCACCTTCTGTTTCTTGCTTCTCCACGTGACTAGGTTCCCACCAACAAACGTGCAATAGCCTCCTGTTGATTTCCTGTCTGTCTTATCTCCAGCCCAATCAGCATCACAATAGCCAATGATCTCAGTATGATCATTCTTCTGCATCCAGATGCCCTTGCCTGGAGTTCCCTTTAGGTATTTGAGGATCCTTTCCACCATATTCCACTGATAGATGGTGGGAGCCTGCATATGTTGGCTGACCTGGTTCACAGAAAATCATAAATCAGGACGAGTAATTGTAAGATAAATGAGCTTACCCACAATTATTTGGTATTGTCCAATGTTGTCATAAGGTTCTCCCTCACGAGAGTCTTTGTACTTCTCTTCAATAGGTGTCTTTGCTGGTTTAGCTCCAAACTTTCCTGTTTCACTAAGAAGATCAAGTGTGTACTTCCTTTGAGATAGAAATAGCCCTTCATCAGAACGACATACTTCTATACCAAGAAAGTACTTTAGTTCACCTAAATCCTTAATATCAAAGGCAGATTTGAGAGAAGACTTGGTATTTTGAATACCTTCTTTGTCATTGCTTGAAATAATAATATCATCAACATAAATAAAGACAATGACAATACCTGATTCCCCCTGAATTATGAAAAGCGAATGATCAGCTTCAGACCTTTTAAATCCATTTTCAATGAGGGTTTTGCTTAGCTTGTGATACCAAACACGTGGTGATTGTTTTAGACCATATATGGCCTTTTCAGCTTGAGAACCTTGCCATCTTCAATCTCAATACCGGGAAGTGGCCTTATGTAGACGTCTTCTTCAAGCTCTCCTTGAAGGAATGCATTTTTCACACCCATCTGCCATAAATTCCAAGAGAGGTTAGTGGCAAGAGAAAGAATAACACAAACAGTATGAAGTTTAGCAACAGGAGGAAAAGTGTCTTTGTAATCTTCTCAATATGTTTGAGTGAAGCCTTTAGCCACCAAACGAGCTTTCTCTCTATTTCACCATTGCTGTGGTATTTGATCTTGAAAACCCATTTAGAACCAACTGGTTTCTTTCCTTTGGGGAGATCAACCACATCATAGTTAATAAGAACCTCCGTAGAATCGACACAAGGAAGCTAGGTTTGATGAGACAGAGACAAAAGTGATGAATTCGACCTGCTGGTTTGAGAGAGATAAGACGATGAAGATGTTGCACAACAGCAACAAATCGCACACGAGATAAGAAGATAGGTGAGAATCAAAAGAGATGTTGCATAAGCAACAATTCGATCTCAAGAGAAGATGAAGAGTTTGTCGCTGTTTTTAGAGAGAAAAGAGTTTTGATAATATTTGATGATCCAATCCAGGATAAGTGTCGACAAAGAGCGGCTAGGGTTTTTAAAAGGAAACAACAAAAGAAAATAAACATAAAAACGAAATGGGCCTTGCTCTTCATGTCACACGAAAATTGGGGCCGTTGCTGGGCTTGAGGAATGTCACAAAATGGGCCAGTAATATTGTGAATCATTTGGCCTCGTTAAAAACCTATCCTTGCAAAACCCAATTGAGACAAAAACAAGGACACGGAAAAAGAGCACACAAATGATTTACAAACCCATATAGTGAATTCTTTAGGCCTGAATCAAAATCATTGTGGTTTGATGTGTCTTTGAATCGCCAATGCCTTCTTAATTTGAGCTTAGTATCCTTAACTTCTTTGATCGCAAGCTGCTCTCCTTCAGCTACAAGCTGCTCCTCACGTTCATGCTCAGCTACAAGCTGCTTTCCTTATGTGGTGCTGCTTAGTATCACATCACAGGTGTTGTTCCTCTTCATGGCTCCATGTTCTTCGTTTATTGCCTCAGTCCACACCTCACTATCCTTTGCTTCTTCATAAGTCTGAGGTATGGCAACCTGGTCAATTTTGCTTAGAAAAACTTGATGATCATCATGTGCCAAAACAATAAGCTTGAATAGGATGAATGGTAGTAGTAGCAAGATTATTATAGTAAAAATCAAGGTTTTTCCTGATTCTGGAGCTTCTGCGGAGTGGGGGGGGGGGTGAGTCATCTTCATGAATGGCGGTCTCCATATTGTGGTCATCAGCGTATGCATCAGACTCCTCTTCACAGTTTTCACCATTGACTTGAGTTTCCGGATCATCTGAATTACCATTGTCAACTTGAGAAAGAGTAGGAGCCGCGGGGATTGAATCTATCAAGTTAGAAACTTGATCCCTCGATTTGGTGTTGTAGGGGACTGTAGGAACTGCATCTGTCGAGTTGGAAACTGCGTCAGTCGATTTGGTGCCGTAGGGAGCAGTTTCACCATTTTCATCCTTTTTACCATTTTCAGGTTCCTCTTCAGATTGTGGTAAAGGAGATAGCTGGGTAGCTTCTCTTTGTGTTGGCATGTTGAGGTTTTCAAGAAGACTCCGCAGGCTGGCAGCAAGATCAGAACTAGAAGACCCTACGTCTTTCAGCTTATTCCAATCTTTTTCTTCATAGAATCCTTTCTCCTCATCAAACTTAACATTTTGGGAGACAAATGTTTTCCTTGATTCTAGATTGTAGCATTTGTAGCCTTTTCAAGTTCCTCTTCAGATTGTGGTAAAGGAGATAGCTGGGTAGGTTCTCTTTTAGTTGGCATGTTGAGGTTTTCAAGAAGACTCCTCAGGCTGGCGGCAAGATCAGAACTAGAAGACCTTACGTCTTTCAGCTTATTCCAATAGAATCCTTTCTCCTCATCAAACTTAACATTTTGGGAGACAAATGTTTTCCTTGATTCTGGATTGTAGCATTTGTAGCTTTTCTGAGTAGTAGAGTATCCAATAAAGATACATTTGATGCTTTTAGGCTGAAGCTTGTTCCTCTGGTCATCTGGGACAACATAGCAAACACATCCAAACACTTTTAGAAAATCAACAGGAGGTTTAACTTGGTTTAGTACCTCAGATATGTCTTTGAGACAGTTAGTTGGGAGACGATTGATGAGATAGCAAGCAGTCATGACTGCATCACCCCAGTAATGTTTTGGAACTTTTTTGTCAAACATCATAGTCCTTGCAACCTCCATAAGGTGACGATTCTTGCGCTCAGCAACACCATTTTGTTGAGGAGTATAGGGACACGATGTCTGATGCACGATCACATGCTTGGATCTGAAGGCCTTGAACTCATTGCTGATGTACTCGCCTCCATTGTCAGTTCGTAAAGTCTTAATTTTAGCATTATACTGAGTGGAACGAAGCTGTAAAAGTTTGAGAAAGCCTAAAAAACACGACCTTTAGAAGGTAAGAGTGTTAGCCACGTGTATTTGGATTTTTCATCAATAAACGTCACAAAATACTTATATTGATCCCTAGTTGCACAAGGAGCAGTCCACACATCATAATGAATAAGATCAAAACAATTTTCATAAGTAGTAGATGAGTTTGGAAATACAGTTTTGGAATGCTTTCCTATGATACAAGCTTCACACTTATCATTCTCAAAAGATACACTAGGAAAAAGAATCTTAAGAGCTTGTGTGTGAGGATGTCCAAGTCTAGCATGCCATGCTAAATTATTAGCAAAAGCAGAAACAGAAGCAGAAGTAGAGTTTAAATCTTCAAGAATATAAAGACCATTATTTGCATATCCTTCTCCAATTGTCTTTCCCGACTTAATATCCTGAAACCAAAGATCATTAGGACTGAAAATAGCCAAGCAATCAAGATCTTTAGTTGCTTTTTGGACAGATAAAAGATTAGAAGTAAACTCAGGCAAGTAAAGAGCTTGAGAGTCTTTGTTAAACAATTTCAGGTTTCCAATTCCTTTAATGGGCACTTTGTGACCATTTGCAATAGTCACATCTCCATTCGCAGGTTCAGTTTTATGAATAAGATTTGCATCACTAATCATATGATGAGATGCACCAGAATCAACAAAAATAGGTTTATGATGTTTAAGAGATAGTAAAGCATTACCCGATTCTTTTAGAGAGGGAATACTCTTGATGAGAGATTCAAGGTCAGATTTCCTGACCATATTATCTTCAACAGCAGAAGCAGACATTGCTTTACCCACTTCTCTCGCCTTTGTTGTCCTTAGATGTGGATGAAGGATCCAGCACATGTCCTTGGTGTGTCCTCTTTTCTTGCAGTGATCACACTCGAATTCGCTGCGGTCACTCCTTTGATAAGCAACTTTGTTTACAAGAGCTAAGTAATTTTTCTAGCCAAACAAACCAACAGACCCTTCTTCCTTCTGGATTTGCATACACACATCGTTCAGGCTGGGGAGATTGTCGTTTCTTAGAATATGACGTATGAGACCATTGAATGAACTGTTCAGAGTGAAAAGAAGCCCAAACACTTGATCTTGTTCACGCCTTTCATTGAGAGTTGCTGGATCTGTTGTTGGAGGACGAAGAGTCTCCAACTCTACCCAAAGAGATCTAAACTCACCAATGTGTTGTTTGAAGGATTTCTCCTCTTGTTGGAGAGAATTCAACGCCTTTTTAACTTCAAAGATGCGACTGAGATTTGAAACGTTTCCATAAACTCCTTTAAGAGTTTCCCATAGATCCTTTGCAGTTTCACAATATGAGTAAGCAGCAAGGATTGAGTGCTCAAGGGAGCTTTGGAGAATAGATAGCACCATCTGATCTTCCTGAAACCATTTCGGATCTTCTGAGCTCGTGGCTTTTGAGATGCTTGAATCTGACTCTTCATCTT